>CM068961.1:43898364-43914719 GCA_035128595.1 Eptatretus atami
CGTTCGTCGCCAACCTGTCACCGCGCTTCCCGTCCACTCGTCACCGCCGCTTCCCGCCGCCACCCCGTCACACCGTTCCCGCTTCGCCACCCCATCACCACCGCTTCCGTCGCCACCCCTCACCACCGCTTCCCGTCGCCACCCTGTCACCACCGCTTCCGTGGCCACCCGTCACCACCGCTTCCCGTCGCACCCGTCACCACGCTGTCCCGTCACGCGCTTCCCGTCTCCACCCGTCCACCGCTTTCGTCAACGCCGCTTCCTGTCGCCACCCGTCACCGCTCCGTCCCGCCGCTTCCGTCGCCACCCCGTCACTGCCGCTTCCCGTCACGCGCTTCTGTGCCACCCGTCACTGCCGGTCCTCACCGCCCTTCGTCACCGCGCTTCCCCGTCGCCACCCGTCACTGCGCTTCCCGTAGCAGCTTCCGTCACCGCCGTTCCCGTCACCGCCGCTTCGTCACCGCCGCTTCCCCGTCACCGCAGCTTCCCGTCACCGCCGCTTTCCGTCACCGCCCTTCCGTCGCCACCCCGTCACCGCCGCTTCCTGTCGCCACCCCGTCACCGCCGCCTCCCACTCGCCACCCGTTCACCGCCGCATTCCCATCGCCACCCCTCACCGCCACTTTCATCGCGCCACCCCGTCACCGCCGCTTCCCATCGCCACCCCGTCACCTCCGCTTCCCATCGCTACCCCGTCACTGCCGCCTGCCGTCGCTACCTCCTCATAAGGTATTCAAAAATTGAACAAATGGAGAGGGGGCACTGAAGACGCCCCTTTCCAGGGGTGTGATTTGATCTATGACCGGCCTGCTGCCACTCCACCATACCCTCCCTCACCTGAAATGGTATCACGGTTGACTGGTTTAGAGAAGGCAGAATGTTTTTCTTGAAGCAGTGTTTGCTTCCAAATCTTGTGGGACAAACCTATT
Source organism: Eptatretus atami (assembly GCA_035128595.1). Classification (NCBI taxonomy): domain Eukaryota; kingdom Metazoa; phylum Chordata; class Myxini; order Myxiniformes; family Myxinidae; genus Eptatretus; species Eptatretus atami. The sequence goes on from CM068961.1 coordinate 43,899,294, forward strand.
CTTGTCTATCCATACCTTGGTACATCTAACACTGACCTTTTCACCAGAGACTGGTAGTGGACGCACGAGCGCGTGTCATTTCACTAGTTGAAATTTGGTCTTCTTGATTATTGCAATGTTACTGTAGCCTGTCTCAACCACACTGCAGATGCTTGCGACTTCTTTGAACACGTTCAGCTTTACTCGCATGCTCTCTTAGTACTCTACGTCCCTATCCTGGTTGTGCAAAAAAATTGGTTTTGGCACATTTCTCACCGAAGGTGCATGATGCAGGTGTACTCTGCGCCCATTAGCCGAGCCTCCACATCACCCACTGAACCACACAACCTCCAAATGAGATCACCACCACGATGAGATGAGCCTTTCTCTTGCATCTCTCGCAAGATGTTGTGGTATTCTTTCACCATCGTACGCTTCGATAAAGACCTCGTGACACTGTGCTTTGTGTGCACTCATGTATTCATGGAAACAGCTGCACCATGCTCTTTCTTGAGCCTACATTGTGCATAACAACTCTTTACTACATCAGTACCTGAGAACAGGAACTCCACAACCGTAGGTGTGATTGTACCCCCTAATGCTATTCATTTACAAATGAAAAATGTAGAAGTGCATGGGACTCGATTGATTCTTGATCATGAAGGAGCAGACATGAATTAAGGTTACCAAGTCTGTCTGCTTTTTGTCTGTCTGTCTGTCCCATCTACAAACGTCAGTTTATGATTGAGGAACAACTTCATTACAATTTAATGTTATATTTTGAACATGAATTGGAAAACCAATCTGTAGTTAACAGTACTTTGGCTCTGAATTAGACACAATCATATATGTGCAGAGGAGTGAGATCATTTTTTTTAGTTTGTCTGTCTTTCTGGCAGTCAAACAAAATTGAAAATCATTCCAAACAGGAAAGTTATTGTTTTTGAGGACGTCATAAAGGACACAAACAACAGGCATGAAGAACTAATTTAACGTGTTGAATAAGGTGGTGTAAAAGACTGCGTCAATGGCAGTCAACTTCCGGAGTTTTTTTTTTCTCTCTGCAATCTTTAAAATCTTGATTTTATTTCAATTGAATTATATCTCTGAACACTAGAACACAAATCAACTTTTTGACACTTTCCAAACCCTTGCGTTCAGCAGTACTTGGACAAAATATTACAGCATTTTACATCATCATAACCAATCAAATTTGCCACTTATAGATCCTCCCCATGTCTGTTTTTTTTCCTCAAGACTGTGCTGGTTAATGAACTTTCTACTTCTTTGTTATTCCTTTGTAATTGTGATGTGGCATTGTCCCTGATGATTATGGAGTTACCTCCATTATCGTGGTGCAGATGTAGCTTATTACAGCGCGTGCGCTGTATATAATTGCACCGAGTTTGAAATGTCCCCGGTGTTGTCTACCACGTCTCCGGTGGGTCCGGCGTCTCCGGTGGGTCCGGCGTCTCCGGTGTGTCCCCCCCCCACACGTGTCACAACAGCCAGACGGCCGTCCGGTTAGAATGCAGTGGGCGTAAACCTCTGACGGAAATGGCGACAATTGACGGAGAAATAGGCCCGAGTATTTCATGGAAATTTGTGAAACTAAGGTGTTATTCTGGTGAAAACCATTTAATTTATGCTTGACGGAAAAAAAACGAAGAAACGCGCCCCCTCATGTACGAACGAACGAAAGACGTCATTCCGTCCACCGATGGCATTTCGCGCCGAACGCTAAAGCTAATTTCTGCTATGCCATCATTGCCTTAATATTAAGCCATAAACAGTGTTCGTCATGCATTAGTAGCTTGAACTATTTACTTACCAACAAAGAACGAAACAAAAAAACCGAAAACATCACGAGCAGGAACAAGATCAATCGACTGAAGGAAACCGATACTGTAACTGCACTGCCCTGATGGTCAAAGGACCCACGTGTGTTGTGTGGGCGGTGTATGCACGCAGGATCCAGCAAACCAGGACTGGACCAACATTCTTGATGTACTATGCTGATCGCCAATCCTAGGGCAACGTGAAACCATGGACCAATCAGTTCGGCGATGTCTCGTGCGCATTCTGACAAGCTCTGTCAGCGAGCTTTGATTGCAAGAGTAGTGGAGAGGTTGGCATAACACTCTGACGATGGTAATGACCAAGGAGGACAGGCGATGTCTGTCGTTTGATGGTTGAAAACGTGAGGAACGGAAGGAATCTCTCCGCGATCCACTGCAACACATCAGGTTCTGTTCATAACCGAATTCAGTTCTGCGTCATTAATAATAATATTTTCTCCATTAATTTAAATTGTACGTTTTCTTTTTTTGATCACGTTAAAAAGCTTTCGTGACGGCTTCGACATTTTCTTCATCCACGAGTCTTCATCGAATTTGTGAAATTTGATTCGTGGGAATCAATGTGATCTCACTGTGAACGGCGTCCTGGTCACGCGGGGTGCGCCATCGCCGAAGTTCACGCACCTCAATGTGATTCAGTCCTGTTCCAAACTGCAATGGCCTAAGCAAGGCTGGACTAATTGTGATGATATCAAGAAGATCCGGTAAAACTCTAATAAGTTCTTCTTATGTATATCAATTCTTTGCGCATCCTGCCACGTGTATCGATACGATTCATTCCCTCATGTTATATATGAAAGGTCTTATCACAATATAACAAGATTTTTCCATTTCAAATATAAGTAACACTTTTAATTGAGTTTTCACTGAAAAACATACTTGCCATATTTTAACATAGTGTACTCATTGATTCACACACGCGCTGTATGAAGGATTTCACTTGTTCCCTAGCTTATTTCCCTCTGGATTCCATCTTGAGGCAACATAACGACTGGATTGGGGCTTCGCAATCAGGTTTCATCAAGGAATGTGAGTCTAGTCTGTCGATTGTTTGAGCTTACACGTCTCGCTACATTGATGCTGGGAACTTTATACCGTGTGTGTTTTGCAAGAAGTTTGACGAGTTATTCCGAGCACACTTGCTGAATGCAAAACCTCTGCTCAAGCGACGGAACACGAATATCAAAGTGGCTCGTTCCCCTCTTCCGCCGAGAGTAAAGGAAATACTCCTGTTTCGGATGGATTTCCGTTGCTTCTGATTAAGCCACGGACAATTTAGGTTTTCCAGGATGAATGTATTGTGTTCTAGTTGAATCTGAATTATTTATTCAATTTTATGATTCTTAAGGAACCTTCAATTGCATTAACAGGAATCCTGTCCTTGATAGACGTTTCAGAGGTCATCGGACACAGTCACAACCTGGATTCAGTCATAATATGAACAGCTTGGTGAGGGTATGTTCTTCTTCCTTAATATATTAGTTTACTTCTTTTTTAATGATTATTATATATTATATATATTTTTCCTTTCCTTCCGATTCGTTTTATTTAATATTCTTGCCTATTCTTTCATCGAAATATATTTCTCTGAAAATCTGCATTATAATTGCGGTGAAGACAATTTTCCTCCAACTCATTGCAATAGTAGTAAGTGCATGCATGTAACGATGTAGAGTTGTTAACTTCCTCTGTCTAGGTTGACTCTTGATCATAATTGAAGTTAACATACCTGTGAAATACGCTCCTTTCCTTTTCTGCATGAGCGGCTCATGGATGCAGCGTAATGGTGTGGCACTTCAAGCGAATAGCGAGCTACCGCTTTGTGGGCCACAGATGCTGTAACGAGTGTGCAGTTTCTCTCGGGCAGTTATCGTGTCGGCTTCACGTGACAAAACTTGCGCCTTTGGTGCCCACTCTGTAAGAGCCATCGCTAAGAAATCAAAAACTTGATGTGATCGACTGATGTTGTATATGTTTTTATTATTCACACTATAAGCACCACTCCTATGGAAGAGTAATACCTTCCCACTCTGGTAGGGATCAGTGACACACTTGCACTGTGCCTCGTCATTTACAGTGCAAAATTGCAATTTTATCTCCAACAACTGACTTGTATACCCTCTCACACCACCGCTGGGTGCGTATAACCTACCCATTTACACGGAGAATTAGGTCCTCTCGAACCCGTGCAACTACAATTCTTTTTTTTTAATTGCCGAAAACATTCCTGGCACAACCCAAGTGAAACGATCAAATTCAACTCGTTTGACCCAGCGGTTTAGGATGCATCCCAGACACACGGACACACATACCAGACAACGCCACACACACTGAATTGATTTTTAAAAAGTTGACTTGCAACTTTTAATCTTCATTGGTTACACACAAGCATGTCTGCTCTTGCCATACTCCAGCCTTATTGTTTTTTTTTTCACATGTCCTGCTTTGAAAGAGCTAGGTGATACACAGCACAAAGGAACGAGAGAGAGAGAGAGAGAGAGAGAGAGAGACACACAGAGGGGAAACACCAACAGCAGAGCTGAAGGCCAAAGACGAGGAGGGGACAACAATGGGTGTGGAAGGAATGGGGGCAGCAGAAGGAGCATGAGGGTGGACAAAATAGAATACAGAAGGGAACTCTCAGGAGGGAAAACTGAAAATGGTTGTGGAGGGCTTGGGGTGGGTTTAACGAGGTAAAACGGTGAGTTTTGGATGTTGACAACTGAGATGGTGGTGAACAGCTGTCTTGAAGACCTGGAGGAAAAAAGAATGAGAAGAAAGTGGAAGTTGGTTCCAACAGGTTACAAAAAAAAGAGGAACAAATGAAGTTGGGAAAGGGGTGTGTGCCAGGGATCCCTACGTTTTAGTAGTTTCAACCAGAAATAGGTGACGGTGGACCGTGTAGCCCTGTGGAACCTGGGGTGGGGGGGCAAAGCACACAAAGACGCAGAAGTGTAAAGACCAAAAGGAGGAATAGAAGACATAGAGAACCATCTGACTGTTGCATAGCATAGTGAATACGACCATCGACACAGCTTCATCACGGGAATTCATAGAATCTTAAACGGCCTTGCTTTCCGCAGCTGTGGCTTCCATTGAGTCTGTTTGTGGCCCTTCACAAGAACTGGAAAATGAATTAATTCCAACCACACCACAGCCATAATCTGCACTGACAATCCAGAAACGTGTCCCATTGTGAACTAAGCTATTACAGCACCATACAATGAACAACAATGAATCCAGCCCCCTGAACATATCAAAGAGAGCTCAAAAACTACCACTGCAACTCACGAGGCAGACAAAACCAGCATAAATTCCGATCCTCCTATACTATTATGCACAAAATATGGATAACCTTCTCCACCCATATTCCCATGGCATCTCTTCTTCCCCTTTACTTTTTTGCATCAAAAGTTGTCCTTCTGAGAGGGTCTAAATAAACAAACCTCTTCCCAAGAAGCCCCGTCACCTTCCATGGTCTTTGGAAGTCAGCCACCAACATACTAACCCTCAGTGGTAACGGCTGAGTCCGGAGGTTGCGGTTGAACTTATAGCTGGGTCATACCTAAAGATTAAAATGGAACCTGCTGCTTCTTCTTGATGCTGAGAACTCAAAATGATAGAACTGCAAAAAAACACCATAGGTTTGGTAATAATACGCAGGCTTTGAGGGCCTCATGGTCCGATACGGTGTGGCTTAATGGTTAGGGTGGTGGCTTGGATCCCTAAATCCTGACAAACCCCAATTTAATAACAGGTGGGGTTGACTCGCCTGTCATTCTACTGAGTGGCAAAATGAGTGCCTGCTTGCTGTATCCTGTGGTGGAAGTGGCGACCGTCCGGATTGTGCCATCGCCAAGGAGACGTCTTAGCAGCACACGACACCTGCACAGTACAGCCACAATGGACTGGATGATATGGAGTCTCCTCCATTGACAGTTCTTTAAGGAACCTTTCTTATACTGGCTCGCCCTCCCCTAACGAGCACCCTTATTCTGGACATTTCCAATCTTCTGTCTGTCCGCGAACTTGGGTCAAGCCTAAGGGCAACCACTCAAAACCGATTCCATGAAATTTGGAGTGAGACCAATATTCTGGAATCGGTGATTTTCGAAAGGACCCGGCCTAGCAACGGGATAGCAACGGCCCTTAATGGTAAAAAATCGAAAAAAAAAATCGAAAAATTGAAGCTAGAGTTCTGTGTGCAATATATCTAGCTCCCTTCATGCCATTGCAGCCTAACAACAAAATAATTTGAGGAGGAGATAGTTTTGGGCAAGTACATGTCGAAATTTAAAAAAACACGTTATTCAAAATCGGCCTAGATTGAAAATTCAAGAGAGTCTGATTTGATGAACTTGGGTGAAATGTACAATTTGCTAGACAGTACACAAAAATGAAGCTTTCTGCACTCAATTGAACCTCATTCCTCCACATGGACCGACACGGAGCCGCTCAGCTGATCATTACTGATTCTGAACAATATACAACTTAACGAAAATCTCCGATACATGCATATCCTAACTCGCTAATTTGACTGCCTGATACATCGCGCCGTGCCATCGACTGTCAAAGAAGAAATTGATTGATAGCATTGTAATGAATACCGGCTAGTCGCGTCGGCCCAGCTTTCCAACGAGAGCGATCACGCCATGTCGCCACAGGCCTTTATATTATTTAGTAGTAGCCGTATGTATATTTATATATAATAAACCAGCAAGTCACCAGTGAAAAAACAAGGCTCGATGCTTGGATAAAGGTAAATCTCTCGATGGAAACCTATAGAAATACCTCTGGACAGAATAACTTGAAAAGACGGGTTATCGCTAAATAATAAATCGAACCCGCCGAAGTTGCACAAACTGTAGGGAGAAAAAAAACACTCCCTGCGCTTCCTTATAGAGCGGGTTTTCTAAAAATGTAGTAACAGCCACAGCAGAATTTCAACGTCGATCAACTAACGATGAGGCGACCCAAAATCGAAAATCTCAACTGCATCGGGAGGGTTGCGCCGGTTAAGAGCAGGGAGGACGTTTATTTGATGAACCACGCACTTTGCGTATTATTTATAGAATTGCTGCAGTACAACACAAAAGGGGAAAAAAAACAAGCTGAATAACCATGGAGACCCCACGTGAATAAAGTGATACCAAATGAGTGATACTTGGGCAGCCGATTACTCAAGAACAATATAAAAATAAACAAGAAGAATACCATGAATGATCGCGAGCGCAAGAAAAAGCCGATTACGAAATGATGTTGATAAACTTACTAGCCATACCAACAATAATAAGTAATTGAAGCTCCTTACATCAAGATGATCCCTGAGGTTTGGTGTACTGAATACCAGGCAATATGCCAACATAAAAGCTCACCCTTGTTATTATTTTCCCCTCAACAAGTCTTTTTTTTTTTTCGTTAAAAAAAGAAAGAAAAATGCCAATATTCAACAAGTTGTTGTTGTATCAGTAAAAAATGGAATAAATAAAACGAAATAGTTAGTTTAGTAAACAAAAGGAATTTTTTTCCCTAGTTTTAGTCGAAGCGAGGCACACTAAGTGCACCGCAACCCCTTGTTTGTCATGATGTCGGATTTTTGTTCGTAAAATAAATAGATCAAAGTCTGTCGGTTTGATTACACAAGTAAAGGTGACATGCATTAAAGATGACAGAACACAAATCTATCCATAATCTTAACGAGAGAAAGAAGATTAGACAGCTCATGTGGAAGCGGGACGGAGGAGCAGTCTGTGCGACTAACGGTGAAGACAGACTGGACCACTGCCTGTGTGGCTAACTCTGATTGGACAAGGACCTGAAGCCTCGAGTTGTGATTGGTACCGATTCGTGGAGGTCTGAAACGCTTCTGCAGACCTCGTTACAACTGTTGCTGTCGTCCTTTGAAGTTAATTGCTACAAACAGAGCAGAAACGATTTGAAAACCCTCCAATTGACAGAGTCAAATTGGCGTGGGTAATAAACAACATCCTCTTAACTACAGACCCATACGCTTTACTTCCAATTATAAGCAAATCATGGATTCAACATCGAGTTGCCATATTCCAAAATCTTTCCATTTTAAATGTTTTTATTTTTTTCTTTCTTCATTTGGTTCGACTCGGTACCGTAGTTATGCATGCTGCTGTGCTCTCCAACCAATAGATAGAGGCCCGAATCTCAAACAAGACTATCAGGGTCCTCTCTGTCGACCTATCTCGAAGCATTTGACAGTCTGGCAACTTACTTGCTCTCCATCTTGGTCAGCACTATGCTTTGGTGGTATCCTCTCTCATCTAACTCACCCTGTTTGAGGTGGAGTGCCCCAGCGTAAGGTCTTGGCAAAGCTTTGGTTCGCATCTACACCAAAGACCTCCAGACACCCTGGAAAACTTTTTTTTTTTTGCAGAATGCCAATTGTCTCATACAATGAAACCCCGCATCCAATGACACACAAAGCAACTGTATACCTATACTCTTCTGGAAAGATTATATGCTGGTCTAGCTCAATGGAACATGTTCTCAATCGACAAAGTCTTAGTCTCCCATGTCACGCCAAGAATTGTTACACTCAAACAAACTTGTCCTATTTGGTAATGGTCACCACTTGAAGTAGTTCCACTCTTGAATTCTCGGCGTCCACATCACCCCTCTTGGGTCACCATATGCATCGCTGCCCTCTGACGTTTGTGTTTTCCTTTTTTTGTTGTAATCTTTAAACTTATCCGAACCTTCTAAATTTCTTAATGGTATGACTCATTCTCACATCATGGGTGTTGTTTGTTTCTTTGTTGGTTTTTATTTATCATTTATTTGCAATTTCTACCCTAAAGCCCTGGAAATGTATTTAATACTTGAGGATGTCTGATTGTTTATATCTCCACCACCGAAGTAGACGGAGTTATGTTTTCACCCCTGTCTGCTGAATGAATGTCTTTGAGCAGGAATTCAAAACAATTGCAGATGATTCGACAAAACTTGGACAGGTTGGGTGTGTGACAAGGACGAATTGATTGATTTGGTAAGATCCGATACAAGAAATTTTAATGGCGATCTTTCCTTTGAGAGATCGGTGCCAAAAATATATGTAGCACATTTCAAAAAGTGGGGCGGATTCTGAACGAAACTTGGTGGACAGTGAAGTGTGTGCAAGGTGAATTGTCAATTTGGTGAAGATCCAGAATCCGTATCAATAATTTTAATTTTTGAGTGATTCTCAATGATTGAGAGATGGAGACAAAAACTGATATTGCATGAATGTTTCAAAAAGTTGTGGAAGAGTTAATAACTAAAGAGGTGGAATAGTTAGTTGGTGACTAGTTATAATAAACGTAGGTTGGTGAAGTTAGTTTTGGTGACATAACTAAACTAGGGGTCGAATTAGCTTTTGGTGATTAAAACAAAAAAGGAGATAGGACGTAAGAGCCAGAGGGAAAAGAGGTAAATCCCATATCTGGTTAAATCCGAATACCAGATCTGGCCTGTAAGTGGGATACAAACATAAATTATTATCAGCCTGCAAGAAACGGTAGTGCTACTGAGTGCCGTTCTAAGTCCTTTCTTTGCTGGCCAGTTATAACCCCGCCATCCGACAGATGGGATGGAGGTTATCTGTTTTCACCCCTTTCTGTTTTGTTTGTTTGTTTGTTTGTGAACAGTATTACGGAAAAACTCCTGAACGGATTTTCGACGAACTTGGTGGGGGTTTAGGTATGGTCAAGGATCATCCATTAGATTTTGGACTTGGTCACAAAATCCAATATGCGCCGCTATGGCGCCATTGTTGAAGAAAAATTTGAATTTTTTTTTTTTTGCATTTCTACGTGTTTTAAGTGATTCCCAACCCCCTGCAAAACAAATTGTCACCCCGCCCCGGAAAAAAGGATTTTTTTTTGCATTCTTAATGTTATAAGTGATTTCCAACCCTCCCCCAAAAAATTGTCACCCCCCCCCAAAAAAAGAATTTTTTTTTTTGCATCTACATGGTTTCAAGATGGATTCCAACCCCCCCAAAAAATTGTTACCCCCCCCCCCCCCAAAAATGTTAAGAAATTTTTTTTTTTGCATTTCTACATGTTTCAAGTGATTTCCAACTCCCCCCCCCAAAAAAATGTCACTCCTCCCAAAAAAAGATTTTTTTTTGCATTTCTACATGTTTTAAGTGATTTCCAACCCCCCCCAAAAAAATTGTTACCCCCCCCAAAAAAGAGGAAAATTTTTTTTTGGCATTTCTCTATTTAATGATTCAACCCCCCCACCCCAAAAAAAATTGTTAAGAAAAAAAAAATTTTTTGGCAAACTTTTTTCAACAAATTTCGATTCGTTTTTGCATTTCTACATGTTTAAGTGATTTCCACCACCCCAAAAAAAATGTTGGAGAAAAGAACTTAAACTGTCAGCACTGTTGACATCATATTAATGTAAGAAAAAAAGGTTCACCTGAGTGACCAGCAGTATGGTGGCGGAGTTTTGCACTCTCCGAGTGATCCCCTCTATTTTTGTGTTGTTTCCTTTTTTAGGAAGGACAGCAACGGTATTCAAAGCTGCACACCAGCAGCTGTAAGAACGTTGCCTTTATCAAAGATGGACAGAGCTCATCACAGCCTCGGATGATAAATCAGTCAACTGTGGACTGTCCATCGACAAAAATTCCTCTTTTCTCTGAACAACATTCGAACTGGTCCGAGTGCAAAGTGAGTCAACTGGTGTTTTGCATGTACACCGATATGTTATATGTAGATTTGTTGTGCATGCTTGCAGAAGTTGGGGTGCATTGGGTGGCATTCCTTTCGTGTAGATATAATATATATGAGCTTATATATTATAAAGTGGATTAAGTTTATGTAATTTGATGAAGTGGATTGTATGTGCATTCTGCAAGCGGCTAATATCGAGATAGATGGATGAGAATATCGTTCAGCTTAGTCATTTTCATGTAAATCTGCAAAAGTAAACAAAATAAACTATTCTTTACAGTTGAAGGGTTCGCTAGGAAATGCCATGTAGTCAACAATTTGTGATAAGTCGAAGACGAAACATACGAGTGGATCTGGAACTTAAAACCAAAGTGAAGAAACAGTAATTGTCATTATTGGAGCTGATCCCACGTTTGCGCATCATAAACAACAGAGCCAATTTGGAGTTATCAGCATTAAGTTCACATCTCCTTTTTGATACGTCAATTGAATTAGATTGTAACGATTACGAATAAGCTGCGAAAAGAATTAGCATTCTTCTGATCTGGGTTCAATTCCTTGAACAACCGATAACGCAAGTCATCTCAGTAAAATCATTTGAGCGCTTTTAATAGTGAGGAGAAGGGGCACCTTACAAGAAGACAAATTGTGCTGGAACCGCATAAATTAGGTTTCCAAAATCCTAAATTTTGTCTTCTGAGCTCTTCCCTTGATTCTCCAAGCAAGCTTAGTTTGCCCACCCAGCCGAGTGCCTCCACCCCTTTTCTCCTTGGCATCCCTGTTGCCTTTTACTCGCACCAGAGCTACCCCCAAAACGCAGGGAATAGAAGTTATCTCTGATGTTTTGGAAAAATTAACTCTGCCACCGAAGTGGCAGAGGTTAGTTTTCACCTGGTCTGTTTAGTCTGTTGTTCTTGAAAGATTCTAAAAACTTGGGATGATTCGACAAAATTTGGTGGATGTTTGGGAGTGCCGACGAAGGACGAAATCGATTGATTTTGGAAAGACTACAAGGAATTGATTTTACAAATTCTGTGCGGATCCGGATCCAGCACTAATATTTTAAAGTGATCTTCACCCATTTGAATGATAGGGCTTAAAAATAGTAACGATTCTCATCGGACGAGAACAGGGTGGATGATTGTTCGAGTGACAAGACAAGCCTGTTCGATTTTGGCTAGGTCTGGAATCCAGTCGGCCTATCAGGGGATAACAAAACGTAAACCGTTCCAGCTTGGCGGAGGTATACCTCTACCGAGTGCTTTCCAGTTGATAAGGCAATCTCATCGTATTTCAGGGATTTTCGAACGTACGGCCTTGTGTCGATTAAGCAATCTTGATGATTCTCAGGTTAATTTCCAGCTCCATGGCAATATGTAACTTGATGAAATATGTTCTCATTGTTTGTTATAACCAGGGCTTGAGACAGAGGTTCCACTGTAAATATAAACATGCAATTCTTCAAAATATCATTGGAACAACAACTCAACTGTGTAAACGATAAATGTGGGTGACTTCCTTCCACTACTACATTGTCCTCGAAATGACATCAACCCCACAGACGCTTCCTAATCTACCAAACATAACGAAAATGCCCTCTGCCCTTCGGAAGCGATGGCCTGTCAAGACACGTGACTGCCACTCTGAGTCCACGTGATTATAAGTGTCGTGTATTAGTATATATATTGTTGCGAAATTCGCGCCCGTCGGCGTGCGATCGGCCACGCGATCGAACACGCGACCTGCCTCTCCCACCGGACGACAATTCAGTCGTGACCCCCCGCTAATCGCCGGGATCCAGTCACGGGTGGGCCTTTCGACCTCACCCAATCGTGCCAATCGGCCCACCCCGCGAGGAATAGGGTTGTTCGCCAAATTCGACCTACCTAACCCACGCGATGGTCAAACCGGCGCGATCGTAACCTCCGCGCAGGTCGACTCCGGAACGAGCGCTTGGGCGGGCCGTTCTACATCAGGATAACCGAGCGTGTTATCAGTCGACCTCGACGGTTCACGATTATTACCGGCGTTTTGCACCACTACGAACCCTTTACTGAAGCAGGATGGAGGTTCAATTAAGAAAAGACGAGCGAACGGGAAAACATTCACGACAATGCACTTTAATCCGGTGGCACACGATCACACCTGATAGCACACGTAAAGCAACAGCATGTATTACATCACGAATAATGCGATTGCACATATAATCACCATTGAACAAAAGAAAATGCAACATATAATAAGGAGTTAAAACGACACAACGACACATACGGACCACTTATACAGTTACACCTTACAAGACACGGCGCACAAACACGCATTCAACACCGAAGCAAAGAAAGAACCCCTCAAAGGCAAGGGAGTCAGACTGGGCCCGTGGGCCAATGCCGTGGGACCTGGATGACGGCCAGGCCACGAGACCGAAAGGATCCTACGCCGCGCCCTCGTGGCGACCGCAGAAATGTCGCTGCCATCCGGTTCCGTGGGCACTTGCTGGTGTGAGTGGGAACGGGGCCCTTGTCGCACCTTCTCAGCGCGGGGAAAAGGGGGAAAGTTGATGGCTCGCGGGAGGGAGTATGGCTGGCTCGCTCGAATCCCAGCGACGCGAAGCCTCCAGTCCCTCAGCGTTCGCCTCGCAGCCGTCTGCCCACCGATCTCCGCCTCACCGATCTCCTCGAGCTTCGTCTCCAACGAAACCAGCCCAACGACTTCCTAACCGACTGCGCTCACCGACACCTCATGCTGCTCAACTGTTCAACTTACTGGCCTCGCCTTTTTTAATCGGCTCAGGGACCACAATGCAATATCGGATCAACGACCTCAGGGCGGAGCCACGCCGCCGATTGGACGGAGATATAAGGGGCGTGTATCATTCCTGATCCCAATGCATATGCCTGATTTTCGTCAGGCGCGTCTGGGAGGGCCAAGCCGCCCGCGCTTCCTGAATTGGTGATAGATGTGGCCGTGCATCATTCTGAATCCGAATTCTCCTCAGAAAAACCCCGCCACCTCACTTGCGTCTCGCGTCCCTGAAGACAGCCTCGACGCCGGCCCCACATGGTGGGCAGCGGGAATGCCGTAAGGAAGAGGTGGTGGAAGGGTTTTCCGGCGGTCCGATGGCCATGGCGCGTTTGGATGGGGTGATGTGAGGTTTGCGGTAGCGAGGGTGAAGGGTAGGTTTTGCTCGCGGCGTTGTTGTGTTGTTGGCGTGGGGCTCAAAACAAAGGTGAAACAGAAAAAACGCCTAACCAAAGGATCGCAGCCCGAATGAAATCAATTAATGTCCCTCTAATACAATGGTTGGCGTAACTACACATGTACTAAGAAATTATCTCACCTACGGGACCTTATGGTGTTGCGATTCAGAGCGTAACAATATATATATATTATAATATATATTATATATACGCAATAATTGGACTTTTTTGGTAAGCAAACATGTAAACATGCAAGGTTCTGGCAAACAGGTTGATGAAGTCTGAGACGCTTTGCACATTGCTCTCTAAAGCTCCACTCAACAACAAACCCTGTGACATTGCCGCATTCTCCCCTGATGGCGTTTGCATCGTGTTACGAATTCTGGTCCGCCTGGTGTGCGACCGCGCGTAACTCTAATCGTGACCGGCGTCGCCCACCGGTCGGACAATGTCAGATCGTGACCCTCTTGAACTACTGCCAAGGAGCTAAGTCACGGTGGGTTTAACCTCACAACAACCATCCCGCATTTACCGCGCGGAAATAGGGGTGAATCGCCGAATCGACTATACAAATACCCTGCGGTAACTCCCGAGGAGTTTGCACCACGCCGCAGTCGGCTCAGGACAACGAACCGCTTAACGCGTCGTTCCGTACTACAGGGATAACCGAGCGGTGTTACCGGAGACCTCGACGTTCAGATAACTTGTACCCGGGTAGTTACCCTCACTAATATATCACAAGGTAGTGGCACTTCAATAACAGGAAAGAGCAAACGACGGGACAGTTCGACAAAGCAATTTATTGGCACATACACACAACAAGCCAAGGGCGTCATGCATATACAGCAAGAATAGAAGAAACGTTACGACCGACTACTAGTTATTAAATGTAGCATTACTTAACCAGTTTAACTTGAACAGACTGGCCCACAAACACACAACAAAAGTGACAACGAAAAAACCTCCCTTTTGCGGCTGGTGAACCTCATCCGGCACTCTCACCGTCCGCACGCGCAGTCCACCACAGGCCGCCTGCGGCGCTCCTGTCTGCGTCTTCGCCACCACGGGCCCGAGCGCGGGAACAGCCGAAGGAGGAAGGGACGCGAGTCAAGGAGGCGGATGAACCGGAAAGAGGAGAGAAGCATACGAAGAGCTAGAGCTGCACCCGGACAAGACGGGAAGACGACGGCGCGCAAGGTCGCGCTGAACCGGGGAGAGAAGAACGAGGGCAGAGAGGCGCGTCCCGCGCGGTCCGCCCTTTATAGAACGGGGCCTCACCCTCGCTTCCGCCCGTTTCTGGCTCACCCCTTCCGGATATCTTCCAAAAGGGGCTTCCTCACTCACCCGACCGGCGTCACACCGCGCGTCACCACAATCCGGGGCAGCACGCCCACCCCGCCTCGTCACTCTCCTCGGAGAAACAGCGGCAAAAAATCCGCGCGCCATCGGAACCTCTGGTTCCTTCGGTTCAAGCGGTTTCAAACGCGGCTTGTGGTTGCGTGAGGTTTTGTTCAAAATAAGATGGAAAAGAAAACGCTATTCAAAAGACACAGCCCGATGAAACACGAAACAATCCTTAAACCACGGTGGGGCTATCTGCACAAAACTTAGCTCATAACTGATCGAGGTCTTTACGGTTTCTCGATTTCCACAGCCGAACACTTCGTAGACCTTTGCAGCATTGGCTCCTAAAGCTCA
>CM068961.1:43915121-43929731 GCA_035128595.1 Eptatretus atami
TGATGTTGTATATGTTTTTATTATTCACACTATAAGCACCCACTCCCTATGGAAGAGTAATACCTTCTCCATCTGGTAGGGATCAGTGACACACTTGCACTGTGCCTCGTCATTTACAGTGCAAAATTGCAATTTTATCTCCACAACTGACTTGTAATACCCTCTCACACCACCGCTGGGTGGCGCTATACGCTACCCATTTACACGGAGAATTAGCGTCCCTCTCGAACCCGTGCAACTACAATTCTTTTTTTTTACAGAGGCTCGAGAGCTGCCAGAGTTAAAAAAAAAGCTTAGGTTTCCAAAACCTGAAAAATATGCTAAATTTTCAGAGTTGTAAAAAAAGCTTTTCAGGGAACCAAGTCAGCCGCTGTTCGCAAACCTGGCAGCTGTTCTGACAGCAAAGGAGTAATTAACTTCGAAGAGCTTATGCAAACGAATTCCTCGACGATGGTGTGCCTAACTTGTGATTAAGTCTAGCCAAACCTCGGTTCCTGTATAGAAAGCAGTGTGGAACACGACTTCGTGTTGGAACAGACTGTGTATCTACACTCCTAAGCATTATTTGACCAATATGGCACTAGCAAGAATTGACCGAATTACGACGTCATCGTCCGATATTTCGTCGAGAAGAAGGACAATTTAACAGGAAGAACAGACAGACATGAAAACTTAATAATGACGTTTTCTATATAGCGCAACTGCAAAAAGTCCAGACGTGTCAGTGAGCTAACATTGTTTGCTAACCCAAAAGGCACTTGAAACTGGACGAAAATTCTGACAGGGAAGCAGTCTGGCCAGCACCCAAAGCCACAACATAAGCAGAACAAGTTCTGAGAGTCAAACACTGATATAGGTGCTCACAGGATGCTAGCTCAAAAGCACACATTAACAAATGGGCGAAAGTACGGAAGTCTCATTCAAATCTGTGAAAAGACTTCAACTGCAGTTTGGACAGAGTCGACGTGCAGTATGAAAGCATGACTAAGATGGAAAATAAAGCAAAAAGGCTTCGCTGGGGCCATGAAGACACACCAGTGATTACTGAAAGCTGGATAGAAGGTCTATGAACCCGATGACCGTGAAATAAATATTTGAAAATCTGTCGGTCATCCGCAACTATTGTACGCGCGAGTAGGCGAAGGAGTGTCCTCAGTGTGTGACACCCCCCAACCTGTCAAACAGGAGGAGGAACGTGATGAACTGGGGCTCTTTTGCTGGATCCAGAGGGGTGATTAGCACAAGAGGGACTGCCACCTGAACCAAAAGGCCACCACAAGCATTTTGGCAGCGCCAAGCAACTACCCCATCTGGTTCTAACGCCTAGTTGGTCAGGGGTCATTCTAACACCAACAAAGATTAACAATCCAAAACCCAACCTCCAGGCTATGTCAGAACTACCTTAACAAAAAGAACAAGAGGTAAGGGAACTTCAAATCATGAATGCCAGTAAGTCTTCAACTTAAACCGCATCGAGCCTGGTTTGGGGATAACTGGACAGAAGGGGTTAAAAGCAAAAGCAACCTCAAATCATACAACATTATGGAACTTCTGCAACGTGGCGAAAACTTTCCGTAACAAATTTGCATCTCCATTGTAAAAAGACATCCAACGAGTCATGTTCGGTTGTCTATATTGGAAAAGTGGCTACTATTGAATGAATTCAAAAAATTTAGACTGCAAATTTTGTTCAACCCAAAAACGATTCATGATTTCTTTTATCTGCCAATGTATTATTTTTTCTAACTCATCTTCCTTTTAATTTCCGAGATACATGAACATCAAACCTGCTAAATTTTCATAAAAACGGAAAATGGGTCGTTCTACAAAACTATTCTTGAACAATATATTATATATAATATATAATGATATATATATATATATATATATACTAATTATATATATTTGTGGTTTCTCGCCACTCCGCGTGCAGACGGCCCGCCTTTTCCGATTGCGCGCCGCCGCCGCCTCCAACGAACGTGACAATCCATGGCGCCAGCTTCGGATCAACGCCGAAACCCAGGCTACGGGTTGTTAACCCACAACCCATAGACAGCCATATTCTGTCCAGCGCCTACAGGGGTTATGCCAGAATTGCCAAGACCTAATTATTAAGCGCACAACCAGAAATGCCGGTGATTTACGACCGCTCCAACGGAGGCCTCACGAAAAGCAGCTACTTTAAAGCAGCCGTTCGTTTCGTTGCCGAGCGGCTTTTATATCGCCAGCCCGTCGGACCCAGATCTACGTTTATCGCTATAATTCCTGTCAGCACTTATCCCAAACGCAATTAATAGCAGTTCAATGAGAAGAGGAAGGCGCAAACGAGCAGGTGATATCAAACCAATAGGGAAACATAATTATTTCCAATGCGCATATCAAGCAAAGCACATGAATGGGGTAGGGACAACGACACCGAGCAAAGAAAACCTAACCACAGTATCGATTTACCCATGCACATGCCACTTAGTCATATCATCTACTTAGTAAGACCAAGGCGCCACAGACTTTCAGCAAAACCCACCCAGAAAAGAAAGAAGAAAACTGGGCTCGAAGCCTTCTAATGATTGACCTCGGAGCCCGGGATGACCCGCAGGGCTCCGAAGGTCGTGCCAGTGTTACCTTTCGTCGCCCTTGAGGCGACTTATGGTCTTTTTGCGGCGACCGCTCCGTCATGTCCATGTGGTCAAAGCGGCAGCTGTTGTAACGGCGGTTCCGGTTCGGTCCAGGCCTCAATAAACCGCATGGTAAACGATCACAAAGGAACAAAGCCTAAAAGCAGAAAAAAACGACGCTTCAGAGGAGCGAACGGGCTTGCCTCTTTTAGTTGAAGCTCCTATAAGAGGGCGCCGTTCACTCCCCTCAGCTCGCTCGACCGTATGTAGCTGCTGGTGACTTTTCTCCGGCTGCAACTCCGAACCAAATCCGACCCTAACTACTGGCCCTCCACACCACTCCTCTGAACTGGACTCCACACATCCATCCGGACCTCCAACTCCACGAGGCTACGACTCTCATGGACGTGTATGCGCCCAGCCCAACTACTCTTCCTCGGCGGTTCTGCCCGCCTCTCATGCGGTTATCGGGGGGGGGGGGCTGGCTTTTCGACACTTCGACTGCCTTCACCCCACTGGCGTGGCTCCGCCCCTTGTCGTTCATTGTGACCGTTTTGCAAGTCATGCGCGGAACGACGTGTTGAGATCACTCTCACAACGCGGAGCTGTTGTTTTGAAACACACCACGCCCACTCGAGGTTATTGCCATCGGACCCCAGCACAGTATATCGCGCTGTGGAGATGCTGCTGTTGTGGGAGGCCGTTGCTGCGATGAAAAGGATGCGCGCAGTGGAGATATGCGAAGGAAGATGATTGTTATGGTTTGTTGAAAAGTTTGTTTTGTTTTGTCGCGCAGATATTTGATGGAGATGACTGCTGAGGACATTGTTTGTTTGGTTGCAGATTGATGGTGAGGAGATGTGTCTTGTTTAAAATCAAGATGAAAAAGAATAACGGCCCCTTATCTCAAAGATGCACAAGCCGGTACACACGAATAATTCCATTAGAACATATGTGGGCGGAAATTCTAACCTGGACACACAACTTATCGCATAACTGATCCTTGTCGGGGACCCGAAATCGGATCTGTGAAATTTCCCAACCGTACATAAACATTATATATATATTAAATATATATTATATACTATATTAATATACTATATATATATCTGTGGATCCCAGGTGGCCACCACCCCAGGATCCCACACACCCACACGTCTTGTCTAGCGAACACCCACACACCACTGTTACAGATTCGCCCCAATCCTCACCACCGCCGTCTCCGGGCGTTTCTAATGGCTGGCTCGGCATCAAGACCTCGGGGTTTACGCTCTTCATCGCGATACAATGTACACCTGACCCTTACCAGTTGGGAAATAGACTCCGGTTACAGACTGTGTTGTAGTCCCTGTAACCATTTTGGTTCTTATATACCAATCAGGCGAATTGTTTTCTCAGCGCGTGGTGTGTCTGTTTCCAAGTTCTAAAGTAACAATTGCTTTAAGTCTTTGTACATTACTTGAATTCCTCCCTTGATAGTCGGTTAACTCTGCTCTTTTTGTGCTCCCCTGCCCATCTATAATAATAACCCCGATTGTTTCAGATGTAACCAGCTCGGTGCTCGCTTTCTACATATTGGAACCCACGCACGGTCGTGCTTGAGAACCAGTAAAAGCGGATGGGCTGATAAGATTGTCGTTTGGACGCGGAGCAGAGCTTGGTAATGCTCGTACCACAACCGAAGTTCCGCAAGAGCGACCAGTTCACAGAGTCCGTTGAGGGTGACTTCCCCCGGTACAACTTGAACGACAGTGGTACTTATGTATATTTAAATTTGGACTATACCTACACCACCCGAGGCACACTTGAACTCAAAAGCGGCAACCTCAAATCAACACAAATCAAGCCATGATTTACTTGGGAACAGTCTGGAACACAACACAAGCAACATATTCACGAAAGTAATTACAGTATAATCCGTTCTTAACATAGAATACAATAGTGTTTCAAAGGTTCCCTCCTGGGGAGATAAGCTTAAACAACCATGCAGACAAGACATCGACAACGCATGCAGACAAGACAGAGATACTCGGATGTTTCATGATGATAGGAAAGTCAAAAGCCCCGAATGTCGCTCGTACAACCAGCCGCATGTCCCAAACGGACCGAAGCCCCCAGCGCGAGCTACGCCGCGGCCAAAATCGCTCGTCCTCCTATTGTCGCACGCCACGCACGGGCTCCGCGTTCCGACCATCCCGCGAGGGTGACTGCACCAGAACAGTCAGTCGATGATGTGATTCAGTGTTTGCTCAACAAGGTCCAGCTCCAGCATACAAGTCCAGGCCCTTGCCTGTTACCAGACCAAGGCCAAATCAGAGTGCGCTCCGGCAGGCTGGGTCCATGGGATTCCAAAGAAACGACGTCGAGCAGTGACGTGAGTAGGGACGGTCAGAGCTCGCGTCGTTTCTCCTCTTGCTTCCCGGTCAGCGTCGACCAAACGAACCGGACGCTGCAATCCAAGCAGATCACGCCTCGTACACCGCGTCGTGTTCCTCGGTGCCTGCCGCGCATGCCCGCTACTGAAGGCTCGACCTGCTGCAAAGCGTCCTCCGTCATTAAAAATTTTTCTGTCAGAGCACGCACCCTTTAACGAAGCCGACAAACTCCTCCCCTCATTTCACTTCTTCTCTAAGCCACCCCCGAGCCGACGGCGGCTCGTCCGAGAGGGAAGTTACAACGCCAAGCAAGAAAGCCTCGCGAACCACCACACCAACTGCACAAACAAATAACCGCTGTGACACCTCCCGGACACATGAAAAAAATTACCGAACAACCTGGCTAAACATGCTTTAATGGGATGGCTAAATTCAAATATATTCTACCTAGCACACCAAAAAGGGCTCATTTCCAGATAACAATATACTATATATATACACATATGCATTGATGTTGGGAAATAGTTGAGAACATCAATGAAAGCATAAAAAAAATCGTTTCTAAAAACCCTGCTCCTCTGTGGCTGTCACATATATACTAGTGCTGCCAACACACAAACATCAGATCACGTACCAACTCGACAATCACTGCAACAAAAAAATAAAATCCAAAAAAACCTTCAACAACCACACACAGGTGCCTAGAACAACAACACACAGCAACACCATACTAACTTCGCTCCGTGCCGTAGGCGTGCCAGATATTCGTTGCCGTACGTGCAAAAAAAAAACTTCAAACCGTGCAAAACAACAACCCACAAGGCCGTCTATACTCGAAAGACTGGGATTTGGGCATTGTGTTTATCTATAAATGAGCCTCAATAAGAAATCGAGCAAATTAAAAGAATCACAACCTGCTCATCACTATAACCGGAATGTAGTGCGCGCCCGCTACTGCAACAAGTTCAACATGCATCTCCAACCAATATATATATTCACTTGAATACAACTGCTTGGATACCCTTCCACAACAGAACTTAAAAATCCCACAATCTAAAGTCAATTTACCTCCCTGATCTTTGACCTAGCCATGACATTTGCTGCCATTGACCATCTGCGCCAGTTCCCTAGCCACGGTAACCGAAGGCACTCGCTTTCTCCCAATCGGCCACGCCTAACGCAGCAACGTTGTCCTGCATTGGTTTGGTAAACTAAATGGCCGCCAGCAACACAGTGTCCTCTTGCATTGGTAAACTAAGGCGCCCTTTCCCCTCGGCCCATGGCCTCGCAGCAACGTGTCCTGTTTCATTTGGTTTGGTAAATATAACTGGCCATTAACTTTGGCCGAACACTTGTCGATTAATAATCAAAACTTTGAGAAGGCACAATACTCACCACACACACCAAATTAAGCCTGGCAATTGTCAACACATCACAGTCGAACAGTGTCGACACAGACACACACCACACAAAGCGGTCACAAGCACACAACACAAACACAACACACACACACCATCACATTGTCTTGGGATATAAGATAAGGTGCAAAAAAAACCAATACATTCAAAAACCGGGGAGCAGAAACAACCACACAGTCCATTTCCTTCACTCTCCTAAAAATCACATTGGTTGTTATTTATAAATGCGGCATAAGAAACGTCGACGCAATTATAAGAAATACAGTAAGTCATAACCACTATCAAGGGAAGTGGTGCCGTGCCCGTACGGAATGTTTCACATGCATTCCAACGAATTATCGCTTGTATTGAAGTAACAACTCTGTGATACTCACACACAGAGTAATTAAAATCAAGTTTACCCTCCCTGTCTTGCTAGCCACTGACATTCGCTGCCTTTGGACCATGCCACTCCTACCCACGGGAACTAAGCCAGGCACCGACCCATCGTAACCGGCACGGCACGTGACGTCATCGGTCGGCACCCGGCCCGACGCAGCAACGTGTCCGTTCTTCGATTGGCTAAATAAATGGCCATAACTTGGGAAGCAACACACCGTCGATTAATATAACACCTTGAAAGGCACATCCTCAGCGTCCCAGCAATAATACCTGCAAGTTTAAATTGGATCAACTCACACAATCACACCACAGCGGTCACACATCACAACACACCACACACAACAAACACACACAAACCAGACACACACAGACACCACAGCAGAGAACACAAAACACTACAGACACACACACACAAACACACACACACACAACCACGAACACACAACACACAGAACAGAGCAGACAACACAACAGACACAACACCACAGACCACACCACACACACACACACACTCACCAGACACTACAAGACAACAGACACACACACAGAGCACAACACGAGACAAGCACAACAGAAAAAAACACACACACACACCACAGCACCCACATTCGCTAAAAGGGAATTAATAGAAATATAACTGTCGTCGGTTTGGAGTGCCCAATAAATGGCGCTAATCATCGGAAGTGCACACACACAACTTGCCAGACGGTTCGTTTCCTCCAGGTTTCAATCGCATCATCCTTCTTCATTGAATCCTGAAAGGAACATCATAATACGACTATTTTACCAACAAATATCACTAAAATATTCTGACCCTAGAATATTTGATGGAGAATAAGCTGTCATGTATAAAATAAATAAACAAAAATTCGCTTTGTCCTGTTTTATTCATTATTTGCTATTCTTGACGTTCACATTCGCTGTGGGGGTCTTCTTCTCTTCGTCTTCATCATTTCTTCTTATCCTCTTCTTCATCAACGGGGCGTGTCGGAGGCTGTGTGATAAATTATTTATTGTACATGGATAGGTGTGCACGAATAAATCTTGATTGTATTAGTCATAGTGTGACGATACTTTGGATCGTCTCTGATTTACAGAAGCGGATTTGAAGGCTGAAGAAGAAAATTCCATCGAACGGCAACCTTGAATGGACTCATTAAATCTCATTCGCATCCCTGAGTGAGCCAAAATGGCGTGCGTTGGAGGCGTGGTTCGCGCCAAGCGCAAAAACGGCCGTTCCACGTGAACTGCTGTGGAAATCTCTATCTCCAACCTCGCGATGCGCCGCTTTCAGACGGTTATGAATCCCATCTGAACCCTTTTTCCAACAGGCAAGGATTTATTGAGAAATGATAACAAAAAGTCATCTTGGTTCGAATTTTTTCTTTTACGTCTTGTTTCAACTTCACCAGCATTGGGGGGAGCTTTGTTTGTTGGACATGGGCGTTCGTGGTAAAGTAGCAACTTTTACTTACGGTTTATACGATCAAGGGTTTAAAAAAATCACGAAACAGTAAATTGGTCGTGATTACCATGTTCCTTAAAGCCGCCCAGGAAATAAAAGAGGTTATGTTTCACCCGTCGTCTTGTGTGCGATATCTCAAAAATTAAGAGCGGACCAGATGAAATTTTGGTGGACAAGTTCCGGTGTGTCACAGGAAGCTGATAGATTTTTGGTGAAAGAATCCGGACTGGACACGAGAATCTATTCTGAATTTTAAGTGATTCCACCACCATCGGAGATCGGCGCCAAAAAGGAATCTACTGTAGTACTGTATAACATGATATTCAAATAATGTCCTGGGCCCGATACTGTTCTCGTGGATCAGGCCATTACGCTGGTGGATGGTATGCGCTCTAATCTGAGTGTCTAAAATTGTTCATCATCCAACAAAATAACTCTTTCCTGGCTCTTCCGACAAACAGATCTCCATTGCTGCAGACCCTCAACCCGCCGCTTCCTGTCGCCCCCAACCTATCAACCACTGCTAAACCCGTCGCCACCCTCACCACCGCTTCCCGTTCCACACGCCCGCTCACGCCGAATCCGTCGCAAAAAATACTGTCACCAGAGCCGCCCCAGTCGCCACGTCACCCGCCGCTTCCCGCGCCACCACTCACCACCGTTCCGTTCCGCCAAACCCAATCACCCAGCGTTCCCGTCGCACACCATCACCACCGCTTCCGTCGCACCCTGTCAACACCGCTTCCCAGTGGCCACCCCTCACCAACCCGCTTCCCGTCGCCACCAGACCGTCACCACACCGCCGCTTCCCGACCGGCCGTCCGTCTCCACCCGTACCACCGGCTTTCTCGTCAACGCCGCTCGGTCGCACCACCCCGTCACCGGCCGCTTCCCGTCACCGCCGCTTCCCGTACGCCACCGTAACTGCCGCTCCCGTCACCGCCGTTCTGGTCGCCACCCGTCACTCGCCGCTCCCCCCGCCACTGCCGCTTCCCGTCCCCCGCCGCTTCCCGTCGACCACCCCCAAACCGGTCACTGCGTTCCAGTCACCCGGCCGCTTCCCGTCACCGACGCTTCGTCACCGGCCCGCTTCCCGTCACCTGCCGCTTCCTCGTCACCAGCCGAAAGCCGCTTCACGTACCGCCACTTCCCGTCGCCAACCTGCCGTAACCTGCGCTCCTGTCCCACCGTCACCCCGCTCCACACAAACGTTCACCGCCGCTCCCAAGTCACCTCTGCCACTTCCATCAGCCAACCCCCGTCACCCGCCGCATTCACATCGCCACCCGTCACCTCCGCTTCCCTCGCTACAAACCCCCGTCACTGGGCGCCTGCCCGTCGCTACCCCCTCATCAAGGTAATTCAAAATGAACAAATGGAGAGGGCACTGAAGACGCCCCTTTCCAGGGGTGGGATTTGATTATGACCGAGCCTGCTGCCAAACTCCACCATACCTCCTACTGAAATGGTATCACGGTTGTACTGGTCAGAGAAGGCAGAATGTTTTTCTTGAGCATTGTTGCTTCCAAATCTTGTGGGAACAAACAATTCTGTCTATCCATACTTGTACATCTAACACTGACCTTTTTCACCAGAGACTGTAGTGGACGCACAGAGCGCGTGTCAGTTTCACAGTTGATAATTTGGTCTTCTTGATTAATTCGCAAATGTTACTGTAGCCTGTCTCAACCACACTGCAGAATGCTTGCCGACCTCTATTGAAACCGTGTCAGCTTTAACTCGCATGCTCTCTAGTAACTCTACGTCCTATCCTGGTTGTGCAAATGGTTTTGGAACATTCTCACCGAAGTGATATGCAGGTGTACCTGCGCCCATTAGCCGAGCCTCCACATCAACCCACTGAACGCACACAACCTCCAAATGAGATCACACGCACGAGAGATGAGCCTTTCTCTTTGCATGCTCTTCCGCAAGATGTTGTGGTATTCTTTCACCATCGTACGCTCTCGATAAGACCTCCGTCGACACTGTGCTTGCATCAATCAAATATCACACAAGGAAACAGCTGCAGATGCTCTTCTTGAGCCTTACATTGTGCATAACAACTCTTTACTACACTCAGTACCTGAGACTAGGAACTCCACACCCGTAGGTGTGATGTACCCCCTAATGCTATTCATTTACAAATGAAAAAGTAGAAGTGCATGGGACTCGATTGAAATTCTTGATCATGAAGGGCAGACAATGAATTAAGTTACCCGAAGTCTTCTGCTTTTGTCTGCTGTCTGTCCATCTACAAACGTCAGTTTATGATTGAGGAACAACTTCATTACAATTTAATGTTACCATTGAACATATTGGAAAACCCATCTGTAGTTAACAGTACTTCTGGGCTCGGAATTAGACCACAAATCATAAACACTCGACACACGACGGAGTCGAGAACTCATATTTTTTTAGTTTGGTCTGTCTTTCATGGCATCAAAAAAATTGACATCAATCCAAAACAGGACAGTTAATTTTTTTGAGGACGTCATAAAGGGACACAAACAAACAGCATGAAGAACTAATTTAACGTGTTTAATAAGTGGTGTAAAAGACTGCGTCAAATGGCAGTCAACTTCCGGAGTTGTTTTTCTCTCTGCAATCTTTAAAATCTTGATTTTATTTCAATGAATTATACCTCTGAACACTAGAAACAAATCAACGTTTTGACACGTTCCAAACCCTTGCGTTCGAGTACTTGGACAAAATATTACAAGCATTATTACAATCATCATACCCCAATCAAATTGCCACTTAATAGATCCTCCCCAATGTTGTTTTTTTCCTCAAGACCTGTGACGTTAATGAACTTTCTACTTCTTGTAATTCTTTGTAAATTGTGATGTGCATTGTCCTGGAGCATTATCGGAGTTACCAAAAATCCAAATTATCGTGGTGCAGATTTAAAAAAAAACAGCGCGTGCGATGTATATAATGCAACAATACGGTGTTGTCTACCACCCACCCCGCCCGCGTCCCCTCCGGTGACGCCGCGTCGGCCGAAAAACGGGGTGCCGGCGTCTCCGTGTGTCCCCCAAAAGAAAACCCACGTGCCTCAAATCAATGACCGCAAAAATCCGGTAGATGCAGTGCGTAACCTCACGGAAATGGCGACAATTGACGGAAATACAAAGTATTTAATGGAAATTTGTTGAAACTAAGGTGTTATAAAAAAAAACCAATAAAAAAACAGAAGAAACCGCCCCTCATTGTACGATACGAACGAAAAGACGTCATTTCCGTCCACCATGGCATTTCGCGCCGAACGCTGAAAGCTAAGTTCTCTTAATGCCAATTCTCTTAAATGATTAGCCATAAACAAAGTGTATATCATCTGCACATTATAAATTGAAATTATAAACTTACAAAAACAACGAACGCAAAAAAAAACACGAGAAAACAACAACAGAAGCAGAATGACAAACAAATGAACTGAAAGGAAAAACGAATACTAGTAACATGCAAAACAGAACCTTGAATTGGTCAAAAAGGAAACCACAACACGTATATGAATATATGTGGGACAGGTAGTTTATGAAAAGAGGAAATTACCAGCAAACAGAGACTGGAACCAATCAATAGATTCTGATGAATAAAGACTACATAACAAGCAATCGCAAATCTCAACCGGACACGTGAATATACAATAATGAGAGAACCAATACAAACGAAATATCGGAAAAAAACAGAGTAACAACAAAAAAAACAGATGGCATCTGAACAAGCCTTCTGGATCAAGCGAGTTTGATTGTCAAAGTAGTGGAGAGGTTGGCGATAACCCTGAACGGATGGTCAAGACCAAAGAGAGGAAAGGGAATGCGTACGTTTTAGAAATTGGTTGAAAAAGTGAAGAGAGAAGAAGGAATTCTTCTCCTCGATCCACTCAACACATCAGGTTCGTTCATAACACGAATCAGTCACTGCGTCATCTAATAATAATATTATAATAATTAATTGTACGAATTTCTTTTTGATCACGGTTAAAAAGCTTTCGTGACGGCTGTATCGACATTTTTCTCATCCACGAGTTCCTAATAACATAACAATATTATATGGTGAAAAATTTGAAATAATTCGCGTGGGAAAAAAGAATATAATACAAAATAAAAGGCACAAAAGCAAAAGAGGGTGACCAAGAACAGCGAGAAAGACAAAGCAACATCAAATATGTGAATTTCAGAAAAAAAAAGAAAAAAACCAACTATTTACCAACTGCAAAGAGTCTAACAAGAGAAACTGGACCTGAATTTGGTGAAAATGAATAAATCAAGAAATAACAGAAGTAAAAATTCTAAACATAAAGTTATTCTTAATGCAATCAATACATCCTTTTGAAGAAGCCTCCGCCACGGCTGTCATCGAACGATTTCATTCCTTATGTTATATATGAAGTACTTATCACCATATAACAAGATTTTTACATTTCAAATATAAGTACAAATTATTTAAATAATATTCACATGATATATATTTTAAACATTAGGTATCTTTGATTCACCAAGCTAACAATCGCTGGTATTGAGGATTTCAATCACTTGTTTCAAAATAAATAGATTCCAATCTTGAGAGAGGCAACATAACGCGATCTGGATTGGGCTTCGCAATCAGGGTGTTTCACAAGAATGTGCAGTCTATCAAAAAGCTGTACAACCCTCTGCAGCATTGATTGCTGGTGAACTTTTATAACAAACCGGTGGTGTCCTTTTACAATGAAACAGTTTTGACGAGTATGTCGAGGCACACTTGCTGAATGCAAAACCTCTTGGCTCAAGCCGTCACGGAACATCACGATATCGTGGCTCGTTCACTCTTTCCGCCCCTCGAGAGAAAGGATGGATTTCCGTGCTCTGAATTAAGCCGACGGACAATGTAGGTTCAGGTGAATGTATTGTGTTCTAGTTGAGAAAAATTATTTTAAATTCAATTTTATGATTCTTAAGAACCTCAATGCATTAAAAGGAATGAATAACTGCCTTGATAGACGTTCAGAGGTCATCGGACACAGTCCACAAGCAGCATTATCAGTCATAATATGAAACACCAGCCTCTGGTGAGGGTATCTGTATCACATTTCCTTAAACTATACTTTAGTTTTACTTTATCTTTTGTTTAATGATTACTTTATATACTTATATAGAACATTTGTTTTAAAAACCTTTCCTTCCGATTCGTTTATTTGTAATTATTCTTTCGGCCTATCTCTTTCACTCGAAATAAAACATTCTGAAATCCTTGCATTATAAATGCGGTGAAGCACATATCACTTCTATCACACACAACAACACCACACCATGTCGCAGCATACGTGTAAGTGCATCATTCGTAAACGATGTAGAGTTGTTTTTAACTTCTCTGTCTAGGTTGACTCTTATCATATTGTAACTACCTGTGAAATATACCAGCTCTCCCTTTTCCAGTACTGCTCCATGGAATTTGCATACTAATGGACTGTGTGACTCCTCAAGAATCGACACCACCGGCTTTGAGGGCGCACAAGAGAGAGCTGTAACGAGTGGCAGTTTTCTCATCTCGGCGGCAGTGCTTTCGTGTCGGCTTTCCCTGTGACAAAATAACGCACTTTTGGGCACTTATCTGTAAGAAGCCATCGCTAATGAAATCAAAACATTGAGTGCAAGTCGACTGGGTATGTATACTATGTTTTATTATATCAACCACTAACACGCACCCACTCCCTAGAAGAGTAATACCTCTCCATCTGGATAGGATCTAGATGACACACTTGCTGTGCCTCGAGCTATCAGTGCAAAATGTCAGTTTACATCCACAACTACTTGTAATCACCTCTCACACCCACCGGCTGGGCGCTATACGCTACCAATATATCACAGAATTATGCAAGTCGCCTCTGAACCCCGTGCCAACCACATTTTTTTTTAATGACACCGAAAAAACATTCCGGGCCACAACCAGTGAATAACAATCAAATTCTCAACTCGGTTTGAACCCACGGTTTAGGAGTACATCCAAGAACCGCGACACCACACATCCCACAACACGCACACACACACGAAGGTATTTTTAAAAAGTAATGACTTGCAATTTTAAATGCTCATTGGGGTACAACATCATAGCTGTTCTGCTCTTTGCAACTTACTCCAGCCTGTATTGTTTTTTTTTTTTTCACATGGTCTAATGCTTGTGAAAGCTAAGGTGAGAAAACGCAAAAAGGACGATGAGAGAGAGAGAGAGAGAGAGAAGAGAGACACACAGAGGGAAACCCCAACAGCAGGAGCTGAAGGCCTAAGACTGAGGGGAGGTGGAAAAC
Organism: Eptatretus atami; assembly: GCA_035128595.1. NCBI lineage: Eukaryota > Metazoa > Chordata > Myxini > Myxiniformes > Myxinidae > Eptatretus > Eptatretus atami. The sequence continues at coordinate 43,929,668 of CM068961.1, forward strand.
AATGGTCGTGGGAAGGAATGGGGGCAAGGCAGAGGCAGTGCATGAGGTCTGGACAAAATAGAGT
>CM068961.1:44026885-44038897 GCA_035128595.1 Eptatretus atami
ATCTAAATTTTTGACTCATCAAAGTAGCCACCTTTTGCAGATATAACAGCTTTGCAGATATATACTCGTGGCATTCTTTCTACAATGGAAATCAAATATTGTTCGGAAAGTTCTTCCCAACACTGTTGCAGAAGTTCCCACAAATGTGTTGCACTTGGGTTGCTTTGCTTTCACCCTTCTGTCCAGTTCATCCCAAACCAGCTCGATGGGGTTTAAGTCTGGAGACTGTGCTGGCCATTCCATGATTTGAAGCCCACCGTCTTGTTCTTTTCTTCCAAGGTAGTTCTGACAGCCTGGAGGTATATTTTGAGTCGTTATCTTGCTGTAGGATGAACCCCTGACCAACTCGGCGTAGACCAGAGGGTATTGCATGGCGCTGCAAAATGCTGTGGTAGCCCTTTTGGTTTCGGGTGCCAGTCACTCTGTGCAAGTCGCCGACTCTGGATCCAGCAAAAGAGCCCCAGATGATCACGCTTCCTCCTCCATGTTTGACAGTTGGTGACACACTGAGGAACCATCCTTTCGCCTACTCAACGGCATACAAAAACCTTGCGTGATGAACCGAAGATTTCAAATTTTGATTCATCGGTCCATAAGACCTTCTTCCAGTTTTCAGTCGTCCACTGTCGGTGCTTCATGGCCTAGGCAAGCCTCTTTTTCTTATTTTGCCATCTTAGCAATGGCTTTCTTACTGCCACTCGACCTGTCAAACCTGCAGCTCGAAGTCTTCTCTTCACAGTTGAAACTGAGACTTCCTTACTTCGACCAGTGTTAAGCTGTGCTTGAAGCTGCTGTCCTGTGAGCCGCCTATCATGCAAGCTGTTGACTCTCAGAAACTTGTCTTCTGATTGTGTTGTGGCTTTGGGTCTGCCAGACCTCTTCCTCTCAGAGTTTCCTCCAGTTTCGAAGTGCCTTTTGATGGTGAAGGAAACTGTACTCACTGACACCTTGGCTTCCTTTGCAATTTCTTTAAAGGAAACACCGACACTTTTAAGGGTTATAATGGTCTGTTTGTCTTCCTTTGTTAATTGTCTTTTTCTCGCCATGATAGTAGCAATATACTACTTCCTAGAGTGCAATATTGTCCAAATAATGCTTCAGAGAGTGAAGCAACACAGTCTGTTCCAACACTTCTTTTATACAGACAGAGGGTTTGTAACTAATCAACAAAAGTTTGGACACCTGTAGGAATTGTTTGCATCAACTTTCAAGGCTTAATTTACTTCCATTGCTGCAGAACAGCTGCAGTTGCTAACCCATTACTTGTTCCCTGAAAAGGGCCTTTTTTAACAACTCTGAAATTTACATTATTTTTTCAGTTTTTGCTAACCTAAACTTTTTCTTTTTTTTTAACCTCTGGCAGTTTACCGCTTAGCTTTATATCATTTCAGGTTATTCACTGGACTTGAACTGCTTAAATTTCAGTAAAAACTGGAAAAATGGGGGTGTTCTAAAACTTTTGACCGGTAGCGTATATATAGGTGTTATGGTGGTGTATGAAATGCTGCAACATTGGGGTTTGAGTGTGGTGAAGTCTGAGGTGTAACGTCTGTTGGATAATGGCTCGTGATTTGAATGGGAAATGGTGCTCTTATGCAAATGACTCGCCGCTGGTACGATGGTGCTTAGTGTACATGCATGCATGCGTTAAGGAAGGAGAGGCTCGTGTGTGCAGCAAAGTAAAATAATGTAAAGAATGAAAGATGGGTAAAGAATGGAAATAAAAATCACTGCCTAAAGACCACGTGGCACATATTGTCCCATAAACCCACCACACATAAGGGAAGGGCTATCTCAAACGAATACTAATGAAATTACTGTCTCGGTAACCGCTATATGTTGTGTGTCTTTGCCTTGGGGGAGTGCCGGTTTCGCAGAACCATAACAATAACTTTTCAGACCTTAACTCGAGTTTGAAGCATCTGATGTTCTCTCTCATATTTTTCTCTCTTCTCTCTCATCTGACCTTTAATTTTTCACGTGACATTCAATGAGATCAAATGTACGAGCAGGTTGACATTTTCCTTGGGTGGAGGCATATCCCTTGGAGTGTTGAATTCGATTTTCTCATTGGTTTTTCTCCGGATACTTCCCGCTGTGCCTAAGCAGTCCATGCCGCTCTGTTATGCCTGTGTTCTCTTGCCTTTGTTTCAAATGGTATATTTAACTAGCCTATCCATACTTTGCTTTGTGTTATACAGTATATCAAAAATGGAGTCTGTCGGGGAAGCAAAAGCACGCGTTAAAGGCTTGGTTGCTGGGGAGGATTGTTTGGTTAATGTTTATTGCTCCCTTCTGCCTGCATCGAGGTTCATTACCCCCCTTGGCTTTGCCTACGGTCTGTGCCCTGTTTTTATGCCTTTTTCACCACCACACTGCAAATGTCACATTAACTTTTTCATAAATTGTGTGCTTCCTTCCTCCACTTTCACTATAAGATGGTTTTTTTGGCATTATAAGCTATGATCAGTATGCCTTCTCATGTGAAAAACAAACTTCATTCATTGCAGTCTCTTTCAGACGAATATGGTTTAAAACAGATGGTCTATGGTGTAAATCTGTTCGCATTAACGAGTCTCCTTTATAACACGTAGATTGCTCCTCGTTGGTCTGATAACTCACAAACAGCTGAAGTGTCCACAGCCGCTGCACACCAGCGTGGGTAACTTGAGGGTCCTCGTGTTGTACCCCGCAGACTGTTACAATTCTTGAGCAGCGACTCACTGTGACTGAGGACAAGCTGCAGGAATGCCAGAAAAGTCTGCGGCGCATTGAGTGCCAGAATCTTGGTCCAAGCTAACCATCCTGCAAGTTTTAAACCTCAGACCTTCACTTCTCCCCCCCCCCCCCCACAATTCCCCCCTTCACCATTTCCCCCCTGGAATTGTTGTTTGCTCATGGTATTAATCCTCTACTTTCATATATCCCCCTTTATTAATGATTTAATGAACCCAGTGCTTTCATATTTCCCTCACCATCTTCATCTGCATGTCTTTTTGAATCTGCATCTTAGAAATTCTCAACGTTTTGATTCTATTTGTTTTAACATTTGAAATGACATATCTGTAAATGTTGTACATTTGGCTTCCTTATCGATTGTTTATCTTACTTGGCAGCAACGTTTGACTTTTTTGCATCTAATAAATGTACAGTACCGTTTTTGCCCTGTACTTCAAATGAGAGGAAAATGTAACGGTTGCACAGATGGCACTCTGCTTTGCTTTGTCTGCCATGCTGCAAAATAGAGTCCGTGCACCTAATTTACCTCATTTCCTCAAGATAACCTCCCTCATCTCCATCCCCCTGTGCTACTCAAGTATTTTGAGCACCGGTCGGCAGTATGACCATTGGTACTTTTAAGTTGAATGAAGAATTTCCCTTGCTCGTGTGTACAGTTTCTGTGGACAGGTGGAATGGTGGATGGAATCAACAGAAGGTTTATTTATATATGCTAAGCACCATGGAAAGCAAGGACGAGGTGATGTTTTGGGTGTTAACTCGTTTGCTCTGACGAAGGGTTCTCATGAGCAAAGGGCAAGATAAGAGGATGCTCTGACAAAGAGTTAACGGTCGAAACCTCAGCTTCCCTTTACTTCCCACATTAGTTAGCATACCTTGATAAACGTTTGGTTGATTCCATCGATTGAGACTTTTCTGATGTACCATACTCTGTTACAAAGCGTTGGTTCTGCTGAAGCAGTCTCAAGGCTGAGAGTCATGCTGGGCAGTTTGCCATCCCTTTCCTAGTGGTAGTTAGGGCAGGAATTCAGAATTTCTTCATGGTGCCGGCGATAGCTCTCCCATTCTTTGCTAAGGACACCGTGGAATCTTTAACGTCCACGAACTAATGCCGGCATACACAACGCTCAGTTTAATGTCCATCGGATGGATGCACACACATTAATGAATCATCCTGCCCGTGAAACACCGGGATGACAGTTTATAGCTGGGTCAGGATTCAAACCCAGGCTCGACAGCTTGGAGGTGGGTATGCATACCTCTAGGGTCTCGGCCATCATGTTAGCCTGATTGAAACTTTGCAACTTTAAATGGGATATGGCAAAGGTGTTTACAAGAAAGATGGGACTCTGTCCTTGCTGGATACTAAATCTGGAGAGATAAATGCTGGAATACCAAAAGTTGCCCTTTGTATGTTATGGAAGTTCTTCTGTTGGTGAAATTGTGCCAGGCATAAACTATTTCTGAGATGCTCGTGTTGCATTTACTTTTAACAGAATTCCAGCCAACTTGAATGAAATTGACACTTTTATAGCAACATCCCCATCTCAAATTTTGCAGATTTGAGGTCAAACATTGTTTTTGTTTCGGGGTCCAGTGTAGTGCACTCGTGGGTGGATGTTGTCGTGTGAATCGGTTAAATTTGTGGTGCAAAAGTGACAACCTATCAATATCCTACATCAAACGCCTGGTCCCATTCTGCAACCTAAAGCAGCAAGGCTTTTTCCTGGACTGTAGCCATTGCCCACAATCAGAAATCTTGAAAGAGGAGCATAATTTGAGGCATTTGGAGAGGGATGTAACTCAAACCAGACTGTGGCATGGATTTTTAAAAAGTTTTTTTTGACTGATCAATCCAACTTAGACCTCCAGGAAGAACTGCTCTGTTTACGGGGAAGTTTGGATATTTAATAAATCGACCTGTATAAGGGTGTTTGAAATATGTTGAACTGCAAATTTTATGCAGTATTTTGCAACAAGTTGCCTTGTTGTGCTGTGCACTTATTTCTTCCACAGATTCACTATCTGTGGGTTCAAGGTCATTGAACTTCCTCAAGAGGATTGTTAAGAAAGTAGCTCGGAGGGTTTGCCAGACAGTCCTTTTGGAGAGAGACAGTGAGAGTGTGAGATTTGTTGGGATTGAAAGACATTCCAATTGTTTAATGCTAGTTAGCTTGTGATTTTATAAAGGTCTGAAGAGGGGGAACAGGCTGCAGCCTGTCTGTCTGAAGGACGAGGGACGTCACGGCAGAGGGTTGAGCCCTCAGCAAATAGACAAAGAGGATTTTTCAGTCAGAGACATCATTGATTAAGATCAGGAATAGTACAGGGTCCAGAACACAGCCTTGGAGCACTCCAGCCTTGACCGAGGGAGAAGATGAAAGGATTCCGTTGAGTGCCACACGTTGGCTGTGAGAGCAGCGAAAGTCAGGAAACCATGTACGGAGTTGGCCTTGAATGCCATATGCAAAGAATTTGGAGAGCAGGATAGGATGCCAGACTGTATCAAATGCACGAGATGTGTCCAGAGAGACGACCCTGATCTCATGTCTGACATTGAGGACCTCCATCCATTGTTGGGTGAGTCAGAGCAGCATGTCTATGGTGGAGTGACCTGGTCTGAAACCAAATTTGTGATCTGAGATGAGGTTGTTGGAGAAAAGGAAAGATTTCATATCAACTGTGATGATGGATTCCATGACCTTGCTGATGATTGGAAGTAAGCTAATTGGTCTATCATGAAGGGAATCAGTTTTTGCACCTTTTAATGTAATGCTGTGATGTTGGTGGATTTCCAAGGATGTGTAAGGTGACATTGAGCAAATGATTGGGTGAACAGAGCAGAAAGAGGATGTGAAGAGCAGCAGAGCATGTTTTTTAGGAGATGTAAGCTAATGCCGTCTGGGCCAACACCCAACTTTAAAAATGATGTATGAATGCTAACGAGGCCTTTTACACATGCGCTGTGTGTGTTTTCAGTGACTCTCTTCTGCTCGTCCGGGAACTTTTAACCTGCCATTGCCAGCACAGATTCTGTAAGTGAAATGGTCTTTTGAAACATCATTTTCAACATTTAAATGAAAGAGTGGCAATTTCAAAATGGTTAACCATAATTGTTGTGTTCCTGGATGCAAATTGGACAAATGAAAATTTAGGAATACGAGAAATATCCGTGGATGAGACTGAGGTGTTGCGTTCCTATCATTTCCTCTTGATAAAAGCGTGCGGCCACACTGGATATATTTTAAAAACCACGCACGGATGGACGCTTCTCTTAATTTAGCAATAGATGCAAAAATCTAGTACTAGTAATAGGCGTCCACAACTACATTGTCTCACCAGGTGATGCTCCTGATCTTGCGGAGACATCGCTGATGACACACATCCAGCATCTTTTTTACACATTTCCTGTCCTATTTTTGCAACGACAAGTACTGATAGTCTATTATCCTGGTTGTCCTCCATAGCCAAAGATGGACCATTCACATCTGACTTGTGATCAACATCGGTACAGGGATTTGTTTTCTCGTGTTAGAGCTACTGCCCAGACAAGAACCACCCTGCAAGATAGGCACAGGAGAGGAGGCTTTGCTGTCAGGGTGTAAAGCAGTGTAACCTGGTGTCGAGGGATAGCTGATAACTTTCCAGTTTGTGGTGGAACCCTGCACACAAACATTGTCCATTGAGGGAATGTCTTAAAAGATGAATGGGATGTCCTACCCCTTCCCTACTACCCACTATCCCCCCCCCCCCACCACCACCCCCACAAGTTAGTGTACTGCAGATGTCCCCAATATTCCCACATATTGAGGTTTGGACCCTTTTCCTTTGCACGTTGTTTGGACAAGCAAGAAGAATAAAGGTTTTAACGATAATGGGATATGATCCATTGTATCTACCACTACTTCTTTACAATAAAAGGGGAAAGGAATGTTACAAGACACTTTACCCACACCCCACCACACTCATTCCCTCCCCACACTGCCCCACCTCGCTAGAAGTTGCACATTATAGTGTGGGCGAAGAAATGAGAAACTTCACTGGACAGGTTTTGAAACGAATGAAAAACTTCAAAGTAACCAAATGGCTGGCTCACTGGAGTGGTTCTCTGGGAGCATGTTGTGAAACAAGAGAAATAAGGATTCTACTCTTCCTATTAAACATGATTGTGCTCAGGATAGAAAATTTGCTTTTTTGTTGTTGACAGTGTGTCCAGAAAACGTCTGGGGGATTTATTTCTGTTGGTATAATAAAGACAAAGCAATGGAGGGTGAGTCATCTGTCCCTTAGAGATGCAGGGGAAGAAGCATCAATGCTTTCAGGGCAAACATCACGCCTTTCCCACCCTTTGTCGTCCTAAACAATAAGGGCTTGGCTCCTGTCTCGATGACGTTATCGTGCATTGTCACCCAAAGACGAATGACATGCTTGCCCTTTGGAGGGTCGTGGCCCTTGATGCTGCTCCCTCCTCCCTGTTGTACGCACTTCAACAATGCTTTGTGTGTCTGGGATTTGTTTTGTCGGGGCTGGAGATTGTTTCTAGGGCTTACCGTTTCACCAACTATTCACAACGGCCTACATGTCAACTTGGTGCTGCATCATGGATTATGCGGTATTTCGGAAGAGACGTTAAAGCTGGTTCGTTGTTCCTTCTGCAGATGCCTTTCAAAGAATAGACCATTGCCTGCCTCACTCAATCCTATTACTGCCCTGACCATCAGTGGGAAGGCAATGGTAACCATCCCTTCTTCTTATCCCTCGTGGTGTGTTCCTCACTACAAGACCGCTTGTCCCTTAGTAAAGAGAACAGAACACCTTACCAGCACACAAAGGACTACATTAGAGTTCTGGAAGATTTTTTTTTATTATTAAACATTTCATTTTCAAGGCTCATGGAAATTGTACACGCACTTAGATATAAAAATAACTCATCGGGATAATCAAAATAATCTTCTTGCAGATGACAAATACCGGCTCACACACAGGTCCAGGTCCAGATTGGACAGCCAGGTGACAGCGCTGTGTGTGGTCATGTGGATTACCTTGACTCCTTGGTTCAGTCGTTCACAATGTCATGCATAGTTTGGTCTGGGTGTCCACAGTTACATGCAGGGCTATCCTCAAATTTCCAGTTGGGGAGATTGTGTGATGTCTTTGCTTGGAGAGTACAGATGCGGTTTCGTGTGGTCCACTGTTTTGGGGTGGGGGGTAAAGGCTGGGGGGGGGGGTAAACATGGGAGCTCCTCTATGGCATTGTTGACGATGTTGGTTTCTGCCAAAAGATGACATCTCTTGCTTGATGTTGAAAACCGCATTGCTCAATGTCTTGGCAGAACTCCCGAAAAGGTTTACATGATCTCAATGATGGACGATAAATATATACGTAATAAAATCACAGTTTACTACAAACCAAACATAACCTGATTAAAAACAATCACACATTTATTACATCACATAATGTTAATCAAATAGCATGGATAAAATAGTGTGACATTTAATGTCACAGATAGTGATGAGCATATTGTTGAAAAGACTGCATAACGATGGAAGCTAAATTTTAACCAATCCGTAGAGCCATTGGGTCTGCATAGACTTGTAAAGCATTGTACTCGTATTTATGAATACAGTTGTGGTGCAGTATTAAATGTGGTGTCGTGAGAGAAACATCACACGTGATGGGTCATGCCATAACATTCAAACACTTTTTCCATAATAGGCTCGCTCCGGGCACTAGCCCTTCTTCCTTTTGCTTTGCCGGAGATTTAAATGTAACAAGTCTGGCTTAATGTAAAAATTAATTCCACTCTTGGATTGTTGTTTTGTATATGGAAATATCAGTGGGTGCAGGAGCTAAATGACAGAGTGCAACAGGTTCAGACTGAAAAAAAGGATCGGAGGGGAACAAAGACATTACACATGAGTGGCAGAAAGGTAAGGGCCAAGGGTCAGTGAGGATATATAAGAGAGCTGGGGTGGTTCTGCACCATGAAGTGATGATGGGCAGCACTCTTGGGGAATAGGAGGGAGCGCTGTGAGACGATAGGTGTAGCGAGTCGGGTCCATATCCGAGAGAAGAGAGGGATGGAGGTGAGTGTTCGGCTTTTAATTTGGGAGAGTAACCAAGTGTGGGGCTCTTGAAGAGCATGTGTGACTTGGGGAGGGGGACAATGGGGGGATGTTGGGACAAGAGGAACAAAAGTGAGGTGGGTTGTATTTGATGTTAAAAGCAGTAACTTAATTGTTTGGGTAAGAGATTCATGTCACAGAGAAAACTGAGATATCTACAAAAAACAGCTCCAAAAGGAAGGTGCCAAATTGAAGAAAAGAGGAGACCAAGTTACTGAGCCTCGAGTAATGGCAACAGATGAAGGCACATGTGTGAAGTGAGAAAACACTGGCATTTTTGAGCACTTCTATTTACAGAGGTCAAGGGGCAGGGAAGAGCTAGATGGTAAAGGAAGAAGGGCCACACACAACAGAGCAGAGGAAAAGGCAAACATGGCAAAGGGACACAGTCTTTCTCCCCCTCACACCCCAAAAAGGCAGATTATACAACATGACAAGAATGCGACAAATTAAAATAAGCAGCACACAGACACCTGAGACAAGCCAACAGACCCACGACAACGAGTTGAAAGTTACAGGTGGCCACAGGGGAAAAGTCAGTGAGAATGGAAAGGTCACAGATGTAAAGATGGTGGTGCGTCACCAACTCAAAGGACCGGAGGGAAGAGAGTATCAATCCATGGAAGACATTACACAGATGACAAGAAAAAAACATGAAGGTGCATGGCAAATGTTGATTTGGGAATGGTTTGAGTTCAGGGTTGCTCAAACAACATCTGGACCTTGCGCAAACCAGTTCTGAGATCACAAGGTGAGATGAGTGTTGTGCAAGAAGAATATTATCAACGGTATGAAAAGTTGCTGTGTGGCAGATCCAAGAAAAGAAGCAACTGGAATTGAGTTCAGACAAACAAAGAGCAGCATTAGTTAAGTGAAGGAAAACAGTTGAGGGCAAACATTAAAAAAGAAAATGCTTTTAACATTTAAAAAACAGATAAAACATAATCCAAGTTGCTGAAGACAAACCATACTGGTTTGTAATGCTGAAGGAGACTACACATACACATGTGATCATTGTGGTCCCCTGGCTGTGGATAGCATTGCCAAATGGCAGGCAGGGAGAAAGCAGGTTATCGCGAGTGGGTTTGAGAGGAAATCGCTGAGAACGCTACGATGTCTAACAAACTGCCTTTTGTGGACAAGGTGAGAAGTTCCGGTTTCTACTAACAACCACGATAGAGGAGTTTGAAGTGATGCATGCGCCGCCGCAGGTTTGTGGTGTTGCGGGATTTGTGTGACCCACTGGTGACGGATTTCCCTGATGTAAAAAACAAAAAGAACCATTTATTTATTTTAAACAAGTCAAAATTTGACACAATTTGAATATTTCTACTTTGCAAATGCAACAGTTTTGGGAACGGTCGTTATAGGAGAGTTATATGGGTTTGAAAGAATTAGATCAGCACTTCAAATCCTCTTGTGTGACTCCCACCTCCCCACCCTCCCCCTTTCCAAACAAAAACAACTTACCCAAAAGGTCATCTGCTTATCCGTTCATATATTGCTGTTTGTTTTATTCTCCTTTGTCTGCTGCGAAAGGGATTTTAGTTTTAGTGACAGGATCAAAACCAACCCGAAATGGCCCCAGTCATGGTATGAGGAAGAGGAGGAGGGAAGGGAGAGATTGGAATTACTAAATTGGAATACAAGTTCAGACGGGAACACATGCGAGAGAAATCGCCACATCATATCCAAATGAGATTGGTACCCCAAATGTCTTTAAACAGGAACGTCCAATATTTTCCAAATCAGTGCAGATGCTAAGTATAACTCGGCAATCTTTCCAATTAAGACTTGATGACCGTTTCATCACCATAACAAGAGTACACAAGTTCATTTTGCAATTCAATAGAGAGAAGAATTATGCTGCAGTGGGAACATGGTTAAACATCCAAGGCAAACTTGATTAAATCTGCCAAAGTACAAACATCAAGTTGTCATGAATGAAATCAAATAAATAATAATGTAAAATTCCAATGTAGAACAAGTCCGATAATGCACTCACAAAAAACAAACAAACATGTCAACGGTCATTATGAATCCAAATGTCTTTTTGAAAGTCGAAAACACCATTGTTGTAAAATGACATGCTTCAGGCACATCACAGGACACTATCTCCATGCCTCTCCCTTCATCCACGCTGCAGCTGCCACACCTCATATCATGGTCCTGGTATCTTTAGATCTTCAGCAGAGTGGTGAACAGTCGTACTGCTTGAGGGCAATAGAAGGTCCTCCATAGAAGTGGATGAGCGTATCCGATCGCGGGCAGCATGGCACCGCCGCCTACGCCCAGCTAGACGTGCCAAGTCCTTTGGGGGTAAATCCAGAACGTCAAATGACTCGCAAGATAAAATACTGTCCATGCTTCCTTTCAAAAACCCTGCCGCCTCTATCTCTGCCTCGTCAACTAAATTATTAAGTGACACAGATCTCTTGCTTTTATTTTTTAGTGAATCGCTGTTCTGAAAGTCTCCGTAGCTACACCTACGGCTGCCAATAAATTTATCATCACTCTGCCCAAAATCATTTGCTGTGGTGTTTGTTTCCTTGGATTCCAAATGCTCAGCTGAAGAGGAATATTCCGATTTGGCTCGAGATGACCTTTTCTTTAAGATACCTTTGCGTGGTGCTTTAGCTACGCTGTTTTGAAGTCGTTGAGCATCAACACTTTCTCTGCATTCTGGCACTTTGTCCTCAATTGCATGGTCTTTATCGTATCCATTTACCCGGTTTTTGAGGATACCTTTGGGCGTTGGACCTTCACAGTCCTTCCAAAAGGTCACTCGCACGTCGCTTGCCCGCTTTGATTTGCGAAGCGAGCTGTGGTTAGTTGAGGCAGCTCTGGACCATGTGGCATGGGTGTTTCTTACACCGGGCCTCGATGAGTTGGGCAGATATGGTATTCCATGTGGAGGACTCTGACAGTCACAGGCTGGCTCCTTGTAGCCCTGGTTTACCCAGGGGTGACGTACCACATCCTGTGCTGTGGCACGAGCCTCCGGGGAAACACAAAGTAGCCAACCAATGAGATCACTCGCCACTGGAGAGAGGGGTAGGGTATTGGTTTGACTGTAAGTATGAATATTTATTACTATTTTAAAAACAGTGCCCCAACAAAATTTTAACTAAAAACAAAATAGGTTTG
>CM068961.1:44039472-44087564 GCA_035128595.1 Eptatretus atami
CTAGAAAGTTCAGAGAACACCTTACCCCATGAAGTCTTGAGAAAAAGGAAATGGGAAGGGTCTTTTAAACTCGTGCTTTGTGTTTCCGAGCACAATCTATATTTCCTGCGAGCCATGATTTCTTCTGAAGCTCAATAATCCCCAACGCTGAGAGCGCAAGCAGCATGTTTGATTGGTCGAGACGGCGTAATATTTTGTCCAAGTACTCTATTGCTAAAGTGGAGGTTTTTGAAAGTGCCAACAAGGATATTTGTGTTCTGCAGTGTTCAAGTATACAAATCAATTGAAATAAATTTTTAAAAGGTTGAAAAAAAAAATGCTGTAGAGAGAAAAAAAAAAACTTTTTACACAAGTGTACCGCTGTTGATGCACCCTGTTTTACACCACCTTATCCAACATGTTACATTAGTTATCGTGCCTGTTGTTTGTGTCCTTTATGACGTCCTTAAAAACAATGAGTTTCCTGTTTGGAATGATTTTCAATTCTGTTTGACTGCCAGACAGAGTAAAAATATTACCTTAATCTTCTGTGCGTATATGCGATTATGATGAGATTCCATTATATTTAACAAATTCAGAGCCAAGTACTGCTAAACTACTGGTTCGTGTTCCAATTCGTGTTCTACAGTGTTCAAATTATAAAATTCAATTGAAATTAAGTTGTTCCTTGATCTTAGACTGACAGACAAAGTGAACAAATTGCTTCACCACACTTTGCACTTGATGTGCGGAGTAAAAACGAGCTCTCAGGCAGAGAGGGAGAGATTGGGGTTATGAAGTATATAATGTGAAGCGTGGTGTCTGTGCGTTCAGCACTCACGTTTCCAACGCTCCTTTTGAAAAGCTCCGCATGGAATCGCAGTTTGTTTATTACCTCCACCACCGAAGGTGAAGGAGGTTATGTTTTCACCCCTTTGTCTGCTTGTCTGTCTGTTTGTTTGTCTGTGTGCAGGATATCTCAAAAAGTTATGGACGGATCCGGATGAAATTTTGTGGACAGGTTTGGTGTGTGACGAGGACAAACTGATTAGATTTTGGTGAAGATCCGGATCTGGATCCGACAAATAGAATTTTTAAAAGTGATTATTCACCATTGAGTGAATGGCCAAAAATGATATATAGCACGATATCTCAAAAATGTTTTGGGCCAGATATACTCTCGTGGATCAGGCATTGTGGGGCAGAGGTATGCACTCTAACGAGTGCCCTTCGAGTTAACACTTCATAAAGATATGACCTCAAAGTACGCACTCTCTCCTCTGCGCTGTCTAGCCTGGGTTTGAATCCTGACCTAGCTATAAACTGTCATCCTGGTGTTTCACAGACTCGTTGAATCATCAATGTGTGTCGTCCCTCCATACCCCCGATGGGCGTTTAACTGGGAATCCCATCGACCGACATTAACTTGTGGATGTTAAAGATTACGTTGAGGTCCTTCGCGAAGAGTGGATGAGCTATCGGTGGCACCATGGCCAAATTACAAATTCCTGCTTGAACTACTTCTTGGAAGGCAATGGCAAACCGCCCAGTATAACCCTTGCTCAGGAAGCTGCTCCAGTACCACTGATGTTCTGTAAGGAGTATGGTACATCAAATCTATACAAATAAAAGTAACGACTGAATTGTGAATGCAAAAGAAAAGAAAAAAAACGGAAAAGGTAATTAAAAACCGTTTTAAAAAAGGATGGAGCATGGACATAAAGAGACAGGAGGAAGAAAGTGAGAGGAGGGGAAGAGGGAGGGGAGTGGGGGAGAGATGGGTGGGGAAGAAGGGAGAGTGTTAGGATGGGGGATGGGGAGAAGCGAAGGGAGGAGACGAGAGAGAAGAGGAGAGATGTCCATCCTGTCCACCCCATTGTTTGTCCAAATAGCCCTCTATTTTGTCCTTCAAGTCCGCTGTTGATGTCCCCGCCCCCCTCTACTGTTCTTTTTGTCCTGTTGCATCCTGATCCATTCAGTGTTCTAGCTTTTCCACGAGCCTTGACCGTGTATACAAAAAAAATTAAAAAAAAAACTGACAGACGCTTCATCAGCCGAATGGTCTCTTTCTGTGTTGAAGTTCCTTGGAAGGGAAGTCATCGATTACATATTGTGAACCGTGGTGTCTGTCCGTGCATTTATCTGTCTCCCATTTACAGAGGCCGCTTCTCGAGCTGCATTTAAAAGCTCAACATTCAATTTCGAAATGACGGGAGAACAGGCATGAGTAATGTTGATGCCAAATTTTATTTTGCAACCAGGATATTTTGTACTATTTTGAGAGAAATCCAACCTCCGCCGCCCTATGTTGCACCACCATTTTGTGGTGAGCAGTATAAGTAGCTCAGAGCTTTAGCTCTGCATGAAACCAAGAGTGCAACACAATTAACATTTTTTAATTGATGGTCTCCCACTATTCCCAAATAGTTTGGTGCACTACTCCAATTTGTGGCCACTCAATAACAATGTGGTACAGATTACATAAGGTATCAGCGATAATGATCACATGTAAGTTACAAAAATCAGCTCAAACAACCGTCTCACTGGCAAATTGCCAGGGCCAACTCCAAACGCAGCAGCCCAGAGAGCATACCAAGGTCTTGAGAAATTGCAGCAAAACACTTCTGTTGTTATTCATTTAATCAAACAAAGCCCAAGCACCTAATCCATGGTAGCAGGTTTCTCAACCCAAAAGTGTTATTGACAAGTCACAGACAACTTGCACAATCACTCTCAAGGCACCTCACATCAAGTGATCAAATAAGCCTACATTCAAAACCGCAGATATAAAATTGGAATTGACATTCCATAACGATCCACCAACCTCAGGACCATGATAAGGCTTGCCAGCAATGATCTCAGGAGCTGCGTAGAGTGGACTTCCACAAAATGTGTGCAGTAGACTTTCCTTGCTGTATGTGCTGGAGAATCCAAAGTCGGCAATCTGCAGAAAGCACGAATAATATTGTTGACAACATTAGTTCAGCATACCTTGTTATTTTAAAAAATCCTTTTACAAAACTCATCTACCTGCTTCAAGTAACTGATCGTTAAAACACATTCAAAGATCCCTTTAGTTCTCCTTCCGCTATGTCAAAATATTGTTACGGTTCTGCAAAACCATCACTCCCCAAGGCAATGACACACAACATATAGTGGTTCCCGAGATCGTTATTTCATTATTCGTTGTAGATGGCCCTTCCCATATGTGTAATGGGTTTATGGGTCATATGCATTGTGTGGGATTAGGCAGGTTTTTTTCCCCTCAGGCAGGAGGTGGGATTAGGCAGGTCTTCTTTACCTATCTTGCTTTGCTGCACAAACGAACCTCTCCTTCCTTCACGCATGCAAACTTTCCATGCATAGCACACCATATCTCACAACAAACAGGGGCAAGTCTTTTGCACACGCACGCCATTACCCAGTGGACACTTCATCTCAACCTTCACCATACTCGAACCCCAATGCTACAACATTTCACACGCCATCAAGACTTCTTCATTATAATCACCATACCTTTGAACCATAATCCAAGCTCGTTTACATTCACTATTTCCACCTCAACCACAAAGAACTATGGCCATAACTCACCGCTACGCTTCCTTTACCAACACCTTAACCACAGTCACCACTCACAGTCACCACTTACAACCACCACTCCCCTATGGACCAACAGGGAACAGGGGAGTGCAGCGTACCATTATCGGAAGTCGGACTTGGGACGTTCAGGCATCCAGCTTGGAGCGCAAGTGTGCGCTGAACTACATCAACATCGGATGGATAGCCCCAGCACTCCGCACAGTTACGGCCCCCATTGAGTGTTCAGTGCGTGTTTGTGGCAGGATAGCGCAACCGAATACCCCAGCACCATGTTAGTTATGGAGCTCTGTCACATGAGGAAGCTCAGAGCATGATGGTGGCATCTTCGCTGCTGTACCCATGCGTGGGTGGAGCTAGCACTGGGATAATCGTCCATACACCCATGGGGATGCTGGAAAACGCCAACAGCTCGTCCTGATCCGCTTCTAAAACTCTGCCCTCACCAGAGGATTATAAAGCATTGTGCGTTCCGTTCCACACAGAAGAGAGGGCTTGGCTGTGAGTTGGGTCATTCTTGAGCTGCAGTTCATTCTTGAGCTGCAGTTTATTCTTGTTCATCTTGGCATTCTTGGTCTTGTAGTCATGGTACAACACTTCACCAAGTTTCCGGTTGGCGGAGCGAATGGAACAGAGCCCACGGAGCAGAGTGCAGAATAAGCGGAAGAACCAGGCACCAGACTGAGCACAGTATTAGAGACAGTAAAGTAATACATTTACGGACCTCCTTACACTTCACTATTAGTCTATCTCTTCACATGATCTTTTTTTATTTATTACATTCTCGACAACTGTGGACGCAATAAAAGAGCATTTAACGATCGTCCGGGGATACTGATCCACATATTTCTCTCTGCATATCACTTGCATGTCACCGCACCCTTATTTTGCACCTCCCCTGACCAGGCACGTTAGACACCCTCAGTTTTCCTCCTCCTTCCCCCTCCTCAGCGACTGTGTTTGTACAGGTCCATCACCCTCGCCTGGTAACCAAGAGATAGAAACCACCTCGTAATTCTCTTATCTTTCTTGCTTTCTAATTTTCCTCGGGAGTGTCTGATGGCACGCCATGTTAGTGTAAATTAGATTGTGTAAGTTTTATCATGGTTAAACTCTGCCCTGTGTCCTCTTTTGTATATAAATGTATTTCTTTTGCTGCACTTCACCAATCCTTGCTTCCCCTGCTGTACATATGTTGATGGAATAAACCCATTGCTTCCTTGTGCCACATACCTTTCCTCATCCTTGCTATAAGTATATTGTTTGCATTGTAAATGTAACCAGCTCGCATGTCTTTTCCTCCATTAATCTCACATAGACCGCATGTAGTGCTCACCAGGAAGTTATACCCCACATGATTTGCTCTTGTTAGCCAGCACACACTCACTGCATCGCTTAGCAGTAATCTAGGTGTGCAATGAGGGCACAAAACTTGCTTGGTGCGGTCGTCCAAAGGTAAGGTACCCATGCAAAGTAGTAACATCCTGCCAGGATTGGCAGTACCAATCGGCGTTCATGGTTGCTTAACAACCGACCAGGCCGCGGAGTTATCTGAGACTGGTGGCCTCAGGATCGGGTGTTCAGGAGGAGCTCGAGTACTTCCCCTTGTGGCGAACCTGGAACCCCGGCCCATAACAATATGTTATGTTAACTTTGTCTATTGGTGTCTGCAAGCATGCTGTGTTCATGTCGACTTGTGGGTCATTCCAAATATTTTGCCTGCCTTGGTGGCCGCTTAGTGTACATTGGGGTACTGTGGTCTGTGAGGCGACTATTGCACTATCTGCTTTGCCACTGTATGGCTTTTCCTGACCATATCAACCATTTTGAGCAGTTTGATATGGTCAATACAAAGTCATCAGGATTTCAGTGAGTGGTGGACAGTTAGTGAACACCTTTGGGATTACGGACAAAACCTATATGCCCTTCTTCAATCCAGGAACCAAAAGACAGTCGGACACAGTGGAAGCATTGAGATTTACCTTCAACAAAGAAAGTTATTGTGTCGGCATCAGGCGAGAAGATGATGGTGGTCATTATTTGGGATGCTCATAGCATTATTTGCACCAATTGTGTTCCAAAAGGGACAATTGTTACCGTAACAGTGTTGGACAAACAGTTTCCTTCAGCCAGGCAGAAGAAACAACAGAAACTTGCAGTCTGGTTTTTGCCTCCACCATAACAATGCCCCATCTTATGGCACTGCTCGGGTGCAAAAGATTATTAACCCCCCCCCGTTGTATTTAGTCTGAAATAGGGGCTTATACATTTGGTCTCGATTTTTGTGTCCATACGTGCATGTGTGCATGTGTGCGTGTATGCATCCACAACCACATATTGGACATGCATGGACTGATTTTATTTGTACTTGGTACAAAGACAACACATGATGGTATACATGTGCACGTCATTTTGTTTCGCGACGTGATAAAAGATGGCCGACCGGCGGTCATTTTAGTTGTAAAAAAAACCCGACGTTGAACACGTCCTCACCCATTTCTCGGACATACGTTTACCGATGTTCAAATTTGGCACACAGATGATGAATGATGCCTTACATATGCACGTCTTTGTTTTTTCAGATCAGATACAAGATGGCCGACTGGGTCCAATTCATTATTTAAATGTGTCCCCACCCATTTCTCCGACGTGTATGATCCGATTTTGTTCAACGTTGGCACATGCACAGTGGCATGATGGCGCACACGTACACCTCACTTTATTTTGCGATCAGATCAAAGATGGCTGACTGGTAGACTGGCGGCCATTTTAGTTGTAAATAAATATGGGGATGGCCATTTTTATCCATTTCGCAAAATTACCAAAACAACGGGGGCTACGACATTTAATGTTTTTTTTTACTTGTTCAAAAAGCAGCAAATCGAACTGTTATCACATTCACCAGACTGCATTTCCTCCTCAACTCTCTTCTCTTTTCTTCTGTTCTATTCTATTCCACTCAATAGCAATATGGTACAGCCTCAGGACCACATGCCCAGCTCCTGGCCTAGCAACAGCTGGTTATTTCCAAAAATAAAACACAGCCTTTGTGGTCACAACTTATCTTCAAGATTAGAGTTTGTTTGTAAACTCGACACACCCCTGAAAAACACTCGACTACAACTATGAGATCATAGATACACAGGTGCCAAACATTCATCGGACTCCTCGGGGACAATGGCGAAAAGTGAAGTATGTGTCAATTTTTCAAGTCTTACGTGCTTGTTGAATTAAATTCGGAGACCTTCATAATTTAACGCACTTCGTAAAATGTCATGGTGATTGGAAAATTGCAAACGGTCTCTATTTAAGTCTGGCAAATATAAAATGTTGCACTATTTGTTTCGTTTCAGGAATCGAAATGATACTCTCTTGTTCCATGGACATGGACATGGACATGGCGCGGTCGGAGAATAACAAATTTCGCCCAAATCGTGCAAATTGGTATTTACCGACATGCCATTTGGCGTGAAGGTATGTTATGATTTGTACATCGATTGAAGTGACTCAAACTCTGGTGTGACCCACTTTGGTGACCTTTTTGTTGTCAAAGGTCAATTGATCAAATTTTCCAAAAATACGTATCGCAACTTCAAATTTTCATTTTATTTAAAATAAAATATAATTATGAAACTTGGTTTTGTTCAGACATTTTGGCAACCAGTCAAAAAGGTCAACAGAAGACCATATAAAGTTAAAATGTTAAAAAAAAAAAAAGTGCCAAGTTTTTTTTTGTATTTAATTTTGAATGATTCATAAATTGTTGTTCCGTATGCAGCCTGTGGTTGCTGGTTGTATCCTTTTCTGGAAGTGGCTGTGCCACTGATGCAGTGCCCCCCTGTTACCAGTGAGCTGGTACTCATTTTGCTGACTTTGGAAGGATGACGGGCTGAGTCAACCCACCTGGTAAGTCGTGAACAAGACGTTTTTTTGCATCTCGTTGTGTGCGTGTCAGATCCGGTGTGATGTACGTAGAGACCCACTTCACTGTTTGCTTCAGTTGTAATTCTTTTTTTAAACTGATCCCAGGATCTCAGGTTTCTTAGCATGATCATCTAGCTGTGCTAACACCGCTCGAAGGGATGCGTTTCCGGCTTGATTAATTCCACCGAGTCTGAACACCTTGATCATTTTTGGCATTGGTCATTCTTGCACTGATGTTTCACAGACTTCGTGTCATCTTTCTGCTTTAGATTCTGGCATGTTATAAATCACGAAGTTACTCTTTCTTTTCTCACAGTCCACTAACTCTTTTATTATGGCTATCTTAGGGCCACCATACTCACTAAATCTACTTGTCACTTGTCATCGTATTTTGACTACCATAAGAAAAGGAGGCTTGGGGGGGGGGGGGTGGAGGGAGGTGTGGTTGCTGCTCCCACCCCCCATTTTGGACAAAAAGTACATTTGTCATTCTGTCGGTGCATTTCCCGATGTATGATACCATTGGTACATTACGTATAAAATCGTTTCTCCCCCCTTCACTTTGAAAGTCCTGGCTAGCGCTCGTTCGTATTTTGATGTAAATGCATCCTTCATACGGTGCCAGGAAAGTGGATGAAATTGCATGATAATTATGTTGTTGTTGTGTTGTTGTTCTTTATGTTTCTGAAAAGAAATTGACATGGTTACAACCAAAAAAAATACACCAATGCAAAGAACAATTGTCAAATAATGGGTGAAAAGGTTACGGGTAATGAATTCCATGCACGTTTTCTACGACCCCATCTTCAATTGATTTCTGGTACCACAGACAGCTTTTGTCGTTCAGAAACAGAATGGGGTGGAAAACAGTAGCAATCTATTCCATATGTCACTGTGTAATACACAAAACACTATCTCCTTAGTTATCATGATTTTTCCTGGCAAAGCCACATTTCCAAGCTGACCTCCAAAACCAGTCGCCGACTGGGCATCCGACGTTGTGCAAAGTCCTTCCTCTGCACACCTGAGCTCCTGACCACATACAAAGCTTTCGGCTGCAGCCTGATGGAGTACTGCTCTCCCCTCTGGGCTGGTGCTCCTGCCTCTCACCTTTCTCGGCTTCACGTTGTGAAAACCAAGGCATTTAGGATCATTGGCATCTCCCACGATGAGGCCGAGTCTTTGGGTCTCTCACTCTCTCACTGCAGGCAGGGCGGTGGTCTTTCTGTCTTCTACCGTCTCCTCTCCGGTCTCCCCCCGACCCCTTGCTCTGTCTGCGATATGTCCCCCCCCCCCCATATTTTTCCGCAGTGCGCTCAAGGTCCGCCAGCAACCCCCTTCTGGTAAAACTACCAAAATCAAGAATCACTGCTCACCTTCACTCTTTCATTCCTCTTTTTTCCCACCTTTAGAACAAACTCCCACACTCTCTTCAATCCCACTCTTTCCTCCAGGTCTTCAAAATAGCTGTTCACCAGCATCTAATATCTTCCCCCATCCAATACCACGATCTTTTCTACCCCAAACCAACCTCCTTCAAATTCCCCGCTTTCCTTCCCGAAAACCCCTGCCATGTAAAGACGTTGAAGTCCCTGTATTGTCCATCTTGTTTACCCTGTGTACCCCACCCCATCCCTCTCCCTTCCACAGATCTCCTCATGTCTCTGTTCCCCACTAATTTTTCCTTCCCTCTCCCATCCCTCTTGTCTCCTGTTCCCCTTGTTGTACGTTCTGCGTGTTAGCTCTCATACGAGCCTCGACATTGTCTTTAAAAACATTGTGAAGAAACAGAGAAAGAAGGATACGATGAAAGCACAGGGATTTGCCTGGACAGGAGGAAGACAAAGATAAGTTAAAATATCCAGATTTATATGGTAAGGTAGGGTAAGGTAGGCTCCGCAAGTATTCCAATTAATTTATCTCACCTGTGAACCACTGCATGAACTATGTGGTATTTCTTGTAACCCTTTACCAACTATGATTTGATTGGATTTCAGGATTTCAAAAAATCAAGCAAAACAAGCCTACTAAGAGGAAGTGTTAAGTGCTCAATGTTACTGGCGACATTGAGCAGTCGGTCATCATCACCTTCAGGTCAAACTGAATTAAATGGCAGAAGTGTTGCGCATGCCGAAAAGTCACCATCGAACTGCTAACATGTCCAACAAATAGTAAAAGAACAGACTTGAGAAACAAGAAGGCTACAGATCTGTCTGTAGACCTGAAACAATTTGAGCAATCAAGATTTCTGCCCAGAAGTATTCACTTGGATCGTCTGGATGACGGCACGGGAATAGATGAAACACTTCTGAAAAATGAAGCATCATTCCAGAAGTCTTGAAGACGTAGGTTCCACAAGTCTAAGCATGAAAGACAGATAAATAAATCGAAGGAGGACGAGGCAAGCTATCGATGTAGTATTGTTGATGATTCGACGGCACTTAACAGCACCGCCGTCTCAGGGGTTATAACGCCGGCTAGTTCAGCACAGGTCTCGGGTCATGCGCCTCAGATCACGATACCAAAGTACCCCTGGGCCTTGCCAGTTGGGGATATACACCCCGGCTACAGACTGGGTTTGTCAGAGACCGAGCGAAGTCTGCCACAGTCCGTAACCAGTTTGGTTTTAAATACAAATCGAGCGATTGTTCCTCAGCGCGGCACGAATAAATTCGAGGCGGCAAATCTCGTATGAATCAGCCAGATTTATTGGGGACACATCGGGGAATACGACACAAGCAAAGCATTCACGATAACGTTATCATTCATCTATAACCCGCTCTTACCTCGGGAGCTACGGATACGGGCTTCGAAGGGAGCCCTAGCAAAATAAACCTTAGGCCTGAACAACATGCAGACAAGACACGGAGTACTTGGTGGTGCCTCATGGGCGAGAGGAAAAGTGTCGAAGGCACGAATGCGGCTCGTGACAAGCCGATGGTGTCGGATTCGAGCACCCAGCTCGAGCATGCAGCGTGGCAAGATGGCGCTCGTACTCCTATCAGCAT
This sequence comes from Eptatretus atami, assembly GCA_035128595.1. NCBI lineage: Eukaryota > Metazoa > Chordata > Myxini > Myxiniformes > Myxinidae > Eptatretus > Eptatretus atami. The sequence continues at coordinate 44,049,981 of CM068961.1, forward strand.
CGCTCGCGCATGCCGCATGGCAAGATGGCCGCGACGACGTCCTTTTGTCGGCACCGCTCATGCACGCAGCCTCGGCGCGTCCAGCCCCCGTAAGGTCGACGGCACAAGAGAGAAAGATCTATGGTGTGTTCCAGCTGGCTCCCCACAAGGTCCAGTATGCGATTCCAGGCCTGGCTGTACACCAGACCAGGCCAAATCTGGGTTGGGCTCCGCAGGTGGATCACGGGATCAAAAGACGTGCAGCCGCGCAGGGAGCAAGGACAGTCAGAGGCCCCGTGGCTGGACTCAGGATGAACCTGGGGACGACCTGTACGCTGGGTCCATGGCCAAGGAGGAACAGCTGGCCAAGTCACTCCTCACGAAGCAGATCCCGACTGACAAAGCAGTTCCTTCCTTGCCTTTCGGGGCGGGCCTTTCCGACCACCCCGGGGACACGTGATTGGTCCATCGTTCGAGTTTGCAACAGTTCTCCGCCAATGGGTTGCTGGCACGTCTTACTGACTGATTCTGTCAGGGCGCTGGGTGGGGGCTGGTTAGGAGGGGGAAGGAAGAAGAAGACGCCTCTCGGTACACCACCACTGTATGAACAATGGACAGCCTGCTACACCTCCCGACACACATGTAACGTCCAATTACCAAACAACCTGGCTAAACATGCATTTAAGGGGGGATCTGGGCTAATCCTATATTTAATAACCCACTAAGGGCCCATTTCCGCAACAGCATAACTACCAGATCAGCAATGAACGTGGAAATGAAGTCAGAGTACACCTGCTTTTTTTGTGACACATCTGCTGACAAAGGAAGCAAACTTGTTAATGCAAGAACTATTGAGCTTGTTGGTCATGTAAGAACAACTAGGTGACAAAAAGATGCTCAAAACGACCTTCTGGAAATATAGTTGCAATTGATGAAAAGTATCGCAAGGTGCGTTTAGTCAAAGCGATAACAAACCACCCAAGGTGACACTCAACCAGTACGCCTGGGCAATGAAAAAGAAACTTCCATGACGACAGCAAGGTGCTCTGGCCATCCATCATGCACGAGTCGTACAAGGCAGCGAGAGTAGATGTGTTGTTCGACATATATAAACCTGACAGCTTGACAAAAAAGAAACAAGACAAAAGTATGGATGCCGGAAGGAATTCAATGTTACCCCTTCAACACTCATCCCTAAAAGACTGGAATGCTTTCCTTTGTGCAGATGAAAATAAAGATGGACTTTTCAACCTATTCACCAAGGATGTGATGACATTATAGTCCCAGGAAAAAAGGCCTTCTTCTGTATATGGATCACGACGTGGTCAGATCATCTTGCTATATATCAGATATTACAGGAATTGTTCCCATGTACACACGAAGAAGTAGACACGCAAATGCTTCTGCACGTCAAGGATGCCGCTAATCATTGTCATAGCAAAATCATGGTCTAGACTCTAGAGGCTAGATTGTCCACTCCAATGTCATGATAACTACAATCCACATCTTTGGACAATGGAACATTTGTGAATTGTACATAGACTTCACTACTGGGAAGAACAAACTGTTTTCATCTCCACAAATCAAGATTACAACAAGCTTACACCAGATGTTCAGGCTGCCTTGTACCATTCTGGCATGCATTCACTGGCTGTGATACTGCATCATACTTCCCTAGATGGGGAAAAGAGACTGCATGGGAAGTTTCGAGGGATTACAAAGTGGTGTGACAGACGTTTCTCAGACCATCGGGATGTGCAGAGGTCATGAAAACAGATGACTTTTCATTTATCGAGAGATACATGGTGCTCCGATACGGCAGGGTGAGCTCGTCAGCATCGGCCAATGAGTGTAGGCAGTTACTGGTCACAAAAAAGGGACAACAGATCCACAACATTCCCTCCCCCTCCGCAAACCCCAAGAGATGCCACTCCGAAGGAACACACTGAGCAAGCTACTTTGCAGGCCAACAAATGGAGGCAATGTCTAATCAAAGACCCAACTGCATCTGAAGTCACCAACTGGGCTTGGAATAAACCACCAAGTGGGTCCACCCTGAACTGGATGGCATTGTCAGAAGCTTAAAGCCATTGTATGTAACTCATTCATTGCAAGTCCAAGTCTCAATGTTCCAAGAGCTGCAAGTGTGTTAAATCATCGCTGCCCTGTCCCAACTGATGTCCTTGTGATGCACAATGCTCTGACGTGCACGAAAATCGAAGTGAAAACATGTGCCAAATAACATGTTGAAATACCATTTGCATAATTTGGGTGGAATTTGTTTCCCTCACCACACCACCCTCCCCCACCCCACCTTTCACCACTTCTTTTTTTTGCATTTCTAACCGATACTAACACGGAACCAGTTCTTACAGACAGGTTAATTTCTCCCACTTTTACGATGTCTATGGCGTATTTTATGATGACTTGTAAAACTGGCTTCCACCAGGAATGATATACAGTATGATACCCATTTACTAAGAGAGAATTTGGGTGCTCCCCTTGAACCACCAGGTCTATTAATTTTTTTTTGTTTTACCCCCTAAAACCTTCCCGTGCACCCGAAGAATGCAAAGACCCGTTTTTAATTCATTTCGTCCAATGGGTCAGAAATGCATAGAAGTCAAACAAACACAAAAAGTATGATATTGTAGTATGATAATTCCCCCACTTCTATGATGTCAACAGTTTTCTTGCAAAGAATTGTATTTTATTGAAACTTGTAATCCCCTCCCCCCACCACAACGGGAACAGCACTATACGATACACATTTCCATAAACAATTTGTGTCCCGCATCACTCACTCTTAACCCTGGGAGGTATGAAAATTATTTATCACCCAAAACCTTCCTGGGAATACCCTGAGTACAACCACGAGTTTTCAGCTCATTCCGTCCAGATGTTTAAGAATGCATAAGAGTCAAACAAACAAGACACTTCTCAAATTATATGCAAGTATGATTTTACCTCTGAATGACCTTTTCATAACCTTTGACCTCTTAAGGTTACCAAAATCGGTTGATAAAATTTTAAACAACACCAAATCTCCATCAACGTAATACCAACTTCAACTTTTATATTTTGATGGATTTTCGGGGAATTTAATCAATTTGACCATTGACCCCTATAAAGGTCACCAAAAAGGTCTGCCTCGAGTTAGAGCCATTTTAATTCTTCATCGACACATTATGACGTATCTTCATGACAAACTGCATGTTGGTATACAAATTTGCGTGATTTCCGTGCTCTCCGACGGCACCATGACAAGGTTTTAGCGACGACGATATCTGAACTCTTGTTACATTCAGGATTATGTAGAAAAAGAAATATACATTAATTTTTTGGGAATTCCTCCAAACGATTCTCTGCACTAGTGAACACTTCAGCAATGAGTATCATCCTTTCTGGGAGGAAGAATGGATGTGCACAAAGTCTCGTACAACATGTCAAGGACAATTCAGAAACTCATGTCACATGGAAAAAAATTTTTTGGTCAATGCTGCTATCTCTTTGTAGGTTATTAGGTGATAACTTCCCTCAGTCAATGACTTTCCCACGCTTGTCAACTTGCAACATTCTCCATAAATTTGGTGGCCTCTTCTGCCCAATTTCTTTAATATTCACCTGTGTCCTTTCTTGTTGCCATTCCTGTAATGATTTGTCACTAACATTGTATTCAGGTTAAAAATGAACTTAAAGGGGAACCCAAATGCTCAGACCACCGACGCTAATCTATCCCTTGTGATAGCCCGATGAAATAGATATGTCTTTTGCCGATTTCCGAATTTTAAAGGAGGTCAATTTGCAATTAAAAGTCGAAATATTCTTCTTTTTGAAATCAGCCATGACACACCAGGAAGTAGACCACCAGATCCGCACTGTGTACGGGTTGCATCACGGTACGATTCAACTGAAACAGCGAATAACTTTCGATTTTTCACAAGTATGCCGGGTCGATACGTCCTTGGTGGTTGTGCGATAATACAAACCGAGTTGGTTTCATGCTACACCAATGGCCGAAACAACCTAAGTTTGCCAGAAATTGTACGAGTTTTGTCCGAAATACCCAAGTGTTGATCGGTTCGCTGAAAAAACCCCAAAACAAAACCAACAACAACTAGAGGGGGAGCACTCGGGAGAGTGCAAAACCTCTGCCGCCAATACTGCTGGGTCACTCAAGTGAACCTTAATCTTATTCATTAAATATGATGTCAACAGTGCTGACAGAGTTATAGTTCTTTTCTCCAACATTTTTTTTGGTGGGGCGGGGGTTGGAAATCACTTAAAACATGTAGAAATGCAAAAAAAAAGGAATCGAAATTTGTTGAAAAAAAAGTTGCACTAGAGGGGAGCACTCGGGAGAGTGCAAAACCTCCGCCGCCAATACTGCTGGTCACTCAAGTGAACCTTATATCTTATTCATTAAATATGATGTCAACAGTGCTGACAGAGTTATAGTTCTTTTCTCCAACATTTTTTTTTGGGGGGGGGGGGGTTGGAAATCACTTAAAACATGTAGAAATGCAAAAAAAAGAAATCGAAATTTTGTTGAAAAAAAAGTTGCAAAAATTTTTTTTTCTCTAAATTTTTTTTGGGGGGTGGAAATCACTTAAAACATGTAGAAATGCAAAAAAAAAATTTTTTCTCTAAATCTTTTTTTGGGGGGGGGACCAAGTCCAAAATTTAATGGCATGATCCTGGACCATACCTAACCCCCCCACCAAGTTTCGTCGAAATCTGTCGAGGAGTTTTTCCAGAATACTGTTCACAACAAACAAACAAACAAACAGAAAGGGGTGAAAACAGTAACCTCCATCCATCTTCGAAGATGGCGGAGGTTAAAAAAAAAATTTTCTCTAACAATTTTTTTTTTTGGGGGGGGGGGGAGGTTGGAAATCACTTAAAACCTGTAGAAATGCAAAAAAAATTAAAATTTTCTCTAACTTTTTTTTGGGGGGGGGGGGGGGGGTTGGAAATCACTTAAAACATGTAGAAATGCAAAAAAAAAAAAATTCTCTAACAATTTTTTTTGGGGGGGGGGGTTGGAAACACTTACAACATGCAGAAATGCAAAAAAAAAAAATTCTCTAACAATTTTTTTGGGGGGGGGGGGGACCAAGTCCAAAATCTAATGGCATGATCCTTGGACCATACCTAACCCCCCACCAAGTTTCGTCGAAATCCGTCAAGGAGTTTTTCCGTAATACTGTTCACAAACAAATAAACAAACAAATAAACCAATGTCACCCGTAGGGTGATCCGTATCTTGCCAAAAGGTGACCACGTGTGACTTCTTTAAGGTCACACTGAGGTGAACAGAGCTGCTATCCACCAGGAGCGACTCCTTGAGGAATATCTGCCTACGAGAGATTCCGATGAAATCGTTCTACAGAGTAACCATGAAAAATATGCGTTTGCCTCAAAACGTCACCAAATCACGTCATAATGTCTCAAGCTTGATATATCTAGAAAGCACTCATCGAGGTGTTCAATTTGAGGTACTACACGATATGGTTCCTAAAACTTGAAAATTTGACCTTGGGGTCAAATATATTTGACCTTAGGCGTTAACCATGAAGGTCAAGGCCAATCGCCACCAAAAATTAATCATCTGAATGCCAGACCATGAACTATATTCCCATGAAGTTTGAAGACGATCCGATCAAAATTACTCAAAAAATAAGGGTTTCGTCGACTCCCCTGATTTGCGACAAAGTGGACCTTGACCTTTGACCTTGACCTTCAAAATTTATGCGCTGAAAGGGACCTCCATAGGCCTCTGATATGCGAAGTACAAAAATTTCCAATGATAACTGTGCTCTGCAGAGTGATTTATACGTGATTACAGATAAAAAAAAAACAAACAACAACAAAAAAAAACACATGAAGGTCAAGGCCAATCACCACCAAAAATTAATCAGCTGAATGCCAGACCATGAGCTATATTCCCATGAAGTTTGAAGACGATCCGATCAAAATTACTCAAAAAAAAAGGGTTTTGTCGATTCCCCTGATTTGCGACAGTGACCTTGACCTTTGACCTTGACCTTCAAAATTTTATGGCCTGAAAGGGACCTCCATAGGCCTCTGATATGCGAAGTTACAAAAATTTCCAATGAAAACTGTGGTCTGCAGAAATTTTTTTTCGTGATTACAGACAAACAAACAAAAAAAACAAAAAAAAAAAACATACAGACTGACTAACATATCTTGCAAAAACTTCGTTTTGGCAAGATAATAAACCAATGTCACCCTTAGGGTGACCCGTATCTTGTATTGCCAAAAGGTGACCACGTGTGACTTCTTTAAGGTCACACTGAGGTGAACAGAGCTGCTATCCACCAGGAGCGACTCCTTGAGGAATATCTGCCTACGAGAGATTCCGATGAGAATCGTTCTACAGAGTAACCATGAAAAATATGCGTTTGCCTCATAACGTCACCAAATGACGTCATAATGTCTCAAGCTTGATATATCTAGAAAGCACTCATCGAGGTGTTCAAATTGAGGTACTACACGATATGGTTCCTAAAACTTGAAAATTTGACCTTGGGGTCAAATATGTTTGACCTTAGGCGCTAACCATGAAGGTCAAGGCCAATCGCCACCAAAAATTAATCAGCTGAGTGCCAGACCATGGACTATATTCCCATGAAGTTTGAAGACGATCCGATCAAAATTACTCAAAAAATAAGGGTTTCGTCGACTCCCCTGATTTGCGACAAAGTGACCTTGACCTTTGACCTTGACCTTCAAAATTTTATGCGCTGAAAGGGACCTCTATAGGCCTCTGATATGCGAAGTTACAAAAATTTCCAATGAAAACTGTGCTCTGCAGAGTGATTTATACGTGATTACAGACAAAAAAAAAACAACAACAAAAAAAAACAACATGAAGGTCAAGGCCAATCGCCACCAAAAATTAATCAGCTGAGCGCCAGACCATGAACTATATTCCCATGAAGTTTGAAGACGATCCGATCAAAATTACTCAAAAAATAAGGGTTTTGTCGATTACCCTGATTTGCGAAAAAGTGACCTTGACCTTGACCTTGACCTTCAAAATTTATGCGCTGAAAGGGACCTCCATAGGCCTCTGATATGCGAAGTTACAAAAATTTCCAATGAAAACTGTGCTCTGCAGAATTTTTTTTTCGTGATTACAGACAAACAAACAAACAAAAAAAAAACATACAGACTGAGCTACATATCCTTGCAAAAACTTCGTTTTGGCAAGATAACAAACAGAAAGGGGTGAAAACATAACCTCCGATCTTCGATGGCGGAGGTTAACAAAAAAATGTATGATGTATTCATCCCACAAAAAAAAAAACCCAGCATTTTTATCTTCATGAACACTTCCATCTTCTTCCTCGGAATCGCTTGCACAAGGCTCGAAACGATCAAGCTCCAGAATTCCCCCGAAAACGTTTCCATTACTAATTTTGTCTCCAATAGTTTCTTCAAAATCACAATGATCACTTTCAATATTCTGAGAACTATCAGAGTTGCTCATGACGGAGGAATCGGAATCGGAATCGGAATCTGAGCTCGACATGCACTGTTTCTCGATGTAAAGCCGTCGTTCGGATCAATATGGCTTCATGGTGTTAGTGAAATCATGGTGTGATGTCACTGGTGAAATCGAACATCGACACTCTCGGGCTTTTTTCGACATTTTGTGATTGGCAAAAAAAATTCAAAAATTTTTTTCCCTTCAAATTACACTGTGATTACTGATTTTCAATAGTTTTCAGAAAAAAATAGTTTGCATTTGGGTTCCCCCTTTAAGACCAACAGAAACTTATTTTGGAGAGATACCAAAGCACCGTGCTTTTGGAGAATTGCTCACATCAATCATGATCACGGTATCTATTGCATACTACATTACTAAACGGAGAAGCATCTGTCCGTCCGTGTGTGTATCCATCACACTTCATTCTGAAAGGTTCCTGCTGTCTTAGAATAATAGAAATGATATAGTCAGAAAGCTAGTGATCCATTTACTTGGAACAAAAATTTGTGTTTGTTCAATCATCAAGATGTCTGTTTTAAAAGCCCTCGTTTCTGCGATTGAAGAAGAAGTGGGATCTCGAGCTTTAATGTAGCGGTTCATGTTGTCGCAGAGTAATGGAAATGGAACCGATGGAAAGCTAATAATAGATTTACTTGGCACAAAAATTTGTGTCCGTTTAATCATAAAGTTGTCCATTTTAAAAGCCCCTTTTTCCAGGATTGAGGAAGAAGATGCGGGAAAGGGAGCTTCACGATGTGGTTCTAATGATAATATTTATCATTCTAGGACAGCAGGAACCCTTTAGACGGACAGGGGAGGTGAACACAAAATTATTTATAGTGCTACTTATCCAAGCAATATTAAAATATATAAAGCTACACGGAAATAGCAAACAACAACAACAATTACATGTTATAAAATATCCTTTTTCTCATGTTTTACTTCATTTTACATCGTCATTGGCATTCACATGCAGGTAGACATGCAACATGTTTGTGAAGGACATGCTGTCTTTTGATTAAACCCGTCAACGAAGCAATGGGTAGGCACGCCAAGTTGACACTAAAAGTAGTGTTATGGTCTTCTGCTACTCTCTTCCAACTTATTGACAGGTTATCGGAGCACGACCAGATGTTTGCTCAATAATCTGCACAAATGTTGTGTTAAAATGTGTTCTTTACCTTGATGCTGAAGTTCTCATCCAGCAGAATGTTTTCTAACTTCAGATCTCTATGCACAACTCCATTCTGAAAAATGAGCAAAGGTCTTGTTTAGAAACTCTTACATTCTATGCTGTTCACATCCCTTTGCAGTAGTAGGTTACATGAAAAAATTAATTTTTGAGATTTTTTTGAAAATTTCAAAGGTCCGTTGCTAGGCAACGGATGGGTCCATAGCAACGGTTCTCATTTGCACACAACTAGGTCATGGTATGAACCTACCAACCAAGTTTCATCGAAATCGCCATTGTATTAACGGAGCACTGGACCGAACAGTCATACATACAGACAGACAGACAGACAAACATATCGACGGAAATACTGATAATAAGGGTAGACTAGATTGACTACCCAACAAAAAAGAAGAACAAGACGTCGTTGCAGAGCACGACACTGGCAAAATCCATAAAACAAATTTGACCTCAAAAATAATTGGTGATTGAATTCAATGATCAAATATGCAACTCTTCAAATTTCAAGTGAATCGGATGAAAATTGACAATTTTAGAAATTCCACCTATGTTGTACTTTTGGCCCATGTGGACCTCAAAAATGATTGGTGGTTGAATTCAGTGGCCTGAAATATAAATCGTCTTCAAATTTCAAGTCAATCGGATGACAATTGAAGATTTTAGAAATACCACCCAAGTTGTTGACCTTGGGCCTATGTTGACCTTTTGACCTCAAAAAACAATAGGCTTCTTCCTTATGACAAACTCTACCATGTGGTGAAGTTTCGTGAAGATCGGTTTAAAATTGTGACCTGTAGGCGACAGACAGAATAACAAACACAGAATAATACAATCGACTGACCAATATACTTGAAAAATCTTCGATTTTGCAAGTAACAAACAAACAGACAGACAAAGAGGGCTGAAAACATAACCTCCTTCACCTTCGGTAGCGGAGGTAATAAATGAAAAGTCAAAAGAGTTTTCAATGAATGACAGCAAACGTTGCAATCATGACAACAAAATATTTTGATGGTGATGCTCTCAATTTGCTTCTCGTGGATTTTGATCATTGTCGTGCGATTGTGAGAAGATTCAAAAAGGAACCCTCATGCATGACTGAGATAAAGAGGTTCAAAAATAACTACTTTAAAAATACAAAAATGGCATGTGTATTTGATCATCATAAGACGTCATAATGGAAAGCCCTGAAGGCAGATATAAACCAGTAAAACTACTTTTGGTAGTTCCCAGACCATCGCAAGCAACTTCAATGGCTCGACCTTTACTTCTCACATTCAAAACCATTTGCTTCAGGGAAGCCGTGTGACAAAATCTGAGGTTTTCGAAAAGCCACACCTTAAATTCTCAGTAAATAAATAAATAAATATTTTTTCTGCCATTTCTACTGCTCTGTCCACAAAAACCTCACAGACATGTTTTAAATAACTTTCACATCTTTCACATGCATGACGTGCACACAAATTGTCCTTTGCATGGCCAGATTAAAAATGGTGTTTACTGTAACTCTTACAAAGACCATATTCAATCTGCGGAATGGCACAACTGACACAACTGGACAAACCACACCGAAAGCATGTGAATCCCAAACAATTTGACTCGTTCCCTCCGTCCCACCACAACCAAACCCCCACTCACACGGTGACAGTGCATCGTTGCAGCCAAAATCTGCCGGAAAAAGCGCCGTGCCTCGCTCTCCCGCAGCTGGCCCTGTTTGTGCAGATAGTCAAACAGCTCGCCGTTGGAGGCAAACTCCATGACGATCACCAACTTGTTATCATTTTCAAAAACTGCCAAACATGGGTTCAGGATAAACAGCTCATTATGCGATCGAAACATTAATCAATCAAGTGATACTTCATACTGAATTAATTCAGACATGAGTGATCAGAAATGGGATAAGTTTTGAGAAATAAATAAAGGATCTAATGACATTTGGATTTGATGTCCCATTAAGTAGGCCCTTTGACATTAATCCCAGAAAATGGTCCTGTGGTGGAAACAAATGCAAACTAGAGAGTTCGTGGAACACCTTACCCCACACAGTCCTGAGAAACAAGGACATGGCCGGGGTTTTTTTCTGAACTTTATCGCCGTTGATGCAACGTCTTTTACACCACCTTATTTAACATGTTACATGAGTTATTCGTGCCTGTTGTTTGTGTCCTTTATGACGTCCTTAAAACAGTAAGTTTCCTGTTTGGAACAATTTTCAATTTTGTTTGACTGCCGGGCAGGCAGACACACGACAAGATTATCTCACTTCTCTCTGCACATAACTGATCGGGACAAATTCAGAGTCAAAGTCCCGTTAACCAGCATGGCCGGGGACAGGTTAGTTAACCGGCAGGTTAGTTTTCCCATTCATGTTCAAAATATAACATTCAGTTGAAATTTAGTTGTACCTCGATCATAAATTGACATTTATAGACAGACAGACAGACAGACAAAGTGAGCCAATTGCTGAACCCCGCTTTTCGCTTTACATGTGCGGTGTAAAAAAGGGATCATTCTCTGCTATTGTCACTTTGTCGGGATGGAGCCATACTTCGAATCAACTTTATTCTCACTGCTCCCCTCTGACTCCTCCAAAAATGTTACAATAATAATAATTACACCCAAACCTCTGAAAATTAACATCAAATCTTATAGTAATTAAATAAGTGGTATTTTCACCTATAAACAAAACTTCTGAGTTACACCCCCCCCCCTCCACTACCCCTCTACACCCTTCCTCACCACCTCCACTCCTCCCCACCCTCCCATACCTCCACAGGTATTGATGTCAACAGGGCAAAAATACCAAAAAGCAAAGCAACTACCAAGTATACAAGTCAAATGCCAACGAACAATCAGCATGAACAGTTGACATCATGTGCAGGGGTCATGTAAAGTGCAACATGTAAACCTTTAACCTGCTATTTCAAAACCCACCCGTGCTGCCAACAGTCACAACATACCTTCATAGATACGAATAATATGTGGGTGGATAAGAGAGGATAAGATTTCTATCTCCCGCCGAATAAGGTTCAATTCTTGTTGACTCTTTATCTTCAGTTTGTTCACAGTCTTTATTGCCACCTTCAAAAAACAACAAAATACAATGACATACAACACCACAAACAACCGGAATCGCCATTGGCACTGCAAAAAAGTTACTTTCATCCCATCAAGCCCAAAACAAAACCCACATCAGGATAACCAAATAGGAGATGAAGAAAAGATTAAAGATTTGGAGTTTGCTTTGGCCTGTTCCCATCTGAGTACCTGATTCATGATTCTGGAATCCTATGATCAAATCCCATAATTAAACATACCGTGTTGCTTTATCCATCCTCTCGTATTGTTGTTCACACAAAATTTGGAATGTTCAAAATCCAATTTGTCTATCATCCGAATGGATTTTTAACAACCCGTCGTCCCTCAGAAAGACTTTAAGCTGGAGGATGTAATTGCCGGCACTGGTCTCTGGTGGATATTAAAGACCCCTCAGTGTCTTTCGCGAAGAGTAGGAAACTTATCACTGACACTGAGCAAATTAACATTCCTGCAGTCGAGTACCCTGCATCAGAGCGGCAACCCACCTAGAATAGGTCCTCGCCTCTTAATGTTTCTCAACTAGCCGTGATATGTCCTGAACATCTGCAAAGAGTATAGGCCTCCAATTATGAAAATACTTCAAGGTGGGAACAGAAAAGAAAGGTAAACAAATGAAAAAGTTTTTAAAGAAAGGCCCCAATAGATCAGGCGGACAACACTGCACACTATTTGTTATCAGTTAAAAGGTATGCCGACTGCTGTGGGAAGCACCACAGCATGCCTTTCAACTTTTTGAGTTGTTTTTTTTTTGTATACACTGTCGAGGCTCGTATAAGAGCTAACACACAGAAGGTACAACAAGGGGACAGGAGACAAGAGGGGCGGGAGAGGGAAGGAAAAAAACTGTGTGGAAAAGAGACATGAGGATATCTGTAGAAGGGAGAGGGATGGGTCAGGGTACACAGGGTAAATAAGATGGACACAACAGGGACTTTCAGGTCCTCACACGACAGGGACTTTCAGGAAGGAATGTAGGGCACTTGAAGGAGGTGTTTGGGTGGATTAGCGCGGGGTAGAACAGATCGTGGTTTTGGATGGGGAAGATAAGAGATGGTGGTGAACAGCTGTTTTGAAGACATGGAGGGAAGAGTGGGATTTAAGAGAGTGTGGAGTTTGTTCCAAAGACGGGGAAAAAACAGGAATGAAAGAATGAAGGTGAGCAGTGATTCTTTATGTTGGTAGTTTTACCGGAAGGGGGTTGTTGGTGGACCTTGAATACCCTGCGGAAATATGGTGGGGACACATCGCAGAGAAAGCGGGGGGGGGGTGAGACCAGAGAGGAGACAATAGAAGACAGAAAGACCACCGACCTGCCTGCGGTGAGAGTGAGACCCAAGGACTCAGCCTCATCGCGGAGATACCAATGATCCTAAATGCCTTGGTTTCCACAGCGTGAAGCCGAGAAAGGTGAGAGGTGGGAGTTCCAGCCCAGAGAGTAGAGCAGTACTCCACCAGGCTGCAGACGAAAGCTTTGTATTTGGCGAGGTGCTCAGTTGTGCCAAGGAAGGGCTTTGCACGATGGAAGATTCCCAGTTGAGATTGCCTTCAGTTGGATTAGCCTTCCATGAGGCAAAGGCAAGTTGTTTCAGGACAACTGCCTCACCACAAGCGTCTGTGTACCATGGGCAGGAGGAAGGGTAGGACAACCATGAGCAGGAGGAAGGAAGATGAGATGGGATAAATCTGTGATTGACAAAACCTGTTGTTGGAATGGTCTGGTGATGCAGATTGACACTAGTCTCAATAACGTCTGTATTACTGAACTTTGAGGATGCGACATGTGGCTGTTAAACCAAAAAAAAAAACATTTGTTAAACCAAAAAACAAGCTTTCAACTCGTTTTTGGTTTGTTATCCTCTCTCATCACAAACTTCCTGGAATCGAATTTTTTAATATGGAAACAAAATGTACTTGAACACACACTGGGAGTTTGAATCTACAATGTCTGGCTAGAGATAGGTTGAAGTACATCAGGTGCAATGGAAGGGCCATCACAGTATTTTATGCCATTGTTTAGATCATGTCTAGTTGTCTGATAAACGCCCAGATGTTACTTCCCATGAAGGATTTCAAAAACACTGGTGTAGTGGTTCATCTATTTGGAACTCGTTCATGTTTATATTTCATTTATTAAAGATAGGATTGTGGTTCGGTCGACATACAGAAGACTTACAGTTAGCCAACCTGTTCAATCGTTATCAATACAATTGGTTACTGCCATAATGCTTTTTTCCCTTCCAAACAAGAATATCGAACCTCACCATTTTTTTTTTATCTATCATTGATCAAATCAGACAGCTGAGCAATTGAATCAACAAAGAAGATGGAATGTGAAATGTTAAACGGTTTGTTGACGAACCAACAGACTTGACCATAGCTTTGTGTTCAAGTACACAAACTGCTTAGAGGATCCATAGTATGTACAAGAAATACGCAAATCACTGATGTTCATAGTTTAAGCCAAACTTTTTTGCAAACTGCATGAAGGAAATTAAAGGAACAATGGACAAATTTACGCAGTATGTTGATTTGAACATGGAATCCCAGCATCACAAGCTTACTCCTGACATTGAATATTACAATATCGGGAAAGGGGGGGGGGGTGCCGAATCCCACTCCTGACACCAAATGTTATGGGTTTACCGGCTGGGTCACGACTGGCTTCTCGGACCAGCTTCCCGACATTTGACCATGAAGCTGACGAGCCGCAGTTAAGTCCACAGCACAACAGGTTGCTAAGCAACCACGGATACCATCTGAGACAATTAATTTAGGCAGGGTCCTCACGTCCAATTCCCGCAAATTAATCCTCCCAGATAGGGAACCGTGCCCTTGACGGCCCCACTTCTTAGATCAAGAACGGCCGAGCGGAACTGCAAGTGGGACATCTGCTAGTCTGACCATAGTAAAACTGCGGAGCAAAACTCCCATCCACTATTTACACACTCGTGTCTAAACAACAGAGAAAGAGACACTCGGGCAGGTTGGAAACGAATGGTCACATTCAGCAAATGGCATGTATTTACAAGCAAATAATTATGTACAAAGCAAAAGCAGTGTCACAAAGAAAGAGCCTTACCCTTGAACACAAAAGCTCCTTCGTCATTCAACTGACCACAAAGTTACAGACACAGGTGCCTCAATCATTCTGGGAAGCAAAATAAGCAAGGGTGATGGACAAGTCATTGGAAGTCATTGGGGTTTGGTGTTGACCTCAGGCTCACCTGTACATATTCAACAAACAACGTGTATGGTGCAGTTATTGAGAAATGCAGGTGAGCGTTGCAACAGTCCACAGCAATTCCCAAACAATATATATTTTTTTCATTTTCCCCACTTATATAATTAATCAATTGCCTGATCATCATACCTACGAATTGCTGGATACATTGCAATGCTTATAAACGCTCGGAGATGCCAGCGTTTGTGGCTTTATTTCATTTCCACACAGGCGATAACCTCGAGAATTTCTTACATTAAACTGAATGACAAAGTTTAAGCTCTAAAATTGAACTTAGCAGCAGTTCCGACTGCTGAAAAAGTGTTCATTTATCCAATTCGGGCATTGCTTGGGTGTTTCCGGGTGCATGGGTTTATCATTGGTAATCACTTGCCAAGCCAACCATTCTGTTGGAGTGCTTGCTTGAGTGCTTAAGCCACTTGCCGAGTGTCCTACAGTCGAGAGCGATACAGTTCGTGTCCCGATCGGGAAGTACATTCGGCAGTTGCTACAAGATAGAGGTACATGTGGGTAGATTTGAATTTGTAAAGGTACTGTGTGTGTGTGTGTGTGTGTGTGTGTGTGTGTGTGTGTGTGTGTGTGTGTGTGTGTGTGTGTGTGTGTGTGTGTGTGTGTGTGTGTGCGCGTGCGTGCCTGCATGCTTGGGTACGTGCACTGTGGTAGCAAAGTTTCATCCCGTATCTTATGATGATGATGGGTGGTTGAGATTTTAACTTTTATCCTCAGTAGCGTAACAGCAATCATGTTTTCCTTTGTCCTCGTGCCTGTTTCTAAAGCAATAGGTTATTTTATATGAACCAGGTGTGCTTTAGAAAGGTTATATGGTTTCTCTGTGAATTTCAAAGCAAAATACATTTGATAACACCAGATTTCCGAGCTGTTTGCCATATCAACATGTTTTCTAAATTGCAGAGCCAAATTTTTTTCCACCCCTCACACAACAATTGGCAGCACATCTCTTTGAAATGTTCATAATGTAACGTTTTAAAAATTTGTTTGTTGAAATTCCCCCAAAACAAGGGTGAAAGCTACTCAAGGTTTTTGAGTGTATAAAGTACGTACTGTAGCGGGAATCACATTGACTCCAATCCAGCCGATTACCGAAAAATTGCCGATATTGTCCTGGTGTGGTGTGTATGTGTGTGTGTGTGGTGCGTGTGTGTGTGTGTGTGTGTGTGCGTGTGTGTGGTGTGTATTGTGTGTGTGTGTGTGTGTGTGTGGCTGTGTGTGTGTGTGTGTGTGTGTGTGTGTGTGTGTGTGTGTGTGTGTTGTTCATAAAAGCATAACATATTCTTTTGCTAACTCCCCTACCCCACCCCTCTCTCTCTTTGTCCATCAGTTGCTCTACCCCCTCCGAATACAGTGCAGCATCCTCCTCCACACTCTCTCTCCCTCCCCTACGCCCCCCCCCCCCAAATCCCCTCGCCCCCTTCTCTCTCTGTCCAATCTCTTGACATATCCGGATTGTTGGTTATATCTTGACGGTGGTTATCTCCACACGTGTCAGATGGTTTATGTCCGGACGGAGCTTGTGTCCGGACAGTGTTTATGTCAGACGGAGTTTGTCTCCGGACGTGTCCAGGTGGTATTTATTTCCAGACAGAGGTTGGCTCCGGACTATGTCCGGCCGGTGTATTATCTCTCGGCTTGGTCCCAACATATCAGGTGATGTTTGTTTACGGACATGTCCAGGCAGTTGTTTGTTTCTGGGTTGGTATTCTATAGATGATCGCGTAGAAAATTGGATTTCAACATTATTTTGTTTCCATCTTCCACTGTTATTCTCTGCCGAATCATTTGATTGAGACATTATGAATCGCTAATTGACACCTCTTCACCACACGGTCTGCCTTCCCTTCCCCCACCCCACCCCTCCTTTGCTCCCCCTCCCTGCCTCTCTCCCCCCCCCCCACCGCCTCACCTCGTCTCCCCCCTCCCCCTTTCTCCCCCCCTTACTATTCCCATAGTAGGACTAGAAGGTGGTATTTGCTCGCTGATAATAAAAATAATATAATGGTAATGTTGATAATGATAAATCTGTATTATAAATGGAGGCAAGTGTATCTATGTCCAGCCACAAACCCATGTGACTATATGTCTCTTAATTATGTATTGTTTGAATGTCAGTTGCACCGTGACTATGTCTATTAATTACGTACTATTGGAATGTACCTTTAAAATCTTGAGACCCTTTCGACTGCTGAGACCCTTGGACCTTTGAAGACCCTTTAAGACTCCACATGCTGTTAGACATTTGTATCCTTTTGGCCCCTATATACCTTTATACCCATTGAGACCCTTGAGACTCCTCAGACCCTTTATTACCCTCAGACCTTTTGACACTTAAGACCTCGTAGACCCCAAATATCCTATAGACCCCTTTAGAACTCATAGACTCCATTACACCGTTTAGAACCCCTTAGGCTCCTTTGCACCTTCACTCCTTGTAATACCCTTTAGACCCCTTTTTGACATTTTACGACCCTTTAGGGTTGAAGAAAATTCTGACCCTTTCGACCTGAAATTACATCTTTTAGATCCCTTCGACCTATGAAAAGATCCTTTTGACAGTTTCAACCCTTTAGACATTTTCAGACCTTTCGACCTTTTCAGCAAGACCATGTAGACCTTTCATTTGCAATCAATGACCTTTCATTTAGTACCACCTTCCATTTATTTGCCACACCAAATACACCAAACAAACCAACTTCTGATGAGGGTTTGCAATCTCCGATTGCTCTTTCTAGTTTTCTTTATTTTTATTACACTGGTGAAGTTTATTGACCAAGGATGAAATACCCTTGTATTGTGACATGTACAATATATGTGGAAATAGCCAATCTATCCTGCCATCGCCGCATAGGTCTACGATTTCTGGGTGTGCAGATCATGCATACACTGTAATGGGCATAGTTAGTGTATAACGAATTATATTTTTGCAAACGGTTTCACAAACTTTTAAAAAAGATAACTTGCAGTGACCACCAGGCACAGAACCAAGAGAAAGCAGAAGTCTATTTGCCAAAGCTCATCTTTCTCTTTGTGTGTTTTGTCTATTAAGAACTTCATTATTAGATACTGCGTCAATGTTGTGCTCATAACTTGATAATTTTTTTAATATTAATTTTAAATTAAATTAATTTAAGTTGAACTTTTGTATATCTGTGAGTAAACAGCTAGTTTTATACATATGTATGTATTACATGAATGCACTCTCATGCAAGCAGCATATCGAGCACCAACAGGAAGATGAGATTACGGATGTGTGCTAGTGAAAGCACACAAAGGTTTCAATTTCATAGACCATTACAGGTAGAAACTCCACACCTCTATGAGGAAGTAAAAAAAAACAAAAGGCCATGAGGAAGCAGCAGCAACACACACACACACTAGAGTGTAAAATGTTGCACCATTTAAGCTCCACCACATTCCACACCAAAAAAAGATGTAACCAACCCCCTGTTCCAAATACAAATTATACTGAATGTGACAAGGACAAAGTAAACTGCAATTTAATCTTTTACATTTATTCGGATTTTGAGCACAACAAGTGTTAAGCATGTTAAAAAAAACCTACAGGATCGGTTATCACAAAGAGGAGTTCCTCTCATCACTAAAAAGCCATATTCATATAGTCAAGGCACATACACATTTTACACTTTTGCATTTCAATGGAGCAACTCGAACACACCATCAGTTTCTTGCGGGGGCACCCTCGCCCGTCCTCGGAGTCTCGAGGGGCACCCTCACCCTTCTCTTAGTCTCGCGGGCGCACCTCACCCAGCCTCAGCCGCGGGGGCACCCTCGCCCGTCCTCGGAGTCTCGAGGGCACCCGTGGGAGTTGCGACCCTCGCCTTACCTCTTAGTCCTCGGGGGGCACCCTCACCCAGCCTCAGTCTCGCTGGTGGAGCACACCTCGCCCGTCTCGGAGTCTCTGAGGGGCACCTCACCAGCCTCAGTCTCGCAGGGGGCACCGTCAGCCGTCCTCGGAAGTCTCGAGGGGCTTCCTGCCCATCCTATCCCGGGCCCTCCCTGCAGCGAGGGGATCAGCTTGCGTCGGGCACCTCGCCGTCTTCGGAGTCGAGCACACCTCGCCTTCCCTAGTCTCGGGGGGCACTACCCGCTCTCTGCGCCCTTCAGCCTTCTAGTCTCGCGGGGCAACCTCACCCCAGCCTCAGTCTCGGGGGCACCCCTTCGCCTGTCCCGGAGTCTCCGCGGAGCACCACTCGCCCTTCTCTTAGTCTCGGGGGACCCCTCACCCAGCCTCAGTCTCGCGGTGACCCGCGGTCGATTAGGACCTTCCGCCCGCCTGTGGGGCACCGCGTCCTCGTCGAGGGACACCTCGTCCACGTCCTCGGATCTCGATGGGGGGGCACCGCGCCCGTCCTCGGAGTCTCGAGGGCACCCCCCGCAGCTCCGGGACCCTCGCCTTCTTTAGTCTCGCGGGGGCACCCCTCACCCAGCCTAGTCTCGCGGGGCAGCTCCTCGCCCTCTCGGAGTCTCGTGAGACACCCGCGTCCTCGGTCTCGAGGGTCCCCGACGTGGCTAGGCAATCTCGCTCCTCGGCCTCCGAGACATCCCTCCGGACTGAGGGGTCCTCCCCGAGCGCGAGCACCTACCCTCCTCTGTCTCGGACGGGGGCACCCCTCCCCAGACTCGAGTCTCGGGGGAACACCTCGCCAGTCTCAGTCTCGCGGGGCACCTCTGCCCTCCTCTTAGTCTCGCGGGGGCACCCTCACCAGCCTCAGTCTCGGGGGCACCCTCACCCAGCCTCAGTCTCGCGGGGCATCCTCGCCGCCCTCGGGGTCTCG
Organism: Eptatretus atami; assembly: GCA_035128595.1. Classification (NCBI taxonomy): domain Eukaryota; kingdom Metazoa; phylum Chordata; class Myxini; order Myxiniformes; family Myxinidae; genus Eptatretus; species Eptatretus atami. The sequence goes on from CM068961.1 coordinate 44,069,819, forward strand.
TGTATGAGCTCAATAACCTCCCAAAGAAGCATCTTGTTAGGGTTGATCCCTGGCAGGTAGACCAAAGCAAAAACCATCGTTCTCGCTCAGTGACAGCAGGAACACCACACTTCAGTGCACAAAGTCATTTGGATGTTGTCATTAAGCCGGCTGTCCCAGCTATATATTTAAAACCACCATCAAAAGACCAGGCTATTCTGTGCCGGTACCCTCCAAAAAATGGACTCATTATAACCCAGTCGAAATGCTCCCGGGTGCTCCGGCCGAAGGCAAGTTTCGCACCACCACAGCAAGGATTGCACCGGGTGGTTTGCCATTTATAATTTGTTCAGACTGCAGGTAACAACTCATCCTCCTCTGTGATCGTTCATGCCGAGCAACCAATGCTGGCAGATGGTACACCCGGCTTCACGTTCGTCCGAGGGACGGAGCGCACCGATCCATCGCAGTGTGCGAAGCACCAAGATGGCAGTTTATAGTCGGGTCTGGAATCGAACACGGTCTGGAGTATTGACAGGTAAGTGCATTCACCACCTTTGCATCACCCTGTTGGACTTTCTCGTTGAATGTGAAGAGCACTAACTGCGGGAAGTGGGATGATGGACCAAATTACCTTTACCTGGCTTGAAGCACCTTCTGATTATAGCGTACGACATAATAATAATAATAATAATAACAGTTCATGGACCATTCACCTCTCAGCAGACTTCTGATGCCTCCCCATCCCATTAACTCACCCTGTGAACTCACCTTCTTCCCCGTCATCTTCTCCACGCCCCTGTTCACCTTCCCGAAGGACCCTTTACCCACAGACTCGAGGATCTCATAACGACGCTTCACGCGTCCCCTCCGAGCCCCCGGGGCCAGCCGGCCTGGACCGGCTCCTTCCTCGGGACCCTGAACAGTCTGCCGGCTCGTTCGGAGGGCCAAGGAGTTGATGAACGCCATCGCCATGGTGCACGTCGCCAGACCGTCGAGGGGACACAGCGACGAGAAAGTTCCCGAGCGAACAGAACAGTTCGAATGGGGGGAGAGTACCTCGGGGTCTGGCGGTCCACCTGGCTTGAGAATTCCTCCTCGCTCGCTGTCAATCGTACTACCACCTCGTCACCAGTGCGAGCTCAATGTAAACATGGTACGGAAGAGGACGGGAACATACCTTGAAATGCTGCGACGCGCGTTTCCCCGCCCTCGAGAGGTGGACCTTGATGTACCTCCACTCCCCCTGGGGACTGGGGTGGGCTCACGAGGTTAAATAGCAAAACATTTAATTACCTCGTGAACCTTTGTTTGTGCAATCAGCATTGGGGGGGACGCATGGAACATGCGACGATTCTTTTGGGTCATTGCAGGTGGAACTTTTCACCACCTTTCAGCTCGGCGTTAGGTGGGAAGCGTGGGAATTTTGCGATGACATACCATCGACTTCACACTCGAGGTATCTTCACGAGCAAAGGTGGGCGGAGGTGATGTGCTCACCCCTGTGTGTCTGTCTCTATGTTTGTGTCTCTGTCAAAAAGTTGTGGACGGATTCGGACGAAATGTACTGGACAGTTTGGGCGTGTGACAAAGACGAAATGATTCGATTTTGGTGAAGATCTGGATCTGGACACGAGTTATTTAATTATTTTTTTTTCGTTATTCTTCACCATTGAGAGATGGAGCCAAAAACGATGTATTGTTACGAATCTGGAAGCCTTGTGCACACAAACAGACAGCTGTCCCCGTAGCTTAGTCATTTCGATAAGTGTGTGTTTCTAGTTAGGGCCCCCTACCTGTGTCTAATGGGAATTATAATTACATTGTGTTGCTCTGCAATTAGCTTTTTTAGTCAGGTTTTCTTTTATTTTTACATCACATGATAAAACATAAACAGCCTTCGCTCGGTTTCGACTGACGCCATCGACGCACGTGCCAGAGGTGAGGATGTGGCGGAGCTCAAATCGCCTCCGCTCGGGAGCTCGCCCAGAAGCATGGGAGTTTCCCGCTACTGGTGGGCCTGTCCAATGGAGGACGGCCCAGGGAATCGCAGGCCGATGGAGTCCAACCAATGAGGAGCGAGTGGCCAGAAAGAAAGGCCCTTCCGCCTGAAGAAGAAAGTGTGGTGGTCTGGACCAGCAAGAAGAGATTAGAACGGGCCGGCGCGGTGTCCGCAGCTGCTGGTCTCTGTCATCTGCTTCTGATCGCAGCTCGAGCGTGTGGTCTGGACCCTGATCGCAGCTTGAGCGGCGTGTCGGTTCTCTGGTTCTGGGCTGACGACTGGTTGGTCCACTGCTCGGCGCTGGTCTGGCCTCATCTCGTCCTGGCACTTGGGTCTGCATCTGGCTGCCCTGATCGTCTTGGAACCGGAGCTCGTGGGAGGGGTGGCGTCCAGTCCGCGCTCGGCCAGGTAGCCAGCCGTCCTGATCCCAGCCGACTATCCTCGCGTGGCTGGAGAGCCGAATAAAGACCATTGAGGTCCGTTTCTTTGTTTGTGCGTGTGTGTGTCTGTGCGGCCGTCTTATAAGTAGCAACTGGTGAGTGCTTTGTGTAATATTTGCATCCTTTATAGTCGGTTTAACTCTGCCATTTATGTGTTCCTTCCCACCCTATTGAAATAAATATCCTATTTGATTTGTTCACTCGTCTTTGTCTTTCCTTCATTGGTTTAGCATGGTGCGTGTTGGGTGATTAAAAAGGCGTTGCCCGCCGTAGTTTATATTGACCGACCGCCTCGTAACCATCGCGCTCGGGCGTAGCACGGTTCGAGCACAGAAACGGCTCGTTCCGCTCGAGCTCCTCGAGGGTGTTGGATTCCTCGGTAGCCCCCTTGGGTCTCAGGTATGTGAAGATTGGCAAATACCCTGTCCACGTGGCTGAATTAGAAATTGACGATTCCGGTCCTGTAAGGACCCGTCTTCGGAGTTATCGAGGGTAACTATCTGATTCCGGTGTTCGGTGGAGTCGATCTGCTGCTCCAACTAGCGGTCCGTCCTCGCAGCCGATACCGGCCCATACAGTTCGCATGCTATCTCAAAAAGTTGTCGACAAGTTATATACCAACACATGTGGATGAGTTTGGTTAGTGACAAGACAGCCGATTCGATTTGGGTTCAGATCTGGATTCAGATCCGGCTATCGGAGGCATAAAAACGTAAACTGTTCAGCCTGGTAGGATGTTTCTATCGAGTGCTGCGCCTGTTAAATATGGACTGATGGGAAGTTGAAAACCTCCATTGATCTCAATCACATCGAGTTTGAACGTTTTCAAAATCGAAACGTTCTTCCAACGGACGAAACGAGATGCATGGAATTCAATAAATCGTGAGCCCGTTTTGGGGGAGCCGAGAGAATTCCGTTTGTTGATAAAGCTGCAACACACCTGCATATTTCCCATTGAGACCCCTCTTGTTAATAGCCTTGAACAATTGATGTGTTTGGACCTCCATATATGTTTGGACAGGTAATTGTGAAGATGGTCGCGAGCTGAAGGTCGGTCGGCGTGGTCACAATCGAGACCAGCGTCGAGGATGGTGCATGGTGCGCGTTGTTTTCTTGAATACATTGGTCGAGGCTCGTGGAAGAGCTTTAACAGAATGGAAGGCAACAAGATGGAAATGGGGAAACACCAAACAGCAGAGTAAAAGTGAGAATAAGGGATGGGGAGAAGACACATTGGAGTGAACAAGCTGCAACAAATGAATGAACACAGCAGAGAGGAGGGGAAAGCGGCGATAAAACAGAAGGAACAAAGAAACGAGGTGAGGGAGGGGGGGGGGTCACATAACCTGTAAAAAGGGATTTCTTGCGAATAGGTTAATTGCCTGGAGGGAAGATGGGTTGAACTGACGGGAATTCGTTCCACAGGCAACATAAAAGCAGGAACAACGAGTGAGGTGACATGAGCCTGATTTTGGGAGGTGAATTAAGAATATTGTTCCGTGTGCTGTGTGCACCTCACAGACCTGGGAAGGAAAGCAAGAGATGCAGATGAGGGTGAAAGACAGAATGGAGAGGTAGAATAACAGGGATGCCACACCTGCTGGATGGATCTGAGGTGTAACAGGCCGAAAACTCAGCTTCGTGGTGGGAGATCCCATTGATTTTTGAGGACCTTGCTTTCCAGTGCATCAGAGGGCAAGGTGTGAGGCAGGGGTGCAGCCCAAAGGGGAGAGCAGGGATGGTGTTCAATTACCAAGTTTCTTGGAGAGCACTCAAGCAAGCACTCATTCACACCCTTGATAAGGAATAGCTAGCTTGGGAAGCGCTACAAGCTGCTTGGTACTGAAGACCCCCCCTTACTCATCAGCTTGACTGTGTCTTTTAATAAGGTTAAAGAAGAAGGCCTTGTTGTAGGTTGTCAAAGTTCAGATTGGCCAAGGATGACGTTGCATCATGGATGCTTCCCAGTCTGCGGCCGGCTTTGGAGGCCATCTTGGAAATATGGTTGCCAAGAAGATGATAGCTTATGGAGTGAGATCAAAAGTTTGAGTGACTAATTAACCTCTTCAAGTGGTTTGTTTAGGGGTAGATTGGAGGGTTTGTCAGACAACGTTATTGCCAGGGCGGTCCAAAAAGAACACTCGTCATGATGTAATCGCAAGGTTAATTGCAAGTTCCACCAAAATAGGCAGGAGAATTCCTTTGATTGAAGTGTCTCAAGATCCACAAAGGTGCATTTGAAATGACCTCCATGTGATGATGGACACTCCACCTGCACATCTCCGGTGGCTCAAAAGCCAAAATAGTAATCCATTCATGAACTGATGTCAACGCAAATTACAGAGTGGACGTGCTCAGACGAAACAAAAGTGCTGGCCATTGATAAGAAATTACTAATTTATTTAATAAACTAGGCTACTACTACTACTACTAGTATAGTACACATGTTCCGTTGGCAAATAGTACAGCTTGTGCAGATGGGGGGGGGGGGAGGGCAGACCGCACCGCAATCAGCGTTACGCTATTGCCGCAATGATGCAGACAGAGCAAAGTGCATCCAACATGGTGAATGATCATCCATCCATCCAGGGCCACACTCTGCACAGATGTGGTGCTGCTCACAATCTCCTTGTATTGGCACAGTCCTGACGGGTCACACTCGAGACACAGTAATACCGAGCTGCACTCATTTTGGCGAACTCAAGAAGGATACAGGCAGAGTCAACCCACCTGGTATAATTCAACAACCAAGTGGGATTTGAACTTTATGACTAGGATCCAAGCCCACACCTAACACATTAGCCAACCCAGGCATACGATAATGATGATCACACGCGATTACAATCACGTGCTCGCTATTCATTCAGTCATGTTATGTATTATTGAAGGTAGATTATATGAAGTGTGATTGCCATTAATCACCCCGCACGCAACGCAGAAGCGAATAGTGGGATGAAGCGCAATACGGATTCACTTTGTGGTCTGTCTATCACAGAAACATTGAATTTCAAATTGAATTACATTCTGAACATATGTAAAATTGAAGTGGAATGCGGACCTGCGATTTGCAGTACTTTGGTTTCAGTTGGCAAATTTGTAGGGAATCTATCGATTGGCCGCATGCCACAGAGAGAGAAGATACTTGTTTTTTTTACTCTGTCTCTGTCTGTCTTCTGGGCATCAAAAAAATTGAAAATCATTCAAACAGGAAACTTATTGTTGTAAGATGTTATAAAGTGCATAAACAACAAGCACGATAACGATGTAAATTAATAGGTGGAAACTTCCAATAAAAAGTTTTTATTTGTTTATTTTCTTTTTATGCAGTTTAAAAACTTTTATTTTTTAATTCGAAATTCCAACTATATGTATTGCTCGAGAACACAAATTGCCTTCTTGCATTCCAAACACCTCCAGTTTGCATTATTGGAAAAATACGAATGCATTTATCGATCTCGATCAATCCAAATGTTCCGCATCACTCTCGCGATTGGGATATGAAGATTAACACAAAATTGCACCATAGGAATATAGATGGCTCAGAAACACAAAGCAGAACTTTAAAAGACTTTTCGCCATGTCATTTCTCAAGACTACGCAAAGGTTCCGATGAACTCCAAGGTTTATGTAGTAGTACAGGTGATAAGGAATAAACATCAATGTGGGTCACTCTCCTGGATGTGTTATCAGACTGGTTTCAGGAAAAGGATCTTATGTAGTACGGACGGTGTTTGTTTGTGAATTTGTTTTGTTTGTCACGCGTAACTCTCTCTAGTTACCGATTAAATCCACTTGCTAAACCATAAGGATAGCATGACCAAGTTCGTGTGTCGGGGTGTTTTTTTTTTTTTTAAATCTTGACGATGGTCTTTGGGGGATGAGGGAGGAGGGGATCGCATAATTCTCTAGTGTAAATGTGCTACCTGTGTGCGCCGCTACAGGTCGGGGAGGTACAACATCTCACCATTTGCAGTAAGTAGTCTGTCCCACAGTTTTCCAGTTGTGAAGGTGTTTTTGAATTTTAAGCAGGAGTGTATGTTTTACTCATGACCATAATTCTGGTTTTTTGGGGGGGTGGGGGTTCCTACACAGAGCTTCAGTTGCCTATACCGACCCAATGATAAGAATTGTTGCATGTTGGAGAGATCAACCATAGGGTCTCTGCTGTTTATAATTAATTGACCACAGGGTGTTTGATTTAACATTTAAGGTGGAAAGGACATAACAGAGTTCATCTGGCCAACAGCAGGAGCCATACTAAATAATATATATTATTTTATATTGGATATAATATATAATATATATTATATATAATAATACATATATAATATTAATATAAAAATAATAATATATATAATATGATTTTATTGAATGTAAATTTGTTCTAATTTGAATGTATTAACGGAGTAGCCTGAGAAGTTTCTTCCATACTCGGTAATGTCTTAGATCAGGACTCCAATTTGCACTGTTGACCGTAAATGGTAGTGGGAGAGCTGTTAAATATGGGTGTCGCTTCCGGGAATCGAACTACGGTTTTGCCGATAGCGGCGGTCATTCTAGTAGTATAACTGACATTTGAGGGATATGCCGCAACATATTTAGAAACATCTGGGTAACTTTTCCAGCCATTGTCTTTTATATAATCGTTTACGGAGTTTTGTGTGTTTATAGCTATAACTGTGATCTATCAGGACAATATCGCCCTGGTAAAAATTAGCGTACTGGCTGAACCTTGGTATGATGTGACGAAGGGAAACTTCACCACATGTTCCCGCAAGGACTTGGGATAGCGAGTGTTACCAAAATTAAAAAATTCTTCTATAAGAGAAAATCTGGCAGTGTTATGATTTTTTGAAGAAGAACTTTTTTGGAAGAATAATGATTTTTGGAAGAATGCAACTAAACTTTAAAATTCTCCCATTGGATGTTGCTTGAGTTGTTAAGCATTGGCACACCTCTTCAGCATCGTGGCGTTACTGCGCCGGTTTTCCATGGGGAAGGCTGCGAGTTAGAAGGTCAAATAATATATATGATTACATGAGTAAGATGTTTTCAAGTTTGTTACAGACAATGAATCTATCACGTGCAAGGATAGGCCGAGAGTTATGCCTCTCGCCATCCATTTCTCGTCACCCTCTCACACTATCTCATCCCCCCGAACGATCTATTGCATCTCTCTTCTCTTCTCTCTCTCTCTTCTTTCTTCTCTTCTATCTCTCTCTCTCCTCTCTCCTATCCTCTCTCTCTCTTCTCTTCTCGTCCTCGTCTATCCCTTCCCTTCCCCACTCCTCCGCCTCTGGTTCAGTGTGAGTCTGTTAAGGACTGACAGATTCGTTTTTTGAATTCCAAAACTGCTTTCCCATAGGTGCTAGCATGTACGATGAAACTCAGTAGTGAGCCAACCAAGGGTGCAATAGTGCACGCATGTCCAATGCATCAGCCTTTGCAGGTAGATAGCTTGGTTCAATGCTCCCACCCATTTTATATAGATCTACCCAGTATTAAGAAAATGTCTGCTGTTTTGGTACAGTTTTATTGCCTTCCCTTCGCCCTCCCTCACAATGGCCTTCCCTTTTCTCACTCCTCACACCATCTTCTTCCCGCTTCATGCTGCTTTCCTCGCCCTTGTGCTGCCGTTTCCTCCCACTCGCTTCCCACGCCTTCCCTTCCCCGAATGCTGTCTTTTCCTTTCTCTCAAGCTGCTGTTTCTTCAAGCTGCTTCTTTTCCTCCTCTCGGTGCCGTTCCTCTCTATTTCCGACGTCTTCTCTTCTCTCCTCATGCTGTCCTCCTCCAAAGCTCTCACCACCGTACACTCCGGGAGGTGGAGGAGCCGAAGGGTGTCATAGTATGTGGATGTTGGACTAAATAAACGTCTTAGTTTTTTCAACAGTCTGGAATCTGTTACTTCTGATCAAGTCTTATACTATTTATTTCCGAGTTTGTGGTTTCGTGCCGAGCTATCTTCGACGATTGTTCTTGTGGAGTAACGTGATTTTCGATTTACATTATTCAAAGACCATATGATGTGCATGGACAAAAATAAGTAAAGATTAAAATGGTTCTGAAGACAGTGAAATCATATTCCCTTACTTGCATTATAAGTAGAAATTGTAATACTGATCTCTGCATCATTCTTCTCAGAACACACCACGACCACGATGTTCGCAGAGCGTGGGTAGTGCTAGTTCTTGCAATTAGTTTTCAGTTTAAGATATTCCAGAGCTTATCGTATGTGTGGAATTAAATAAAGGCACCCAACAACTTGTGCGACTTTTGTTGATGATTGAAAGGAAAAACTTCCCTTCCTGTCCCTTCCCTTGCCCTCACACTTACACCCCCCCCCCCACCCACGACCTTCCGAAGGTCATCTCTTGTTGGTGTCTGGATATTGTTTGGTTATGACCCATATTGTAACTGCTTGTTTTACGTCCCAAGTTTTCAATCTGTTTATAATGTCGGCATAGTGAGAAGTACTCATGTCCCCCCTCCCCCCCGACTTTCCCGTCAAGTCTGCTATAAATGCATGTTCCAGCACACCCCCCTCCCTCCCCATTGACCTCTTCCCCATCCTCATCGCTCTCCTACTCCGCAGTGTAACGAGACATGTGGTCGGCTGCTCCTTCCCTTGCCATGAGTTCCCCCTCTTGCTCTCTCTCTTCATGTGATCTCTTTCCCCTTCTTGATCTCTCCCCTTCCATGATCTCTCCCTCCTATGATCTCTCCCCTCCTTCGCCTCTCTCCCCCTTCTTGCCTCTCCCTTCCTTGTTCTCGTCTCGCCTTCCTTGCTGCTCTTTCCTCCGCCCTTCCTCGGCTCTTCACCTTTCTGCTCCTTCCAACCTCTCCTCGCGTCGCCACTTCTTCGCTCCTCCACTCCTCTTCGTCCTCATCATGTCTCGCTCTCCACTCTGCCTCGCGTTCCATCCCTTCTGCTCTATACATTCCTCGCTCTCCACCTTCTCCGTCTCACGTTGCCTCGTCCGCCAGCCCTTCTGCTTCCTCCACCTTCCCGTCCCCACTTCCTCGCTCCTCACCATTCCCCTCCAACCATTCCTCGTCTCCACCGCTTCCTCTGTCCTCCACCCTGTCTCGCTCCTCCACGCATTCCCTCGCTCTCTCACTTCTTGGTCCTCACTAGTTCCTTGCTCCTATATCATTCTCGCCCTCCACCTTCTTCGTCTCACCTTCTCGCCCGCACCTCCCCTGCCTCTACACACCTTGGCTCGCTCCTCCACCCTTCCTCGGCTCCTCCATCCCTTCCTTCGCTCCCCACATGCCTCGTCCTCAACCATCTCGCTCTCGCATCCTTTCCCGTCCTCCCCTTCTGGTCTCCACTTCCTCGCTCGCTCAGCTTCCTTCGCCGTCCTCACATTCCATTCGCTCCGCCACCTCCTCGCTCCTCCTCACCATTTCTCGCTCCTCACCTTCCTCGCTCCTGCACCTTTCCTGCTCCTCACCCTTCTGCTCCTACACCCTTCCTTCGCTCTCCACCATTCCTCGCTCCTCCACCTTGCTCGTTCCTCCCCCTTCCTCGCTCCTCCTTCCTCATCTCACCTTCACTCCTCCACCCTTATCATCTACCTCGGCTCCTCCACCCCTTCCTTCGCTCCTGCTCACTCCTTCGCTCCTCTCACTTTCCGTCAGGCCTCCACTTGTCTCTTCCTCACTCTCTCTCTCCTCCATCCCTTCCTCGGCTCCTCCATCCTTCCGCCTGCCACCGCTTTGCTCCTCACCCTTGCCTCGTCTCCAACCTTCATCGCGTCCTCCACGCCTGTCCTGCTCGCTCCTCTTTATGTATTCGTCAGCGAAGTGATAGTTGTAATTGTTATTAATAATATATTAATACAATAGTTAACGTGCTGCTTCCTTGCTTGATAAGTTACGCTCAGTATTTAAATAAATTAGATATAGAACAAGCCATGTTGTGCGACATGTAAACCACCCAGACCATGTAATCTCGCAAGAGGGCAAGTCACGAAGCACATCTGTCAGTGAGAGCATGGTCATGTTTTGTATACATTTACACCCTAATCTACGTAACAGTTTGGATTATTATAATATATGATATATATGTAACGATACTGGAGGGCGATGAGCCCGCTGACGTATTTGAATTTAATCATGGAGGGACGTCACTTGAGGGAATTTCGCGTTGTTCGGGTCAGTTGAGGGAGGGCTTCAGCACGCGTGTCTCGTCGTGCTTCTGGTTCGTGACGTGTCAACGTTCGGTCCACGCTGCGAGCAGCACAACCCATCTGTGCATCAGGAGCGCGTTCGAGTGAGAAGAGGCATCAGGTGAGCGTCGAGAGTCGTTCAAGCGGAGTATGTGGATGACTACGAATGGTGATGGCTTCGCACACCGAAGTTGCATGGTGTGACGGACATGGCCTATGGTGGGTTTTGGGCGTATCTCGGCTACACGTGCGGATGGTAGACGCCAGCTCGGGGTGTGGGGGAACGCCGTCTCGTGAGTGGTATAAAATTCCCATTCACTTTAGTCATCGGCCACGCTCTAGGACCGCTCACCGATTTAGCTGTGCGGTGTACCGTGGCAAAGCCTGGTAGGAGGCGTCGCATTTGGCATCCCGGTCACGTGGTAGAGATCACAACCAGGGTCTAAGTTTCGTCGGTGGTCCTAACTCTTGGTCTTGTTACTTATTGATTCTTTTCCTGTTTGTGTCTCCCACAGGAAGTAACCAGAGGATCACGAGAGTAACCCGTGGACTTCAAGAGTCCCAGCCAGTGAATATGGTGTGACCGAGCACAACATATTACACCGCCTCCCGGCCAAGTTGGACTCCAAGGATTTGAAGTGTTTTATGCACATACATAGTCCTTCGGCCTGGCGCGATGTCAATCTCAGTGCAGTGTTGCTTCGTGCTGATTCGCTGGAGCACAACTCCACGAGATCTACTCCATGGTTGCTGGACCGTATGTTGGCGCAAGCCGATGCCATATCGCACTCTTCGCTTCGATTACGATGTAGTAGCCGTATCGCACACATTCGCAAGGCCATTTGAGGAGACACGTGATGCTCATGAGGTGTTCGACAAAAGACAACATGTGGTCATGCATGGTCCTTTGGACGCCACACATCTGAGTAACCAGAACGAAGCTTGCTCAGGCAATGCACTTTGTTTGTAAGAGATTATAAGGGGTAAATACTCAGCTCGCTACTTCGTTGGGTGAGGGATCGTTGTCTCCCAATGTCTAGTGTCCAAGAGCAAGGTGTTCCTGTTGGTGTAGATTTCCCCCGCACTGCCCATACGCCGGGTTAGTGACCCTGCGTGGCTTGTTGGGAATACCTCCTGTCGTTTTGGAGGTTGTGATGCGTGTGGGAAACCCTTGGACAGTGTTGAAGCATGGCCGCTGGAAAGCGGTCGAACGCTGGGAAGTCTCCCCCGGATGGCCGAGGCACGTAGCTGGTGGGCGCAGTGGCGCATGGGGATGCGTGGTGTTTGCCGGGTGGTGTTGGGTTATACCACGCGTCTGTCCAGCCGTGATAGCTTACGGTGCGACCTATTTAAATTGCCTGAGCAGTCGCTCACCAATGCCGGAGTGCTATCATGGCGCAGCGATTGCTGTGAAGGTAGACCTTTTATGTATGGTCCTTGATGCATACTGAGCAATGAAGATGCATGTGATGATCTTTCACGCTGGGTTCGGTGAGACGATGAGAACCAAAGGTAATACCAGGAGACCAGATTCATTTCGGTCGCTAATCATGCTGCAATTTAAAGGGAATCGATAAAGCCTTATTAATTGCCTGTTACATATGGGAAGCTAGAAGTGGAAAATCGATATAAGCTCACCGGTGGGGTCAAAGCGCTACTAGGGGTTATAAATATACAAGCGCATCACTGATGCAATATGAAATATTAGATATTACAGTACACCAAGCAGAAACAAACGTGGATCATTGTACTCCCCATCTTGGTTGTTGGGGTTTGATGACGAAGCGGTCAAGCGAGTTCCAAGGAGATACGGATGCTCTGAATGATTTGAATTGAATTGATTTTGTTTCATCTCAGCTCTCGCCATATACGGGAAGGTGCGAGAAGATACAGCTCGTGAGTATTTTCACACCACATTCAACTCAACACCAGGGGCGGTGACAGCTTGAATTTTTTTCAGCCTAGCGCTGATTTTTGATCTAATTTGTCTCTGATTCTTTTCATCCTCACTTTTTTGCCTTTAAACATAAAATAGTGTTATTTTTTGGGGTCCAGGCTGTATAGCGTTATATCAAGTACAACGTATAACGCCTTCGCGTTACTAATCGATTCCACTGTAGTTCCAAGGTAAAAAAAAACGTAAAATAAGATTCCGTAGCGACCAAACAACAGTTTTGGGTATCTCATCAGCATCTCATGATGCTCTTGCAGCATTACCAACTCGTTGCTAGATCTCGCACATACTATGTACTCATCTCGAAGCAGGAGATGATTTGCCAATTATAGGCTGTCACTGTCACTTCTCCTACCTGTGGGCAGGTTTTTGGGCTGCTCTGTTCTTGTATCGAAGCTATATGTAGCCTGGCTCATCCTTCACTTCCCAAGGCCACCAGACGAGGTCACACGGTTTTCTCTCAGGAAGCCCTCACCCCGGTGACCTTACTAAAATGCCAGACTGCTTCCACCGCATTCATTTTGCCCTCTTTATCTCAGATTGTGGATCACTACCCTCGTAACAATCCAATTTTCCTGCTACTGGCTGATTCCTCTGTTATTCCTTGCCCTTCTGTCCAGTCATTATGTCTTCGGTTTTTTGTTTTTCATTCTTCCTTTCTCGGTTGTGTTATGTCAGACCATCCCCCTTATGCTTTGCTAGTTTTGTGAAAAAACTGCCTGGCCTACGTCACCCTCCTAACCTAGACCTTGTGTAATAGATGGCTTGCTTCGTGAATATTTGGCGCCCACTATGTCAGTGATTGAGTTAGAGCTATGTACTTGCACTGGGTAGTATGGTTACAACAGCCATTTCTAATGAAGTGAATGAGGACACACTAGACAATGCCGGAGTGTTTAGAAGGTGACTTTTCACGGTGAGTTCTTTGGCTGGGGATAAGAATGAATGTGTCTGTTTTTGTTCACCGGTAGGTTTGAAGTGTGCTTTCCGTTTGTGAGTGATGTTACCCATACAAGAATAAATGTATGTCTGTCTTCTCTGTCCTTCCTTGTGGCAGTAATGGCTGGCGGTAGCATCATTTGCTGGGAGCAGGAGGAGATTGGTGGGGGTGCATGGCTCTCTGCTTGCTGATGCAGTGCCTCCTGTAGTTAAAGCAGGAGTTGTAATTATTAAGAGTGCCGGAATTACTCTGCCTACACTTCGTGAAGTCCAGTAGACCAGACACGTTGTAATGCCTCACCCTGCATGCTAAAACAGACGGCTGTTTATGCCCGTCTGGGATTCAAAGCCTAGGGTAGACAATGCTCAGAAGCGGAGTGTGCACGCCTTCGATAATGTAGATGTATTTCGTTTTTAAAAATTTTTATTTTAAAATGTTGCCTGTAGACGTTTCTGAGTATGTTTTTTTTTTAACGCATTGTTAAACATTCAAAGTTTGATCCATCGGATGGGAGGTCAAGGTTCTGTGATATCATGAATGTTCAAAAGTTACTTTTTGGGTGTAATTGTCCTGTCGATTAATAATACACGATTAGGAAGAAAGACTGGGCTGAAAAATCGATATGGGGCACTTGTGGCGTTGAACAGGTTCAGTGAAAGTCGACTATGAAGTAAGCCTGATGAACCTCAGCTTGACCTGCACAGGGAATTGGTATTGTCCTCATGGTGCCATGAATACAATCCAAAGGATCTTCTGGACCAATAATCTTCATTGCCTGTCCAAAAACCGATGCGCCATCATTCGCCTCAAGCCTGTCTCGCTGGGTTCGAGTATCCCGACCGCTATAGAACTGTCATTCAAGGTGTGTCACATGGCAGGTTTTCGTTCATCAACTGGTGTGCGCGAATCGCGGGGTGGACTTAAATGGGCTTCGTCTGCTCGGCATTAGTGGTGAGGGGACGTTTAAACATCCCAACGGGGGTCCTTTGCGAAGAAATAGGCCCCCGGGAGCTTACGCCGGCACACTGGAGGCCCTGGACGAATTTCTGCCCGATACACTGTCAGGAAGGGTGTTGCAGCATCAGCAGCACGGCTGCACCTCACTAAGCCAATGATGCTACACCCCCGCATTCCTTGTGCTCATATGAAAGAAGAAACGATAAATGAGGCAAAACAGTCAGCTTTACAGTGTGTGTTGTGTGTCGTGGTGTTGTGTCGTTGTTTTGTGGTTGTGTGTGTGTGGGGGGTTGTTGAGTGTTGGTGTGTGTGTTGTGGTTGTGTGGTGTGTTCTGTGTGTGGTGTTTAAAGAGTTATTTTCTACTCATTAACCCTCCCCAAACATGACTCCTTATTATTATTAATTTTCCACCCCATCCCCCCCCTCTTTTTTTTTTTTTTTTTTTTTTTGGTTCCATTTACGTTCCATCCCTAGCTCTTTCCTTCTTTTTCTCTTTCTTCCCACTCCATTTAAATGTGTTTGAAGTTTATATTCCCCAGTTGTTTACCCCCCCCAACAACACACTTTTGTCCTCTCCCTCCTTAGCCTCTCATTCTTTCCGCTCACCTCTTCCCCTCTCATGTCCCTTGTTGTGGTCCCTCTAACTAACCCTGTTCGCTGTGCTTTCTGCTTTCTTTTTGTGTCTGTTTGTGTTGTAGTTGTGTTCTGTATCCCAAAGCTCTTCCAAACTTGAATCCAAAACAAACACCAGAGGGAACGGAACGACAGATTGGTGGGCACATCCTCCAACCAACTGATTAGTTACTTTTGTGTTCTCACTGTAGGCAGATCTGGATTCGGATCTGAAAAAAAATTCGAATCGGTTGTCTCGACCAAACAACTCATCGACCAACTTCCATCTGGAACCGTCCATAATGTTTTTGGAGATATTGTTTACGGTCATTTTTCCGCCTTTTCACGCAATGTAAGAAATCTTAAAAATTTAAATTATCCGAATCAGATTTCACAAATGAATCTAATCGATTTTCCTTTTAATACCCAGGTACCTGCCCACCAAATTCAATCCGAATCCATCACTAACTTTTTGAGATATTTTGTTCACAACAGATCAGACTACAACAGCCAAGACAGGGGTGAATAACATAACCTCCGTTACCTTCGGTGGCGAGGAAAGTTTTTTCACCAGACAATGATGGATCAAAGAGGAACAGCCGAACAAGAAAGGAAAACATCATCACCGAGTATTTGATTGTTATTGACTGAAGGAAGCGAAAAAGAAAAATGAGAAACGGGGTGAGCGAGGGGCGATCAGCGAGGGATAGAATAGATTATAGGGGGATATGGAAATAAACATGAAGGTCATGATGACCGTTGGCTTGGAAACCTAGAGGTAAGACAATGAGCAAACATAACACAATGGAGTGCCATTCACGATAGTATCGAGGGATAAGATATAGACGGGAGCATTTCAATCTGGAAAAATACTCGAAGGACATACACACCAGATTAGATGGTGAAATTTCCTTTCTTTCTGGAAGGAACAAATACACTGGGTGGAGGGAAGAAGAGAAGGTGTCGGCAGAACTGAACGAGTTCAAAAGTTGAACAAGAAATACCTGAGTCCCCAACCCAAACTGTCCCTGGGGTAGGCCCACCTGCCTGGAAATGCAGTAACATTGAAACGACTTCGGACCTGATTGCCTCCATCGGAAGGAAGATGGTGAAGAACTCGTCTCCCCAGAGCCAACTCCATGGGACTACTAACAGATGAAGGCCTTGCATCATCTCGGTGTCCGGCTCATGCATGGACTTGGCTTTGCAGGTTGTGGACTGCCATAGAGATGATGTGTCTGACAAAAACAGTGTTATGACAGAGCAGTGAGTCCTTGGCAACTTGAGTAACTGCAACCTCTTCAAGGTTATACATGAGTCAGTGAACAGAGGCTGATCTTTTTCAAGATCCCCCCCCCCATAACAGCTGATGCCGCGGGGGATAACTGACTCTGCCTTTAAAAACAGGGTGTGTGGTTCTGCACAAGTATGATAAATCATACAAATCGGTAGTAAAGATCAGACAGAGAAGATTTCTCCCCCTCCTCTTTTCTCCCCTTTCTCTCCCCTCCATCGGCAAGTGGATAGACCATCTGGAGTGAGACCCCCCCCCAAAAAAAAAAAAAAAAAATGGTTTGGCTTTCCAAAATCGCGATCTCACCTCTTTTTCTTTGTGGTCATTACAGTGCAAAAGAAAGTATCACAAACACAGATGATACCTAGAGAGCAACTTTTTCATTGTTCGGGATGCTTGGGAGAAATGGGGTAAATAACATCAAAGGGACACCTCTTATAAATATACCCCTCGCAGACGGTTTCACATAATCAATCCATCAAACGTAATTATAATGGTGAATTTAAACAGTGCGGGAAGCACATTGAGTATAATTGTACAGAAGGAGAGATGTCCCCTGGCCTCTCTTCCTTTGTACATAGAAGACCCATCCAACCTTGGCTGGTTTAGCTCGGGTAGGATTCGAACCTGATGATCAGAAAGTTTGGGTCTCGGGGGGGGGGGCGAGATAACTGTTTTGAATGGGGTAACGGATGGCCAGTCTGTAGTTTTGAGGGAAGAAGACTTTGTAGGAGAGGGGCCACATTATGGTTGAGAGCTTTGTAATTTCACAGCATTTTTGAGTGAGAGTGGCGTGAAGCAAGGATTCAACCTGGCACGAGAAAAGCCACTTCAACTGAGCTGATGGACAAAAAGGCTTGTCAGCTTGAACGTTCAGGATTTGTTAAGGAAGGACCTTGGATGAAAGACGATTCCCAGTTCTGCGCTGGCCTTGGAGGCCCGCCCAGCTTTTGCTAACGTGGATGGGCTCAGGAGACTCAATGCTGATTGAGGCCCAAAGTTGGTAGACGACTGTACCCCCTTTTTCCCAATTGATTCGTTTGAATAACCATGGTTCATAGATGATTCCTCCAATGATACACGGGGTGAGAACAGAAACCGTGAGTGCCTGGATGAGATTTGAAAGCAAACCAGAAACTAAAATAAAAAAACATGCAGACACCAATTCTACAATAACAACACTTCTGATAACCCGGACGAGACGGAGGTCATGTTTTGTTATTGGACTATCTACATCCTGCATATGCCTCCGTATCGTCCAGGCTGAAGAAACCTTTTTTTTTTGTTAAACCTCCCACCCTCCCACTACCTTATTTTATTATGTGATCGTACAAACTAATGATGAATAGACATAAAACAAAACAACTGAATGTTGTTCACCAGTGATTGGGGTAT
>CM068961.1:44096317-44120287 GCA_035128595.1 Eptatretus atami
TCGCTCCTCCACCCTTCCTCGCTCCTCCACCCTTCCTCGCTCCTCCACCCTTCCTCGCTCCTCCTCCCTTTTGTCTTAGTATTCCCGTCAGCGAAGTGATGAGTTGTATTTGTTATTTAAATAATTAATACAATAGTACATGCTGCTTCCTTGCTTGATAAGTTGACGCTCAGTATTTTAAAATAATAGATAATGAACAAAGCATGTTGTGAGGACAATGTTAAACCACCCAGAGCCAGTGTAATCCTCGACAAGAGGGCAGCACGAACACTCTGTCAGGAGAGCATGGTATAGTGTTTTTTGTATACAGTATATGTACACACACATAATACATACAGTACAGTTTATTGATATATATATATATATATATGTAACTGTATACTGGAGGGCGATGAGTCCCTTCTGACGTCATGTGAATTTAAATCCCACGGAGGGGCACGTGCACATTGAGGGAATCTTCGCGTCGGTGCAAGTTGAGGGAGGGCTTCCAGCACGCGTCCTCGTCGTGCTTCTGGTTCGTGACGTGCACGTCGTCCCACGCTGCGAGCAGCACAACCCATCTGTGCATCAGGAGGCCGCGTTCGATGAGAATCGAGGCATCAGGTGAGCGTGAGACTCGCTCAGCGAGATGGTGATGACACGAATGGTGATGGTTCGGACACCGAGAGGTTAGATGTGTGAACGGACATGCCTATGGATGTGGGTTTTGCGTACTCGGACACGTGCGGATGGTAGACGCAGCTCGTCGGGTGCTGGGACGCCGTCCGTGAGTGGTAAACATGTCCCAGTTCACCTTTAGTCATCGGCCACGTTCTCTAGGAGCCTCGACCTCACCCATTAGCGTGCGGTGACCGTGGCAACTGCGTGGGTAGGAGGCGTCGCATTTGGCATCCCGTCACGTGGAAGAGACAACCCAGAGGTCTGTAAGTTCCGCTCGTGTGGTCTACTCTTGGTCTGTACTTATTGATCTTTTCCTGTTGTCTCCCCACAGGAAGACCCCAGAGGTCACGAGAGTAACCCGTGACGTTCAAGAGGTCCAGCAGTGAATGGTGTGACCGAAGCACCGCTCTCCGGCCAAGTTGGACTCCAAGGATTTTGAAGTGTTTTATGCCAAACATAGTCCTTCGGCCCTGGACGCGATGTCCAATCTCAGTGCAGTGTTGCTCTGCATTCGCTGAGCCAACTCCCACCGAGATCTACTCCATTCGGTGCTGGACCTATTTGGCGCAAGGCGATGCCAATACACGGCACCTCTTCGCTTCGATGTACGTATGGTATGTAACCGCCGTATCCCGCATCACAAGTCGGCAAGGCTCATTTTGAGGAGAACACGTGATGCTCATGGAGGTGTTCGACAAAAACAAAATGGGTCCAGCAGTTGCCTTTGGAGCGCCACACAATCTGAAGTAACAGCAACCGAGGTTGCAGGCAATGCACCTTGTTTGTAAAGATCTTTAAAGGGGTAAATACTCAGTCGCTACTGTGTGGGTGAGGGATCGTTGTCTCCCATGGCCTCAGTGTCCAAGAGCAAGGCTTTCCGTTGGGAGATTCTCCCCGCACTGCCCACACGCCGGGTGTACTGTACACTCGTGGCTTGTGGAGACCTGCTGTACGTTTTGGGAGGTTGTGATGCTGTGGGAAACCCTTTGGACAGTGTTGAAGCATGGCCGCTGGAAGGCGGTCGCACCTGGGAAAGGCTACCCCCGATGCCGACGGCACGAGCTGGCGTGGGCGCAGTGGCCATGGGGAAGCTGGTGTTTGCCCTGGGTGGTGTTGGGTTATACCACCGTCCTGTTCCAGCCGTGGAAGCTTACGGTGCTGACCATAAATGCTGGAGCAGTCGCTCACAAATGCCGGAGGCTATCATGGGCATGGCGATTGCTGTGAGAGGTAGGACCTTTTATGTATGGTCTTGATGGCACGTGAATGATGAGTTGCATTGATGATGTCTTCACCGTGGGTTTCGGTGAGACGATGAGAACCAGAGGGTTAATACCAGGAGACCAGATCATTCGGTCGCTAATCCATGTGCAAATTTAAAGGGGATCGATAAAAGCCTTATTAATTCTGTACAATATGGGAAGCTAGTATATCCAAGGTAAAAAAAAAACGTTAAAAAATAAAATTCCGTAGCACCAACAACATTTTGGTAGTTCATCAGCATCTCATGATGCTCTTGCATACCAAGCTTCGTTGTAGATCTCCACCAACATGGTACCCATCTCGAGGCAGGAGATTGATTTCCAATTATAGGGCTGTCACCCGTCACTCTCCTACCTGTGGCAGGTTTTTGGGCTCTCTATTTTGTACAAGCTTATATCTAGCCTGGCTCATCCTTCACTTCCCAAGCCACCACAGGTCACACGTGTTCCTCAGGAAGCCCTCACCCGTTGACCTTACCAAAATCCAGACTGCTTTCCCACCTGCATTCATTTTGCCCTCTTATTCTCCAGATTGTGGATCACTACCTCGTACATCCACATCTGTTCTGCACTGGCTGATTCCTTCGTATTCCCTTCCTCTTCCAGTCATTATGACTTGTTTTTTGTGTGTTATTCCTCCTTTTCTCGTTGTGTATGTCCCAGACCATCCCCCTTATGCTTTGCTAGTTTGTGAAACTGCTGCCCTTATCAGCTCCTCTATGAACCTAGACCCTTGTGTAAATAAGATGGGCTTGCTTCGGTGAAAATTTGGCGCCACTACTGGTGCAGTGATTGAGTTGTAGAGCTATGTACCTGCACTGGGTAGTATGGTCTAACAGCCATTTCTGATGAAGTGCATGAGGGACACAACTAGACAATGCCGGAGTGTTTAGAAGGTGAGTTCACGGTGAGCTCCTTTGGCTGGTGAACAGAATGAATGGGGATTTGTTTTTGTACCGGTAGGTGAGTGTGCTTCCGTTTGTGAGTGATGTTACCATACCAAGAATACAATGATGTCTGTTTCTTTCTGTCCTTCCTTCGTGTGCAGTACATGGCTGGCGGTAGCATCATTTGCTGGGAGCAGGAGGAGATGTGGTGGGGTGCATGGCTCTGCTGCTGATGCAGTGCCCCCCTGTAGGTTAAAGCAGGAGTTTGTAATTTATTAAAAGTGCCGGTAATAACTCGCCTACACTTCGTGAAAGATCCAGTAGACACACGTTGATGCCTCACCCTGCATGCTAAACACCAGGACGGCTGTTTATAGCTCGGCTGGGATTCAAAGCCAGGGTAGACAGCTCAGAAGCGAGTGTGCACGCCTCTCGATATGAGATGTATTCGTTTTTTAAAATTTTTTATTTTAAATGTTGCTGTAGACGTTTCTGAGATGTTTTTTTTTTAACGCATTTTAAACATTCAAATTTGATCCATCGGATGGGATGTCAAGGTTCTGTGAACAAATGTCAAAAGTTCCTTTTGGGTGGAATTTCTGTCATTAAAATACACGATAGAAAAGAGGGCTGAAAATCGATATTGGGGCCACTTTGGCGGTTACAGTTCAGGAACAGTCATAATGAGGTAAGATGATGAACCTCTCAGCTTGACCTGCACAGGGAATTGGTAACTTGTCCATCATGGTGCCATGATACCAACCCAAAGGGATCCTTCTGGACCAAGTAATCTTTCATGCCTGTTCCAAAAACCGATGGCACATTCGCCTCCAAGCTGTCTCGCCTGGGTTCGAATCCCGACCCGGCTATAAACTGTCATCAAGGTGTTTCACAGGCAGGTTCGTTCATCAATGTGTGTGCCGAATCGCGGGTGGACGTTAAACTGGGCGTCTCGTCTGCCGGCATTAGTTGGTGGACGTTAAACATCCCACGGGGTCCTTTGCGAAGAATAGGCAAGCTATCGCCGGCACACTGGAGGCACCCTGGACGAATTTCTGCCCGAACCTGCAGAGGGTGTTGCATCAGCAGCACGGCTGCACCCTCAGCCAATGATGCTACCCCGCATTCTTGTGCTGCATATGAAAGAAGAAAACGATAAAAGTGAGGCAACAGTCATGCTCTTACAAGTGTGTGTTGTGTGTGTGTGTGTGTGTGTGTGTGTGTGTGTGTGTGTGTGTGTGTGTGTGTGTGTGTTGGTGTTTGTGTGTGTGTTTGTGTTGTGTGTGTGTGTGTTTGTGTGTGTGTTTTAAAGAGATTATTTTACTCATTAACCCTCCCCAAACCAACTCCTTACCTAGTTATTATTTTCCCTACACCCCCCCCCTCTTTTTTTTTTTTTTGGTTCCATTACTGTTCCATCCCTGCTCTTTCCTTCTTTTTCTTCCCACCCATTCTAACTGTGTTTGAGCTTATATCCAGCTTGTTTACCCCCCCCCCATACACACACTTTTTGTCCTCTTCCCTCCCCCTTAGCTCTCATTCTTCCGCCCTCACCCATCTTTCCTCCAATGTCCCTCTGTTGTGTCCCTCTACCCTGTTATTGCTGTGCTTCCCTGCTTTCCTTTGTGTTGTTTGTGTTTTGTAGTTGTGTTCTGTATTCCAGCTCTTCCCTCAACTTTGAATCCAAAAAACAACAACACCAGAGGGTAACGGGAACGACACTTGGTGGAGCACATACCTCCACCAATCTGATTAGTTTACCTTTTGTGTTTCACTGATAGGCAGGATCTGGATTCGGATCTGAACTAAAAATCGAATCGGCTTGTTCTCGTCACCAAACCAACTCATCCACCAACTTCCATCTGAATCCGTCCATAATGTTTGGAGATATTGTGTTACGGATCATTTTCGCCTTTTCACGCAATGGTGAAGAATCACTTAAAAAAATTAATGTATCCGAATCCAGATCTTCACAAAAATCGAATCGATTCTTCCTTGTTACATACCCAGGTACCTGCCCACCAAATTTCATCCGAATCCATTCACAACTTTTTGAGATATTTTGTTCACAGACAGACAGACAACAGACAGACAGGGGTGAAAACATAACCTCCGTCTACCTTCGGTGGGCGGAGGTAACAAGTTTACCACCAGACAAAGGATCAAAGAGGAACAGGCCGACAAAGAAAGGAAAACATCACAGAGTATTTGACTGGAAGAAGGAAAAGAAGGAAAACGGTGAGGAGGGGGATCAGCGAGGATAGAAAAGATTATAGGTGGGATATGGGATAAACCATGAGGTCATGATGGACCGTGGTCTTGGAAACTAGAGGTAAGACAATGAGGCAACAAACACATGGAGTGCTCATCACAGATGGTAAAATCGAGGGATTAAAGAATGGACGGAGCATTCAACTTGAACTCGGAAGGACAACCAGATAGTGTGAATTTCTGGAAGAACAAATACGACCTTGGGGTTGGAGGGAAAGAAGAGAAGGTGGTCGGAACGAGTCAAAAGTGAAGCAATAGAAAACCTGAGTCGCCAACCAACTGTCCCTGGGGTATGGCCACCTGCCTGGAAATGCCAGTAACATGAAACACTTCGGACCTGATTGCCTCCATGGAAGGAAGATGTGAAGCAACTGTACCTGCCCAGAGCCACACTCCATGGGACTACAGATGAAGGCCTTGCACATCTCGGTGTCGCTCATAATGGACTTGGCTTTGCAGGTTGGACTGCCTAGAGATATGGTCTGACAAAAACAGGTTATGACAGAGAGTGAGTCCTTGCAACTTAAGTAACTGCACCTCTTCAAGGTTATACAGAGCAGTGAACAGAGGCTGATCTTTTTCAAGATCCGCATACAGGGATGCTGCGGATACTTGCCTTTAAAAGGTGTGTGGTTCTGCACAAGATTGAATCAACATAATGGTAGTACAGAAGATTTTCTCGGCAAAGTGGATAGACCATTGATGGAGACCCCCCAAAAAAATGTTGGTCCAAAAACGCGACTTTCTTGTGCATACCAGTGTCAAAAGAAAGATCACAACAGAGAATACTATCAAGAGCAAGTTCATTGTTTCTACGCTTGGAGAAAATGGGGTAAACATTCAAGGAGCACCCTCTAAATACCACTTGCAGACGGTTTCAAAAGTAATTATGGGTGATGTAAACAGTCGGGAAGACTTGAGATATGTACAGAGATGTCCCCTGGCCTCTTCTTTGTGACATAGAAGACCCATCCATTGCTGTTAGCTCGGTAGGATGTCGAACTGATGATCAGAAAGTTTGGGAAGAGATACTGTTTTTGATGGGGTTAAGGATGGCCAGTCTGTAGTTGAGGGAAGAAGACATTTTTGTAGGAGAGGCCAGTTATGTTGAGAGCTTTGTAATTCACAGCATTTTTGAGTGAGAGGTGTGAAGCAAGGATGTCAACCTGCAGGAGAAAGCCTACTTCACTGAGCTATGGACAAAGGCTTTTGTCAGCCTTGAGACGTTCAGATTTGTTAAGGAAGGACTTGGGATGACAGACGATTCCCAGTCTGCGGCTGGCTTTGGAGGCCAGCTTTGCTACGTGGATGGCTCAGGAGAACTCATGGCTGATGTTGAGGCCCAAAAGTTGGAGAGACTGAACCTCTTCCCATAGTTGATTGTTGGAATAGACCAATGGGTTCACTAGATGATCCTTCCAGAGATACAGGGTGAGAACGTGAGACTGCCTGGATTGAAAGCACCAGAAACTAAAACAGACACATTCTTATAACGACGATGACGGAGTCATGTCTGTTATTGACCTAACATCTGCATATGTCCTCCGTATGTCAGGCTGAAAACTTTTTTTTGTTAAACCCTCCTACTTAAATTATTATGATCGTACAAATATGATGGAAGTAGAAATACAATGAATGTTGTAAGATGGTACCATAAAAATGATGATAGTATTTCATTAACAATTAAATGACAGTAGCCTGTTTACCTCTGCCACCGAATGTGGACAGGCGTTATGTTTTCACTCCTGTCTGTCTGTCTCTGTTTGTTTGTCTGTGAACAGGCTATCTCAAAAAGTTATGGACGGATTTGGACGATATTTGGTGGACAAGTTGGGTGTGTGACACTGAAGAAATGATTAGATTTTGGTGAAGATCCAGATCCAGATACTAGAATTTAAATTTTTTAATAAAGTGATTATTCATCATTGAGAGATGGAGCCAAAAACGATATATAGCACGATATTTCAAAAAGTTGTGCATGAGTTATGACAAAACTAGGTGGATGAGTTGGGTCGATGACAAGAACAAGCCGATTCGATTTTTGTTCGGGTCCAGATTCAGATCCGGCCTATCAGTGGATCCAAAACCTAAACTGTTCAGCTTGGTGGAGGTATGCACTCTACTGAGTGCCATTCTAATTCCTTGTTGTGTGATCATATCGTCATTTGGACAGTGGTTTGAACAATAACAATAGCAACAAGAAGGGCACTCGGAAGGACGCATACCTACACCACGCAATGCCTGATCCACAAGAACATATTGGGCCCAATACATTTTTGAAATCCATCCATCCATCGGGATCATACTCTGTGCAGAGCGTTGGTGCTGCCTCAGCAGTCTCCTTGGTTATTGGGCACAATCCTGGACCCACTCCGACACAATACACCAGCAAGCTGGCACTCATTTTGCCAACCTCGAAAGGATGACAGGCAGAGTCAACCCCACCTTGTATTTATTCCATAGAAAAGTGGGATTTTAAATCAGGATCTTAGGATCCCAAGCTCACTACCCTAACCATTAAGCCAACACCAGGCATATATTTTTGAGATATCGTGTTGTATATCGTTTTTGGCCTGATCTCTCAATGGTGAAGAATCACTTTTAAAATTAAATAATTCTCGTATCCGGATCCGGATCCGGATCTTCACCAAAATCGAAGCAATTTGTCCTTGTCATACACCCAACCTGTCCACTAAGTTTCATCCGAATCTATTCACAACTTTTTGAGATATCCTGCAGACAAACAGACAGCAGTGAAAACACAACCTCCTTCCACCTTTGGTGGTGGAGGTAATAAGTATAATTACTGCTCGGATTTTGTTATAAATCAAAACGATCTGCAGTTTCACCCACCAATGGCTATTTTCGTTTTGATTTTGTCCTTTAATCCTGGAGTGACGATAACAGATTGCTCAAGCCATTGATATATTTGGAGATAGCCGCATTGTCACTTTGAGCAAGCCTTGAAATCTCAGTAACTTTGACAAATCCTGCATCATCTCGTGAGAATGCACAGGATTCAATGATTAATTTGTCCTGCTGGATATTTCATTACTGATATGAATGCAGTGCCCATAGAGGTGATTTCAACAACTCCTTTTCTTTTTTAAGGGGTGGGGGGTAGGGAAGGAGGTCACGATCTGATCTCTTAGATCGACCAACAAGTGCGAGTCGGTGGAACATCCTGAGGATGACATACTCATTGATGCAAATCCCCTGCCTGTGAGGCACAAGTTTGGTATAGTTGGTTCAGCAATCGAATCCAAACGAGACAGCTCAGAGATAAGTATGAAATTACCCCACAAACTGAACTCTGTTGTCAGTCCAGACTCCCTCATGATATTTCACATCACCTTCCTCTGTATAAGTGTCTCATCACCTCCATGTACGTCCTTAGCTTGAAGGATAAAACGAATCTGACACGATGTTAAACAAGGATCAGTGATGGACAACATTTCCGATCAAATCTCAGGGGTTTTTCTCCATGCAATCCCAATTTACTTCACGGTGCTGTTGATAATTATCGCGCAAGCAGGCATCTCACCACATAAAACTACATCCGTGTGTTAAGATATTACACAGCTTTATTAGATTAGTAAGCTTGTCTTTGCAAGATATGAGTGTGCAGCTGTAGGGCGTCTGTGTACAGTCAGATTACTCCAATGCTTTTATTCTCTATCATGATTCTCGACTTACACAAACCTACCGCCATCTGCAGCTTTCGGAACACCAGATACTTCCCTAGAATTGGAAGCCATTATATGTGTCTGGTTACAGCAATCGTTCACAGGCCCAAAGCTGATAAAGTCTGCAACTGCTATAATCCTCGCCCTAGCATATGGAGCTTAACACGCTCTTTCCAGGCACACTCCACTGGCTATGATGCATCTTTAACTGCAGCCATGTGGAACGCAGCACATGAGCTGTGCTTTCCATAAAAGAGATCATGGAAATAAAATTAACATTAACAAAAATTTACTCTGACAAGACCTGGAAGGGGCAGCCATTTGGTCCATATTGCTTCCATAGCTCCACCCCGTTAACTACAAACATTCATTCAAATATCTTTATGTATTAATTTAATCAAACTTAACATCCGTATCCTTTTATAATGAATGTAACTATACCCATATCATGTCTAAGCTAATCATTTATCCAGGCCACAAAGTCGATAACTTGTCAAAATAGTTCCCAACATTTCCCACCAATCTCTCCACATTTACCTACCTACCATCAGTCAGTCTGTTTGTCTGACGGAACACCTACCTCCAGAAAAAAATAAATATTTGATGTGACCTCCGACTGGCAACCCGATGTGTCACAGGCAGGGTGTTGCATGGTGGAGTTCGTCATTTTTTGCAGGGAGTTGGCTTCCACTTGTTTATATAAACAAGAAGATGATACCTTATTATCATGGAGTACGGTAGTACTCCATATGTAGGAAGGCATGGCAAGAAAATGGCCACCCCATCAAATGTGTACAAAATAATACACTGAAGTCATAAGCCTTTAAAAGCCAGACCTTTCTCGAGCGTTTTCAAATTAACTAACAAGAGTGATAAAGATGCCGGAATACGGAATACATTGCTCAAGTACCAAATTGGGATATCGCCAAATTGTACTTCTTTTTTCTTTCTCTCATCAATTTTGGCATACAGTCTTGCACAATAATGCCTGAAATTAAACCAGTGATTCTAACTGGAAGCAACTGTCTCTTAGGTATTGCACCCATAGTGCAACAAATTTTTTTTTTAATTGGATGAAATAAAAACAACACACTCACAATACACCACAAGCTGTTGAACACCATTTACGCATGTAAAGAGTGAGAAACTTGTAAAACTCACTCTGCCGCAAGCAATATCTTCCATGGATTACAAGGTACTACAAAATGTGTCATTTACAAAGGAAAATGGCCCAGAATATACATAATTTTATTAAAAACAAAGAAAGAACGCAGCCCGTCATGCGAAGTATAGGGCTGACTCAGAGTGAAAGACAGCTTCCCAGGTAGCCTCCCGTGCTCGGTATAACACGAATCCTCAGTGGAAAAAGGCAGCAGCTTGCATTGGGTGTGTGTGTGCGTGCGTGCGTGCACACGTACCGTTTAACACAATCCTTCTTTTGTGACGTACTTCCTATATATAGTACGGTGAAAAGGTTTGGGTTATTCCAATAAAATTTTCAGTGATAACGGTCATATGTCATTGTTATGGTAAATTAACACCCTTTATTGTTGTTACAAATGTGCATGAGACAAACTGCTTAAAGTAAATACCAAGAACGGTGTCGTTTTATAATATCAGACAATACTCCATGCCCCTAGCCTTTGCCACCTACAGTGCCATCACTCTTTTACCCATGTTTCATGAATATGATTAAAGCACTCTTACAGGAATATTGCACCAAATATCCTGAAGCACATTCCACGGTTCTGTTTGGTTAGTTGGGTTCCTCTTGTTCATCTCTGTTTCCAGGTAATCCCATACAGCCTTGATGGTACTCATGTCCAGACTCAGGGGTGGCTGTTCTCACAGTTTTAGCACACCAGCTGGAACCTTTGTCTCCAAATACTGTACTACTATATTGGAAGTGTGTTTTCGATCATTATCTTGTTGGAAAATGAATCCCCTTCCGATTAAACCATTTCTACTTGGAACTGCACAGTGCTGCAGTATCTGCTTGTACCTTTGTTGGTGTCGCATTAATTTTAACAAGTGTTCCTACACCAAAAGCGAGGATACAACCTCAGACAGTCACAGAGCCTCCGCCGTGATTAACAGTAGCCTGCAAACATTGCATATCGTAACTTTGTCCAGGTCTTCGGTATACGAACTGGCATCTCTGAGATCCAAAAAGTTCAAACTTCAATTCATCAGACCAGACTACCCGATTCCATTGTTCAGTTGCCCAATATTGGTGTTACCTTGCATTTTTCAGTCTTTTCACCTTATTCTGGGTTCTCAACAGTGGTTTCTTTGCTGCAACTCTGCCATGGAGACCTGCTGCAATCAGCTTTCTGCACAGAGTGCAGGATGAGATGTTAATGTTCAGGCCTGTTATAATTTCATTTGTCAGCTACTGACTTCATTTTCTTCTGTCGTACAAACTGAGCAACTTCAAGTGCTTGGTTTGCCTTGGGGAGGTTCTTTTGAGTCTTCTTGATGTTTTCTTGTCTTGTACTGAGCCAGTTTCTTTCAGACATTGGAAAGTGTACCAACTTTGCAATTTAGACTCACACCATTGCAGAAGATCTTCATCTTTTCTGATATATCATTCAAAGTCTTCCCTTCTTCTTGCAGAGTTTGGATCGTCACACACTGTTCTATTGAATGTTGCTTCCTTGGCACCATTCTGAACCTACTCAGACTTTCAAGCAAGGGAACAAGCTGATGAAAACGAATTTTACGTATTCTCTAATTTACAACTTTTATTGTGGTTTCTCATAATTTGCATTCATGCACCTCGCGTTGATGACTTCAATAATTTATGATTATTTTCTGCATAAAAATCCACAAACTGGTTCCAGCATATTTTATTCATGGTAAGTGGATATAACGAAGCACATGATAAAATATGTATCGCAAAAATAAAACTTTTTTCAATTTCCTAATTTACTTTACTGTGACCTGCAAAAGTATTCATCCCTGACCAATAATGCCACATTTAGATGAATTATGTATAAACAAATTTTCCAAATGAACATTTTTTAATTGATAACTGAAGAGATCAAACTAAACACTGTTATAGTTGGAGGAGGTTACATGTTAGGTATACCTATAAAAAAAACATGTACAAATCAAAATTCACTGGTTGGAAAAGTATTCAGCCCCTTAGGTCAGTACTTGGTAGAAACACCTTTTGCAGCAATGACTGCTACGAATCTTTTTGGTAAGATCTCTCCCAGATTTACCAGGTAGCCTGCCTCTATTGCTCTAGTTCTGCCAAGTTTGATGGGGATCATCGATGGACTGCAATCTTCAAGTCTCACCATCAATGTTCATTTGGGTCCAAGTCAGCAGGTTCACTTACATTTCGCAAATTATCAATCCCAGGGACAGACAATGCTGCGAGAAGACCTTCATACTCGATATTAATGGTGTTCGGGAGATGGTCTCCATAGATCACTTGAAGCCAGCTTTTCTTGATTCAGCACCAAAGCCAACCCTCTCCCTGACCGGTGGTTTGACGCTTATGACAACAGTACTCTTACTTTCATATCCAACTCGCCTTGGGTGCCATGCACACTTACTGGCACTATATTTATGAGTACAATTTGCTGTCGACCATTTCTTCTCTTGACTGTGACTTTTATTGTCCGTTTTACATGGACAAGCAACACCTATTCTTTTGTTTGTTCCTTTAGTTTGATTAATGCCTGAGGAGGGGGAGTACTGCAGGGGCTTCATTTTGCCTTTCTTGTGGTAATATGTAAATATGTTGGATCTCAGGTTTCCGGAACCAGTTGCAACCCGAAGTGACGAGTGGGAGAAAAGGAGCTCACGGTGTGGTGAATAAAGGATTGACACGGATCCCCAAGGCCTCGGACCTCAGACGCAAAACCCTTAACAGAGCGGAAGGTTGAGGAGAGGAGGGAGTGGGGGAGGGGTGGGAGAGGAGTGAGAGAGAGAGAGAGAAAGAGGAGAGGGGTGGGAGAGAGAAAAAGAGGGGAGAGAGAGAAAGAAGGAGATGGGTGGGAGCGAGGAGGGGGGAGAGAGAGAGGGGGTGGAAGAGAAGAAAGAAGGAGATGGGTGGGGAGAGAGAGAGGGGGGGGAGAGAGAGGGGGTGGGAGAGAAGAAAGAAGGAGATGGGTGGGAGAGAGAGAGAGAGGGGGGGAGAGAGAGAGAGGGGGGGTGGGAGAGAGGGAGTTGGGAGAGTAGAGAGGGGTGGGAGAGAGAGAAAGTGGGTGAGAGAGAGGGAGTTGGAGAGATAGAGAGGGGGTGGGAGAGAGAGAAAGAGGGAGAGTGGTGGGAGAAGAGAGAAAGTGGGTGAGAGAGGGGCGTTGGAGAGAGGGAGAGAGAGGGAGTTGGAGAGATAGAGAGGGAGTTGGAAGAGAGAGAGGAGTTGGAGAGATAGAGAGGGGTGGGAGGATAGAGAGCAGGTGGGAGGGATAGAGAGGGGTGGGAGAGAGAGAGGGGGTGGGAGAGAGAGGGGGGTGTGAGAGAGAGAGAGGGGGGTGAGAGAGAGAGAAGGGGGGTGGGAGAGAGAGAGGATGGGAGAGAGAGAGGGGGGTGGGAGAGAGAGAGAGGGGGTGGATGAGAGAGAGAGAGAGATGGGTAGGAGAGAGAGAAAGAGGGAAAGTGGTGGGAGAGAGAGAAAGTGGGTGAGAGAGAGAGGGGGGGTGGAGAGAGAGAGAGAGAGAAGAGGGGGTGGGAGAGAGAGAGAGGGTGGGAGAGAGAGAGAGGGTGGGGGAGAGAGAGAGAGAGGGTGGGAGAAAGAGAGAGAGAGGGGGTGGGGGAGGAGAGAGAGAGAGAGATATATGGTAGGAGAGAGATGGTGGGGAGAGATAGAGAGGGGGTCAGAGAGAGCGAGTTGGGAGAGAGAGAGGTTGGGGGAGGGGGGGGAGAGAGAGAGAGTTGGAGAGGAGAGAGAGAGAGAGAGAGAGAGAGAGAGAGAGAGAGAGAGAGGAAGGGGTGGGGGCAGAGAGGGTTGGGGAGAGGAGAGGATTCCGGTAGACGTGACACCCAGTTTAATGTCTATCTGAGAAACTGCACACACATTGATGAATCACCCTGCCTGTGAAAATTGGGATGACAGTTGATAGCTCAGTCAGGATTCAAACCCAGGCTAGACAGCATAGAGCAAGTGTGCGTACCTCTCGGCTTTCCTGCCCTGATGTGGCGATTCATTACTTTGTAACAACTGCAAACATTTTTTACTCATTGTATTCATCTAATTTATTTTGTCTTCCTAACTCCGGAGATGTCCCCACAGAGAACCATGCCACAGTATCGCCATCAAAGCTTGAGGAGTGCTCGCCAAGTGGCTTAACCACCCAAGCAAGCACTCCAATGAAGCGGGTGAAGAAACTTTTTAAAATGAAACTTGTAATTTTTTACATGTCTCTATCTACGTTGAAGTGACATATAATGAAAGCAGATTGTACAAAAAGGGAAAACGTCGTGTAAAACAAAATTGCACATTTTCAGCGGGCGAGCCAGTGCCAGAGGCACCGCACGACAGCGCGGGGCCAAACACAGGCAAGTGGGTCTCGAACTGAACTTCTGGCTGAATTTTGTTCAAGTCGATCGATATATTCAGTGACAGTGCGAATACTTTACCATGTATGGCCATGGCTTGCAAACGAACAACCAATCAGTTTGTAGAGCGCTTGCTAAGTGACTTAAGCACCTCTTTGGCAAGTTTTGTTTTTGCTCTTGTGTGCAATTAGTTAATGCTACATTTGAAATAGGTCATTAAACGGGCCATTCCACCATCTTTCACTTTATTATGGACTCTAAATTTGGCTTGTGTTTGTAAAAAAAACATTTATACTCTGTAAGGCTTTGGAGGAATGTATATGCATATTGGATTCAGCAAAAAGACGAAAGACGTCAATGGACAATTCAACACGGGATGTGGGATCTCATCATAATGAACTATGCACTCAACAGCAGCAAAGAGGATAATTTAATTTAATCTTTGCCTCTTAGCTGATCCAGGTTCATTAATAGTGTCCAAATTTTATTACGTATGCAATGCATGGGGAAATGCTAACCCAACCATTTCGACATATCCCTTCCCTTCTCTTCACTGCCATCTCCTCCCAGAACTTTCCCTTCTCTAACACTCCTCCCGGACTCTCCTACCTTCATTGTTTTATCTTCTCCTTTCCTTTTCATTTTCTCAATTTCGATTTTCTCAGTTTAATTCCTTCTTCCTCCCAATCGATACATATGAAATGAATATATTGTTACGGCTGTGGAAATTGCCATACCCAGCAAGGCCTCCAGGTGATATTGATAAGTTCATGTGTATTAGTCCACACCGTTGTTTAGAGGGAATATGTGTGATTCATCGGGCTGCGACGCTTTGAGTTAGCCATTTTCTTTATCTATCATTATTTGGACCAATCACCCCAACAACCGAATCGCCACCACCACAACAACGCCCGAACAACTACACCAAACTGCCACTACCTTCATCTCCACACCCACCCCGCAAGCATCGCCTCACCCCCATTCTCAAACGACGCCGCCAACAACCAAACCACCACAGCAAACCCCACCACCTTCGCTTTCTCCTTCCACAACCATCACCACACCACCTTCAACACGAACGTCGTGCTGTCCAGGGCCCGTTCGGTGATTGTTGCCGAACGCGTCGAGCCGCGAGTACAAATGGATGCCTTTACGAGAGAGGAATCGGATCAGGGGAGTTCACGCCCTTTTCCTCCGTCCAATGGCGAGCATCGGGCGGTGTGGCCCCGCCCAAGCGCGATGCATGTGGATTCCTTTTAGGAGGAAATCGGATCAAGAGAGGCTCACGCCCCCTTTTTGCCTGACCAATGGCTGAACATCGGGTGGCGTGGCCCGCTCCAAGCGCGTTTTGATCCGCGATTTACATACACGCTCCTCTCCCGGTCTATAAGACGCGAGCACAAGGCGACTCGCGCTGGCTGGTCAAGTGAAGACGGAGGTCGTCGTCGAGGTTGTCGTTGCTGGTCGTGGTCGAAGTCGTGTAGTCTGAGTCGTGTGTTTGCGGGGATCGGACGGCGAGGGGACGGAGCTCGGATTGAGGTCGAGGGACGAGTCGCGGAGTGAAGCAGGGATGCGGAAGAGGCTCAGGGCGAGAGTTCGCCGGAGTCGGGGCGGTCCAAGTCCCCGCTAGCGGGACGGAGCGTCCGCCATTCCCTCTCTCCACCCCGAGCATCAACAATTCCCCATCCGCGCTGGATAGCGCCGGTAACCCCGTCCGTTCCCACCCCAACCGTGGTGTCGACCGACCAACACGTGCCTGCGCAACGCACGCCTAAGAGCTCACCGACCACGGCCAGGGGCACGGATCAGGCACGTTAGCTGACATTGCGGCTAGCCGCCATCGCGCCACGAGGCGCGGGTAAGACCCTTCGGTCTCATGGACCTGCGCGCTCACCCAGGTCCCACGTACATTTGGTCCACGACCTGTCTGCCCCTTGCCTATGAGGTGGCTTTATTTGCTTTTGTGTAAATGTGTGTTGTGGCGCCAGTCTTTTAAGTAAACTGAATAGTGCTTGTACATTGCTTTATTCGGTTGTAACTCTGCGTTGTGTTCTTGCTTTGACTGTTATATGTGCATTCTTACTGTATGGCTGTGAATACGTGCTTGCCTGTGTGTGTGTGTGAAATAAAAGTGCTTGTTAAATTGTGACCCGCGTTTCGTGCGTCCTTTCCTTCGTTTGAAAGTGCCATCTTGCATCACGGAAGGAATTGGTAGTGGGTTTAGACACCCAGCAAGTAATCTGAACCGTCGAGGTCGGCGATAACTCCGCTCGGTTATCCCTTAGCACGGAACGAGCCGCTTAAGCGGTTCGTGTCCGGAGCCGACCTGCGGCCGTGTACAACTCCTCGGTACGCTACCCCGGCGGGTACTTAGGTATATCGACATTCGGCGATTCACCCTATTTCGCGCGGGTAGAATGCGGACTGGGTTTGGTGAGTGTAAACCCCCACCGTACTGGCTCCTGGCGGTAGTTCCAGGAGGGTCACGACTGAATTGCCCGTCCCGGTGGGCGACGCGGTCGCGATTTGAGTTATGTGGCCGATCGCACGCCGGGCGGGCGAAATTCGTAACAATATGTTCCTTTTCGAAGACATTTGAGTTTAGCGTTGCTGAATTACCTCTGTTGTGGTGTAGAAGGGTCTTCCAAAGAAGAGAAAAACACGAAGGAACATTTACCTTTTATCACCCTAGCTACACTACATCCAAAGAGGCCTTCTTATCTGTAGCCACCCTGAGTCCTGTTTTCTTCTGTACTCACAATGTTGTTGAAGTGAGCAGGTTTGTTTTACAGTAATGGGTGATAACAGAAAAACAAGGAATTAATCCAATGTGCTTACCCAAAGCTTGTGTGCAGGTATATGACATCATAACAAAGGCCACTGGATAGTTTATCATAAATACAAAGTACCACTTACATTCCACTCATTATTATTGGTTTGTAGCAATCGGTAGGCTTGAAGTACTCTCGCATGTTTCCCATTAGGTCCAGTGCACAGCTGGGGTTATGTTGGCATAACAGCTATAACACATTTCCTTTCTGTTTGACAGATTGTTGCTTCTACCTAGCTGGTGGCATGGCTAATGACACAAGCCCCCTATCTTCGCTTTGGGAGTACGACACCCTTCATGATGAGTGGAAAGCATTGCCACCCATGCCCACCTCACGCTATGGTGCTGTCGCCTGCATCAGAGGAAACTCACTCTACATCCTCGGTAGGGAACGATTCACTCGATCAAGTTATACCAGGTTACAGTGAGAGATGTGTTCCTTCTAGGGGGAATTAGGATCATTGGGGAGTGGATTGGTGGGAAAGTGGAGCTTATATATCAATGGAAATGGTCTTAAATACTGGCCGTGTTATGGGACACTCGTAACATGAAAAAGGTTGTGAGATAGAGAAGTGTGTATGTTATTATTTATTTATTTTATTTCCCTGCAGTGATCTTTAAGGCTCATGGGGGAGTTTTTGCAGAAATTGCATGCAGGACAAGGACATTAGGTGATATCTGTGCTTTTAACAGGATTAGTTACAACCAGAGAAACACATTACTGTCGTTGCAAAACACATTACATTACAACAAGAGTACTAATGTTGTTACTGCGTCACCTTAAATAAATTATTGAACAACATTGCAATTAAATAATATTTTGAAAATGTTTTGAGTTTCTCTATGCATTGTTAGTAAAGGCAGAGAAGGCAGGAAGAGACCATGGAGATATGGTTGGAGATGAAATGATTAAATGCATAGATTCACTTTCTATAGTAAAGATTATATTATAGAAATGGAGTGCTTTATGCTGCCAAGAAGGGGGCTGGAGTGATTGATGTTGAAGCAATAGATGTAGGATGGTATATTGTCAGGTTATGACTGGAGGACGGTGGTAGTTTTTCATCCGGCAGCAAACGAAATGGCTAAAGTTTACTCTGAGAAAAAAAGAAGTAGATATAGTCATGACTAATAATAATAATAACTAGAACTGCCACTTTATAACTGCTGGCAGTGATGACCGGGTACCCAGACCTCGGCCTTTGATACAACATGATATACATGAGATGACAAAAAAATTTATATTCTGCTTTCAACTGTGTAGTGGAACATGTCTGTGAAGTTTCGTGTTAATCGGAAAAGGTGCGTTTTCTATCCAAGATGGCCGCCAAACTATGTGACTTGTGACGTCATAATTTCTAACATGTTGCAGACATCATGGGGATGACAGTTGCAATTTTTGCTTCGATAGGTTAAGCCGTTCCAGAGAAAACATTATTTAATATTTTCTTAAATCCAACATGGCCGCCAAACCATGTGACTTGTGACGTCATAATTTTTACCATGTATGCAGAATTGATGGAAGATGGCATTTGCAAATTCTGCTTCGATAGGTTAAGCGGTTCCAGAGAAAACATTATTTAATATTTTTCTTAAATCCAACATGGCTGCCAAACGATGTGACCTACCAATTAGAATTAACAAACTTGAATTCCCTACTCATGTGCAATAGGTACGTGAAGTTTCCCCTTGATCAGATCAGCCGTTCTGGAGAAGAAGATGTTTGAAGCTTTTAGGGTAAATTCAAGATGGCCGCCAAACATGTGACCGATCAAAAGAAATTAACAAACTTGAGATGAGCACCTCATGCGGAAAATGTGTAAGTTTCGTTCTCAATCTGTCTTGCCGTTTCTGAGAAGAAGATTTAAAATTTATTTCATTTCAATCCAAAGATGGCTGCGGAACCATGTGGACCTATAACATCATCAAATTTAAATTTAGCTTCCCATGGAGACCCTACAAGTGTGTGAAGTTTCGTGGTAAATCGGATAAGGTGTGTTCTATCCAAGATGGCCGCCAACCTGTGACTTGTGACGTCATAATTTTTACTAGAATGCAGACGTCATGGAAGGATGATAGTTGCAAATTTTCGTTTCCATAGGTTATGTGATTCCAGAGGAAAACATTATTTAATATTTTTTTTGAATCCAACATGGCTGCCAAACCATGTGACCTATCAATTAGAAATTAACAAACTTATATTCCCTACTCGTGGGCAATAGGTTTGTGAAGTTTCCCCTTGATCTGACGAGCGTTCTGGGAGAAGAAGATGCTTGAATGGTTTAGGGTAAATTTGACGTGGCCGCCAAACCGATGTGACCTACGATTAGAAATTAACAAACTTGTGAAAGGATGTCTTGGGGAAAGTGTGCGTGAATTTTTGCCTCAATCTGTCCACTGTTCTGGAGAAGAGATTTAAAAATTTATAATTTTCAATCCAAGATGGCTGACGAACCATGTGACCTATGACATCACAAATTTTATATCTGCTTCAAACCGTGTATTGGAACACGTCTGTCAAGTTTAGTGTTAATCGGAAAGGTGTGTTTTTCTATCCAAGATGGCTGCCACACAATGTGACTTGTGATGTCATCATTTTTAGCATGTCTTATTTTAGACCTTCATTATTTACTTTCTTCTTCATTTTTTACTCTTTCTTCATTTTTACTCTTCTTCTTCATTTTTTACTCTTCTTCTTCTTCTTCTTCTTCAGTATTTAACTCTTCTTCATTTTTACTCTTCTTCTTCTCATTCATTTTTACTCTTATTCTTCATTATTTACTCTTCTTCATTATTTACTCTTCTTCTTCATTTTTACTCTGTTCTTTCATTTTTTCTCTTCTTCAATTTTTACTCTTCTTCTTCAATTTTTCTCTTCTTTCTTCATTTTTTTTACTCTTTCTCTTCAGTTTCCTCTTCTTCTGTCATTTATTTACTCTTCTTCTTCAGTTTTCCTCTTCTTCATTATTTACTCTTCTTCTTCATTTTTACTCTTATTCTTCTTCTTCTTCAATTTTTACTCTTCTTCTTCTTCTTCTTCATTTTTTTTACTCTTCTTCTTCATTTTTTACTCTTCTTCTTCAATTTTACTCTTCCTTCTTCTTCATATTCTCTTCTTCATTTTTTACTCTTCTTCTTCTCATTCATTTTTTACTCTTCTTCTTCTTCATTATTTACTCTTCTGCTTCATTATTTACTCTTCTTTATTTTTTACTCTTGTTCTTCATTATTTACTCTTCTTCATTTTTTCTCTTCTTCAATTTTACTCTTCTTCACATTTTTTCTCTTCTTCATTTTTTCTTCTTCTTCAGTCGCTTCTTCTTCATTTATACTTCTTCTTATTTTTCTCTTCTTCTTCATTTTTACTCCTTCTTCTTCTCTCTTCATTTATTTATCCTCTCGTTATTTACTCGGTCTTCTTATTTTGTCTTCTTCACTTTTTATCTTCTCTTCATTATTACTCTTCTTATTTTGTCTTCTGCAATTTTTACTCTCTTCCTCATTTTTACTCTTCTCAATTTTTACTCTTCTCATTTTTTCCTTCTTCTCATTTATTACTCTTCTTCTTCATTTATTCTCTTCTTTCTTCACTATACTCTTCTCTTCTCTTCTTTTTTTACTCTCTTCTCATTTTTTTACTCTTCTCTCATTTTATTACTCTGCTCTCCATATTACTCTTCTCTTCTTTACTCTCTCTTCTTTTTATTACTCTTCTTCTTCATCATTTTATTACTCTTCTTCTCTTCATTTATTATTTCTTTCATTTATTACTCTTCTTCCTCATTTTATTACTTCTCTTCTTCTTTTTAGTTACTATTCTCTTCTTTGTATTACTTTCGTCATTTATTACTCCTTCATTTTGTTAACTTTTCTTCTTCTTTTTTACTCTTCTTCATGACACTCTTCTTCATTATTACTCTTCTAATTAAATTAAGAGACATCGCGTTGTTCTTCTCTTCTTCTGTGAAGAACAGATATTTAGACTGACTCGTTATATACAGATCCGGATTGTCCTTAAATACTAACACTTGTACAATCTCGCATTGAGGTCCTTTGAAGGTCTTACATAACTTTTAAAATATTCGGACATTTTGCTATAGTTCGAAAGTTCACGTACTATTTAAAATTATTCCATTTAATGTTTGTAATTCGTAAATACATATTTTCTTTCCATGACGACATCGTCCATACGGGTCTCGCTATTGCTCCTCAAGCAGTGACGAAATATCGAAGTTTTTTTTTCTCTTCTGCTTCTTCTTCTTAGTCTTTGTTTCTTCTTCTCGTTGAAGACAAAACCTTAATGACGCGGCTCTTGACACATTGTCCTTTGTTAACATATGTCCAGGCTGGGGCTGATTATAGTACCAAGTCTGCTTCGATAGTTATTGGTCCAGAGAAACATTTATTTCAATTAATCTTGAATCCAACATGGCCGCCAACCATGTGACCTATCAATTAGAATTAACAAATTATTCACTACTCGTGCACTACCCAGACTCGCCTTTGAGACAACATGATATA
The DNA here is from genome assembly GCA_035128595.1 of Eptatretus atami. Classification (NCBI taxonomy): domain Eukaryota; kingdom Metazoa; phylum Chordata; class Myxini; order Myxiniformes; family Myxinidae; genus Eptatretus; species Eptatretus atami. The sequence goes on from CM068961.1 coordinate 44,117,949, forward strand.
CATGATATGAAAAAAATTTATTATTCTTCTTTCAACTATGTAGTGAACATGTCTGTAGTTCGTGTTAATCGGAAAAGTGCGTTTTTTATCCAAGATGGCCAACGATTTCTTGTGACTTGTATTCATTAATTTCTACCATGTAGCGACACCATGGGGATGACAGTTGCAAATTTTCGCTTCGATAGGTTTAACCGTTCCAAGAAAAACATTATTTTATATTTTCTTAAATCAACATGGCCGCCAACCATTGCTTTGACGTATAATTTTTACCATTCTATGCAAATATTGAGACTGGATGGCATTTATGCCAAATTTTCGCTTCGAATAGGTTTAACGGTTCCAGAGAAAACATTATTTAATATTTTTCTAAATCCAAACATGGCTTGCCAACGATGATGACCTATCAATTAAAATTAACAAGATTGCATTCCCTACCTCAATGTGCCAATGTATTAATTTCCCTTTAATTTCAGATTAACCATTCTGGAGAAAATATAGTTTGAAGTTTTAGTAAATTCAACAAGGCCGGCCAAACCTAGATGAACGAAATCAATAAGAATTAACAAGATAAAGGACCTCAGTGATCGTGTTGTAAAGTTCGCTCTCAATCTGTTAGGCCGTTCTGGAGAGAAGATTTTAAAATTTATAATTTTCAATCCAAAATGGCTGACAACCATTATGACTTATGACATCACAAGTTACATCCTGCCTCCTATCCGTAGTAATCGGTGTGAGTTTCTGTTAATTCGATAAGATGCGTTTTCCCTCCAAGATGGCCGCCAAACCGTACCTGACGCATAATTTTTACTATGAATGCAGACATCTGGAGGATATATGTGCAAATTCGCTTCATAGGTAGTATCCAGAGAAAACATTATTTATATTTTTCATGATCCAACAGGGCATGTCAAACCGATTACTATCAATTAAAATGAACAAACTTCATATTCCCTAAGTCGCAATAGGTTTGTGAATTTCCCCTTGATCTAGACCTTGGAGAAGAAGATTTGAGGTTTTGGTAATTCAAGATTGTCGCCAAACTCTCGAACGATCATAAGAATTAACAATTTATAAGACTCATGGGAATGTGACTTGTAGTTTCGCCTCACTCTGTTAGCCGTTCTGCGAGAAAAGATTTTTTAAAAAAAATTCCCAAAACAGGATGGCTTGCGACCAAGCCTATACGTCATAATATATTTTTTTTTACTCAATTGTTGGCAGATGAGCTCAAGAAATTGCAGATTTTCCGGATCCAGCGTTTGCTTACCTAACGAATTTTGACCCACACTTTGACGATTGACTCACGAAAACATCACCCCGCCACTTGAGAGCTTATTCAAATGTATTAAGCGAAAAAAATTCCATCGCACGTTTCAGAGAGACAATTTCCAAAGCTTTTCGTTTTCAATATGGCCACCCGTACCACGTACCTAGACCTCACAATTAATATAAGTTGCTATCAAAAAAGATACATACTTATGGTGAAATATTTTGTGTCGATGAACTTACCGTCCTGAGAAAATGATTTAAGCAAAACCGTCAATTGCGGGGAAAAAGATAAATAATAAATAATAAAATAATAAATAATAATGACTAAACTGCCACTTTTATTAACTGTGCAGTGATGACCGTACCCAGACCTCGCCTTTATAACATGAAATACATGAATGACAAAAAATTATATTCTGCTTTCAACTGCTGTGGGAACATGTCATGTGAGAGTTTCGGTTAATCGGAAAAGGTCCGTTTTCTACCAAATGCCGCCAACTATGTATTTACGTCATATTTTAACATGTATCAGAACTCATGGGGATGACTTGCATATTTACTGCTCCGATAGTTAACCTTCAAGAAACATATTTATATTTTTCTTAATCAAACATGCCCACCATGTCTTTGACTCTAATTATACATTATGCAGATTGAGGAAGATGGCAATGCAAATCTCGCTCGATTATGTTAAAGCGTTCCAGAGAAAACATTATTAATATTTTCTTAAATCAAACATGCTGCAAACGATGTGACCTATCAATTAAATTACAAACTGATTCTATCTGTCAATAGTTACGTGAAGAGTTTCCCCTTGATCAGCAGCCTCTGGAGAGAATTTTGAAGCTTTTAGGGAAATTCAAGATGGCCGCAACCATTGATCGTCAAGAAGAATTTAACAAACTGAGAGATCCCCTCGCGGAAAATGGTAAGTTTCGTCTCAATCTGTCTTGCGTTCTGAGAAGGAAGAATTTTAAATTATTCATTTTCAATCCAAGATGCTGCCGAACATGACTATACACATAATTTAATTAGCTCCATCGGACTCTAACAGTGTTGATCTCTCTCTG
>CM068961.1:44121482-44136482 GCA_035128595.1 Eptatretus atami
ACGATAAGAAGAGAGATATATAAGGATCGGATTCCTTAAATACTAAACACTTTAACATCTCGATTGAGGGTGCTTTGAGGGCTACATGACTTTAAATATACGAATTGCTTGAAGTTCGAAAGTTCACGTTACTATTAAGAATCATTAATGTATGTAATTTCGTACTACACATTTGTTGAAGGGAACGACGATGTCCATGAGGTCCTCCGCTATTGGCTGCAAGGGCATGTGCGAATATGGGAAGTGTGTTTTTTTTTCTTCTTTCTCTTCTCTTAAGTTTGTCTTGTTCTTCTGGTGAACGACAAAACTTATGGCGCGGCTCTTGACAATTTGCTTGTTAACATATTGCAGGCAGGGGAGATTATATACCTGTTGCTTCTGATAGGTGATGTGGTCCAGAGAAACATTATTTTAATATAATTTTGAAACAACATGGCCGCCACAGCTGTGACTATCAATTAGGATTACAAGTTATATTCACTCTCGTCGTGCACTACCAGACCTCGCTTGATACAATGAGAACATAGAGATGACAAAAAAATTATATTCTTTCATATTAGTGGAAATGTCTGTAGTTTCGGTATCGGAAAAGGTCGTTTTCTCCAAGATGGTCGCAACAGGACTTGTGATTCAACTCTCCAGATCGACACCATGGGATACCTGCAAATTCCTTGATAGTTAGCGTTCCAGAGAAAAATTATTTAATATTTTCTTAAATAACATGGCGAAACATGTGCCTTGTGAACGTAAAATTCTTTACCAGCTATCAGAATTGAGACATGGCATTTGCATTTTCGTCGATAGGTAGCGGTCAGAGAAAAATATGTAATATTTTTCCTTAATCAACATGGCTGCCAAAGATTGTGACTATCATTGAAATTAACAAACTGCATCCTACTTTCCTGTGCAATAGGTATGTGAGTTCCTTGATCAGATCAGCCCGTTCTGAGAAAAGATTGAAGGTTTAGGGTAATTCAACAGGCGCCGAACCGTAGAGACAATAAGAAAATTAACAAATTGATAAAGACTCATGGGGAAGGTGGTAAAGTTGTCTCCTCAACTGTTTAGCCGTCTGGAGAAGAAGATTTAAAATTAATAATTTCAATCAGAGCTGAGAACCATATCTTTGAATAAATAACTTACAATCCTCTCACCTATGGAATAGTGTGAAGTTCGTGTAATCGGATAAGATGCGTTTTCCCTCCAAGATGGCCGCCAAACGTGACTTGTAGTATAATTTTTACTAGAAGCATGACATCATGGAGAGAAGTTGCAAAAATTTTCGCTTTGATAGGTTTGGATTCAAGAAACATTATTAATATTTCATGAATCCAACATGTGTCAAAACCATGTACCTATAATTAGAAATAACAACTATATTCCCACTCGTGGCAATAGGTTGTGAAGTCCCCTTGAATCTACGACCGTTCTGGAAAGAAATTTGAAAGTTGGTAAATCAAGATGGCGCCAAAACTATGACGATCAAAGAAATACAAACTGATAAAGGACTCAGGGAATGCCTTGTAAAAGTTGCCTCATGTTTAGCCGTCTGAGAAGAAGATTTTTTTAAAAATTACAAACAAGAGGCTGCGACCAAGTACCTATGAGTCATAATATATTTTTTCTACGGTCAATTGTGTGCAGATGAGCTCAAGAAATTCAGATTTTCCGATCCAAGCGTTTACCTAACATTTGACCGGCAACTCTTGACCGATACTCAAGAAAATCACCCTGTTCCCTTGAGGACTTATTCAAATGCAGAACCGAAAAAATTCCATCGCACGTTCAAGAATACAGAGTCAAAGTTTCGGTTCAAGCTGCCGCGTACCACGGACCTATGATATCACAATACTATTAAAGTCTATAAAAAAGATACTACTATGGTGATGTGTGCCGATGACTTACCTTCCGAAAAATGATTTAAAGCGAAAGAACCCACAAATGCGGGAAAGAATAAATAATAATAAAAATTAAATAATAATGGAATAAACAGAAGAAACAATAGGTCCTGTCAAATGACAGGTACCCTAAATAATGAAAACAAGAAACATAGGTCCCGCAGAATGACAGGTAACCAATAAAGGAAAAAACGAGAAAACAAAGGTTCCCTGTAGATGACAGGACCTAAAAAAAATAATAATGAAATAAAAGAAGAAAACATAGTCTGTCAGAATACAGGGTACCCTAAAAAAAAAAATAAGAAATAAACAGAAGAAAACAATAGGTCCGTCAGAAGACAGGGACCCAATAAATAAATAATAAAAATAAACAGAAGAAACAATAGGTTCCCGTCAAAAGACAGGGTTACCCTAATAAAAATATTGAAATAAACAGAAGAAAACAATAGGTCCTGTCAAATGACAGGTACCTAATAATAATGAATACACAGAAGAAAACAATAGGGTCCCTGTCAAAGACAGGTACCCTAAAAAATGAATAAACAGAAGAAAACATAGGTTCCTGTCAGAAGACAGGTACCTAATAATAATGAAAAACAAAGAAAACAATAGGGTTTCCTGCAGAAGAAGGTACCTAATAAAGAATAACAGAAGAAAAAAATAGGTTCCTGTAGAAGACAGGGTACCTAAAATAATCTAACGAATTCAATGGGCTCAGCATGCTTGAGCCCAATAGCTCCACGGGACCTAAAGTGGTGAAGCTTCGTGTAAATCGATAAGGTATTTTCTATCAGTGGCCGCCACTTGTGACTTGTGACGTCATAATTTACTAGAATGCAGACCAGGAGAGAAGTTCAACTTTCGTTGTCCATAGTATATCAGAGAAAACATATTTAATTTTTTGAATCCAACATGGCTGCCAAACCAGTGACTACAAGAAAATACAAATTATATCCTACTCGTGGGCAATAGTTTTGAAGTTCCTATCTGACGAGCGTTCGAGAAGAAGATGTTTGAAGTTGGGTAAATTCGATTACTCTCTTCTTCATTATTACCTCTCCTCATTTATAAATCTTGTTATTACCTTCTCTCTTGTATTACCTTCCATTATTACTCGTCTCATTTGTTACTCTTCTCTCATTATTACTCTTCTTCATTTATTACACCTTCTCATTATTTATCTCTAAATTAAAATTAAGAGAGCTCGGCGTTGTTCTTTTTCTTCTGGTGAACAGATCTTTAGGACTCGACTCGTTCATAAACAGGATCCGATCTCCTAAATACTAAACACTTGTACACAATCCTCGCTGAGGGGTGCCTTTGAGAGCGTTATCATGGACTTAATATATCGAATTTCTAAAGTTCGAAAAGTCACGTACATTTAAAGATTATCATTTAATGTATTGTAATTTCGTAAATACCTATTTTCTTGTCATGAAACGACGATCGCATACGGTCCGTATTGCTCGTCAGGATTACGAAATATGAAGTGTTTTTTCTTCTCCTTCTCTCTTCAAGTTCTTGTTTCTCTCCTGGTGAAACAAAACCTTAAGACGCGCTCTTGACACATTGTCCTTAACATAATCTGCAGCATGGGGCTAGATTTAGTAGCCAAGTCTTGCTTGATAGTGATGGTTCAGAGAAAATTATTTAATAATAATTCTTGAATCAACAGGCGCCAAACCATGTGAACCTTAATTTGAAATTACAAATATATTCATACTCTGTGTGCACATACCGAACCTCGGCTTGGATACAACAGAAAATGAATACAAAATTATATCTCTTCACTTAGTGAAACATGGTCTGTGAAGTTGTGTAACGGAAAGTGCTTTCTATCCAAGATGGTCGAAACATGTGACTGGATGTCTAATCTAACATGTATGCAGACACCATGGGGAACAGTAAATTTTGCTTAATAGTTTAACGTCCAGAAAACATAATTTAATATTCTAATCAACAGGCGCGCCAAAACAGTGCCTGTGACGTACTAATTTTAGCCATCTATGCACGAATTGATGGACGATGGCATTGCAAATTGCTTCGAAGTTAAGCGTCCAGGAAAACATTATTAATATTTTCTTAAATCACAACATGCTGCCAACGATGATATATGAAAGTAACAAACTGTTCCCTACCATTGGCATATGGGATTGAAGTTCCTATCAGATCACGTTCTTGAAAGAAGATGTTTTGAAGGTTAAGTAAATTCAACATGGCGCCAAACGTATGACCGATCAAAAGAAATAACAAACTTGATAAAGACTCAGGGGATGTGTGGTAGAGTCGCCCATATGTTTAGCGTTCGGAGAAGAAGATTTTTAAATTTATTAATTCTCAATCCAAGATGTGACGAACCAATGACTATAATCAAAGTTTTAACATCCTGCTCTGTCCCTGTGATACTTGAATTTAGTGTTAATCGGATAAGATTGCGTTTCTCCAAGAGCCGCAAACCTGTGACTTGTGACGTATAATTTTACTATGAAGCAGACATATGGAGGAGAAGTTCATTTTCCTTCGATAGGTTATGTGATTCCAGGAAACATATTTAATATTTCAGAATCCACATGGCTGCAACCATGTACCTACAATTAGAAATAACAACTTATATTCCCTACTCGTGGGCATAAGGTTTGTGAAGTTCCCTTGATCTTACGAGCCGTCGGAGAAGAAGATGCTTGACAGGTTGGTAATTAAATGGCGACCGTATGACGATCATAAGAAATTAACAAACTTGATAAGGACATCATGGGAAGGTTAAGTCGCCTAACTGTTTAGCCGTTCGGAGAAGAAATTTTTTTTAAAAAATCCAAACAAGATGGCTGCCGAACAAGTGACCTATACGTCAAAATATTTTTCCACGGTCAATGTTGTGCAGATGAGCCCAAGAATTTCAGATGTTCCGATGCAGCGTTGTACAACGAATTTGACTGCAACCTTACCAATGACCTCACTGAAAAATACCCTTCCCTGAGGAGCTATTCAAATTGATGAAGCGAAATTTTTCATCGACACCGTTCAGAATAACAAGGTCCAAAGTTTTTTCGTTTTCAAGATGGCGCCGTACCAGTGACCATGACGCCAATTACAATTTTGCTATCAAAAAAGATACATACTATGGAAATTCGTGTCGATCGGATACCGTTCTGAGAAATGATTTTAAAAGCAAAGAACCCCAATTAGCCGCGAAAAAGAAAATATAAACTAGAACTGCTTAACTGCTGAGTGAATAAGGGACCCGCACACGATGCTCGATACGAGCGAGAACTTAAACGACGGTCCAAAGTTTTGCGCGATGGGATGAGCGGTCCGGAGAAACGATAATTTAATGTGTTCTTGAATCGATGGCTGCCGAACGTGTACCTATCGATTAGAAATTAAACAAACTTATATTCACGCCGGTGACGAGACGTCGTGAAGTTTCCCCTCATTGACCGGCCCGTTCTGAGAAGAAGATGTTAAGGTTTAGGTAAATTCGAGTGGCCGCCAAAGTGTGACTATCGATTAGAATTAACAAATTGTGAAAGGATGTTTGGGAAAGTGGCATGAATATTTTGCAATCGATCTGTCCGGCTGTCTGGAGAAGAAATTTAAAAATTTATTAATTTTCAATCCTAGATGGCTGACGAACGCTGTGACGATGACATCACAAATTATATCTGCTTCAAACGTGTATGAAACATCTGTTCAAGTTTAGTGTTAATCGGAAAAGGTGGTTTTCTATCCAGATGGCCTGCCCTCACACAATTGATGTGACGTATAATTTTAGCATGTCTTATTTAGCACTTCATATTTACTCTCTCCATTTTTACTTCTCTCTCACTATTACTCTTCTTCTCTCATTTTTTTACCTCTTCTTCTTCAATATTTTTTTACTCTCTCTCATTTTTAATCTTCTCTCATTTTACTCTTGTTTCTTCATTTCTTCTCTTCATTTTACTCTTTTAACTCTTGTCTTCATATTTACTCTCTCATATTTACTTCTCTTCATTTTACTCTTTCTTCTCTTCTTACTCTTCGTTCACTTTTACTCTTCTTCTTCTTCTTTCATTTTACTCTTCGTTATTTTTACTCTCTTCTTCATATTACTTTATCTTCATTTTTTAACTCTCGCTCATAATTTAGCTTCTTCATTTTCTCTCTTATTTCTCCTCGTCTCATATTACTCTTCTACTTTTCATTTTACCTCTCTCATATTTACTCCTTCTTCGATTTACTTCTTTCATTTTTACTCTTCTTCTTCTTCTTCTTCATTTTACTCTTCTTCTTCGTATTACTCTTCTTCTTCATATTTACCTTCATTTTACTCTCTTCTCAGTTGTCTTAATTACTTCTTTCTCATTTTGTCTTCTCAATGTTTACTCTCTTTTCATTTTTACTACTTCTCATTTTCTCTTCTCATTTTTCTCTTCTTCAATTGTTTACCTTTCTCCATTTTTTACTATTCTTCTCTCACTATTTACTCTTCTTTCCCCTTTTCTTTTTCCCCAAATTTACTCTCTTCTTCATTATTTTTACTCTCTCTCATTATTTTACTCTTCTTCTCATTTTACTCTTTTTATTTTTCTCTTTTCCTTCAATTTATCTTCATTTTTTCCTTTTCCTCATTTATGCCTCTCTCATTTACTACTCTTTTTCCTCATTATTACGCTCTCTTCATTTATTAACTCTGCTTCCATTTATTACTATCTCTCTTTATACGCTTCTTCTCTCATATACTCTCTCCTTCTCAATTTATATTCTCATTTTACTCTTTCTCATTTTATACTCTTTCTTGTTATACTCTCTTCTTTTTATTACCCTCTTCTTTGTATTACCTTTCTTCTTTATACTCTTCTTCATTTTGTTATCTTCTTCTTCATTTATAACTCTCTCTTATAAACTCTTCTTCATTATTTATCGTCTAAATAAATTAAGAGAGCCGGCGTGTTCTTCTTCTCTCGGTGAAGACAGATTCCTTTAGGCTCGACTCGTTCATATACAGGTCGATCTCCTAAATACTAACACTTGTAACCTCCATTGAGGGTGCCTTTCGAGAGCGTCTAAGAAACTAAATATATCCGGACATGCCTTAAGTTTCGAAAAGTCAGTTATATGAAATTATTCCATTTAATGTATGTCAATTTCGTAAATACAAACATTTCTGTCAGAGACGATCGTCCATGAGGGTCGCATTGTCGTTAAGTGAGTGACGATATCGGAAGTGTTTCTTTTTTTCTTCTTTCTCTTCTTAAGTCTGTCTTCTCTGGGAAACAAAACCTAAGGACAGCGCTCTTGGACACAATTTGTCTTGTTAACCATAGTGCAGGATGGGGCTAGATATAGAGCCAAGTCTTACTTCGATAGTTAGGTTCAGAAAACATTATAATATAATTCTTGAACCAACATGCGCCAACCACTGACTATCAATGAAATAAAAAGTATATTCACTACTGTTGCACTACCCAGACTCGCTTGAACAAATAGATACATGAGATGACAAAAATTATATTCTGCTTTCAACTTTGTAGGGAAAAAAAAAAAAAAGAAAAAAAGGAAAAAAAAAAAGAAAAACAAAAAAGAACAGAAAAAAAAAAAAAAAAGAAACAAACATAAAGACCAAACACAACAGAAAAAAGAAAAAAAAAAAAAAAAAAAAACAAAAAAAAAAAAAAAAGAAAAAACAAAAAAAAAACAACAAAACCAAAAAAAGAAAGAGAAGAAAAAAACACAAAAGAACAAACAAAGAAAAAAACCAAAAAAACACAAAACCCAAAAAAAAAAAAAACCAAAAAAAAAAAAAAAAAAAAGGAAAACAATGTCTGTGAAGTTGGTTAATCGGAAAGGTGCGTTTTCTATCCAAGATGCCGCAAACTATGTGAGTGTGACGCATAATCTAAAATGTATGCAGACATCATGGGGAATGAAGTTGCAAATTTTCCTCGATAGTTAAGTTCCTTCAGAGAAAACAATTATTAATATGTTTCTTAATCACTGCGCAAACCTGTGACGTGTGACGCATATTTTTACATGTATGCCGAATTGATGGAAATGGCATTTCAAATTCCTCGCTCGAAGGATAAGCGGTCCATAGAAAACATATTTAATATTTCTAAATCCAACATGCTGCTAAACAAGTACTACAATTAAAATAACAAACCTGGAATTCCTATCATGTGCAATAGGTACGTGAAGTCCTTGATCAGATCGCCTTCGGAGAAGAATATGTTTGAAGCTTTTAAGTAAATTCAAGATGGCCGCCAAACCATGTGACCGATCCAGAAAAATTAACAAACTTTGAGAGAGCACCTCATGCGGAATAAATGTGAAAGTTTCGTCTCAATCTGTTGCGTTCTGAGAGAAGATTTTAAAAATCATTCATTTTCAAATCCAAGAGGTGCGACACATGTGACTATAACATCATAATTAAATAAAAACGGTAACCAGTAATCCCGGGCTCAAGGCGGCTCATTAAACAAATTGTCAACACGTATCAACACTATACAGATATATGGTTTCCTAGTTAGAAAGTTAGTTCAAGTCTGCCAATGGGTCTCGCTACGGTGTCCCTCATGTTTTATCAATGAAGGATTGAAAAGCCCATAGCAATACATGATAAGAAAGAAACTTCAAATTGGACAAATCGAGCTGGACAAATTTTCAAGTCCCCAAAAAAGCCAATAACTACACATTTGCAAATTAATGTAAATGGCGATCTTGTAGAACTTAAAATATCTTCCAGAATATGTGGTCATATAGTGTTATCTTCTAGTTTCATTTTGCGACATTTCAAAAATGGGTGATTTTCAGCTTGGGGGCTCTGGGGCCGCACTGGGGTAAAATACAGACATAGTGTAACATATTTGAGTCCCTCTTTCAAGCCTATCAGAATCTGTCATTAAATTTTTTCACTCTCATTTGCATATTTGGCATATTTAATGAGGCGAATCGCATCATTTTAATCATATAAATTATGCACCGATTTCGACAAATTAACAACTTAACATTGCAATGGAACCCGCAATATGTGCAAAGCTTGAGGCTGTGGATTATCCCTTCTGGAGAAGAAGATGTTTTTAGGTTTTGGAAAATCCAATAGGCCGCCATACCACGTGACTACGTCATCAAAATTTTCAAAGTATAACATCAAGTGGAGACTTATTATGGTGTTAAGTTCATTGAATTTCATCAAAGCATCGTTTCATTTAACGACATTTAAAATGGGTGGTTAACTTTGGGGGTTCTGCGGCCTCACTGGGGTCAAACACAGACATGGTATAAACATTTTGGAGTCCCTGCTTATGTCCTATCTAAATCTGTCATTAAATTTTTCAACTCTCATTTTCATTTTTGCATATTAAATGAGCGAATCCGCATCATTTAAAATAGTATAAATTAAATAGATGACCAAATTAACACTAACATTGATGGATCATCGACATGTGTGCAAAAGATTAAGCTGTTAGTTAACCCTTCTGGAGAAGAAGATGTTTTTAGTTTTATAGAAATCCAATAGGCGCCACACACGTGACCTACGCATCAAATTTCAAAGTATAAACTTCAGGTGAGACCTATTAAACGGATAACGTTCATTAATTTCATCGAAGGTTGTTTTCATTTTTGACATTTCAAAAATGGGTGATTTTCAGCTTTGGGGGGTCTCTGGCCTCACTGGGGTAAAACACAGACTATGTATAAACTATGGTGATCCCCTGTTTTAGTTATATCTAAATCTGTCATTAATTTTTTCAACTCTCATTTGCATATTTTGCATAATTAATGAGGCGACAGTGGATCATTTTAAATCATATAATTAACATAACGATTTCGCCAAATAACAACTAACATTCTCATGAACGCAGCAAAGGTGTGGCGAAAGTTGAGGCTGTTGATTATCCCTTCTGGAGAAGAGATGTTTTAGGTTTTGGAGAAATCGCAATATGGCAGCCATACCACGTGACCTAGATCATTTAGATACAAGTTATATTCACTACTCGTGTGCACTACCCAGACTCGGCCTTTGATACAACATGAGAAACATGAATGACAAAAAATTATATTCTTCTTTCAACTATGTATGTGGAACAGTCTGTGAAGTTTTCGTGTTAATCGGAAAAAGGTGCGTTTTTCTATCAAGATGGTCGCAAACGATGTCAGTTGTGATGTCATAATTTCTACCATGTAATGCAGAATTGATGGACGATGGCATTTGCAACTTTCGCATCGATAGGTTAAGCGGTTCCAGAGAAAAACATATTTAATATTTTCTTAAATCCAACATGGCTGCAAACGATGTGACCTATCAATTAGAAATTACAAACTTGCATTCCTACTCATGTGCAATAGGTATGTGAAGTTTCCCCTTGACAGATCAGCGTCTGGAGAAGAAGATGTTTGAAGGTTTAAGGTAAATTCAACATGGCGCCAACCGTATGACCGATCATAAGAAATTTAACAACTTGATAAAGGACCTCATGGGGAATGTGTGTGTAAAGTTTCGCCTCAATCTGTTAGTGCGTTCTGGAGAAGAAGATTTTTAAAATTTATTAATTTCAATCCAAGATGGCTGAGAACCATATGACTTATGAACATCATAAGTTTAAACATCCTGCTCCTACCGTAGTGAATACGTGTGGAAGTTCGTGTTAATCGGATAAGATGCGTTTTTCCCTCAAAGATGGCCGCCAAACCCTGTGACTTGTGACGTCATAATTTTTAGTATGAAGGCAGACAGCATGGAGGATGATAGTTGCAAATTTTCGCTTCGACAGGTTATGTGATTCCAGAGAAACATATTTAAATATTTTTCCATGAATACAACATGGCTGTCAAACCATGGGTATATCATTAGAATTGAACAAACTTATAGTCCTACTCGTGGGCAATAGGTTGTGAAGTTTCCCTTGATTCTAACGAGCCGTTCTGGAGAAGAAGATTTTTGAAGGTTTTGGGTAAATTCAAGATGGCCGCCAACCGTTGAACCGATCAATAAGAACTTAACAAACTTGATAGGACATCATGGGGAATGGGTTGTAAAGTTTCGCCTCAATCTGTTTTAGCCGTTCTGGAGAAGAAGTTTTTTTAAAAAAAATGCCCAAAACAAGATGGCTTGCCGAAACCAGTGACCTATGACGTCATATATATTTTTTTTCTACGGTCAATTGTTGTGCAGAGGAGGCTAAGAAATCTAGATTTTTCCGACGCAGCGTAGTACCTAACGATGTTTTACCGAACTCTTTACGATGACCTCACGAAAATCAACCCTGTTCCCCTTGAGGGCTTATTCAAATGTATGAAGTGAAAATTTTTTCCATCGCACCGTTTCAGAGATACAGTGGTCCAAAGTTTTTCGGTTTTTTCAAGATGGCGCCGTACACGTGACCTTTGACGTACATATTACCAATATAAGTTTGCTATCAAAAAAGATAATACTATGGTGAATTTCGTGTCGATCGGACTTACCGTTCCTGAGAAAATGATTTTTAAAGCGAAAGAACCCGCAAATTGCCGGCGGAAAAAGAATAAATAATAAAGAATAATAATAAATAATAATGAATAAACAGAAGAAAACAATAGGTTCCCTGTCAGAACGACAGGGTACCCTAATAATAAATAAAATATAATAATGAAATAAACAGAAGAAAAACAATAGGGTTCCCTGTCAGAATGACAGGGTACCCTAATAATAATAATAATTTGAGTTTCCTTACAATGAACTTCAATGCAAGAGAAGGCCAATGGGCCTATGAAGTTTATGCAATGGTTGCCAACTGATTCTAGCCTCTTCAAATGCTGAACATCAAGTAAAGAAGCAACACGTACCATTTTTTTTAATTCTTTAGTGTGACTTGACCAGGGTTGGAACCGCCGACTTCCCAGATTTAGAGAAGACAGAGCAGACACTCTAACGATTACGCCAACAAGTCTAGGTTGTTCTATATTCTATACCAATGTCAGGTGATTAAATCATGAGATTGAGGAGGTTGAAACTATTGTAGGGTGAGGATTCTGATATACTGTAGTTGCAGAAAGAGAAACTTGGATAAATGGGTGCATTGAGTAATTGGAAGATGGGATCATAAGGTTTCCAGATCTAATATCACAGAAAAGATAAAATGGGAGGAGACATAGTAATCTGGGTAAAAGCCAACATTGTATCAATATAAATGGATCATATTAAATGAGTAACATTGGTAGAGGATTCTGTGTGGACAGAGGTTAGGGACGGTATGAAAAATAGGACCACTGGACCTCGAGCTTATCCGGGCCCTCGCCTAATGTTGTAACCAAAATTTGGTATCATTCTGACTGGTGGGTCTGGAGAAGATTTCTGAAGGAATTTATGCGATTTCCCGAAAAATGGACTAAGTCGGCTATTTTGACACACTTCTGGTCATGTGATCGGCATGACCTCCGCAATTTAACATCCCTACCCTGGCCTAATAGTGAACCCAAATTTGGTTGCATTCTGACTGGTGGGTCTGGAGAAGAAGATTTTTGAAGGCATTTACTTGACCGACATTTTGACATACTTCCGGTCACGTCATCGACACGGCCTCCGCAATTTATCATCAGGACGCTGTCCTAATGTTGTAACCCAAATTTGGAAGCGTTCTGACTGGTGGGTCTGGAGAAGAAGATATTTGAAGGAATTTACCAAGTCCGCCATTTCTACCTACTTAAAGTCACGTGACCAGAACGAGCTTTGCAATCCCCGTTACCAGTCAGGAGCGGAACATTGCTGCCAAATTTCAGCCGGATCAGCCCTGCGGTTCGGCCGGAGAAGTCGAAATGGGAGATGGATGGACAGATGGACGCATGATGACAGTACCTTATCTGGAATTCCAATTCCACATAAGCTAATAATACTCCGTGGATGCTGTTGCAGGAGTTCCTGGACTGAGGGAAGAGCAGGAGAGGAAATGAGAAAGGCTTGTCGAAAGGGAACAGTAAAGATTAAAGGAGCTTTCAATTTTCCTTAGATTGGCTCTCTATGGGGAATGGTAAGGGAGAGGAAGAATTTCTAGATTTTTTCCAGGATTGTGTTTAAATGATCCAGTTCTGGTTCCTTCCTTGGGTGGACGTGGTTTTCCTGACTCGTGAAGATCACTTCAAGAGATAAGAATTACCGACCGGATTTGTCCTGTATATCTGCTGTCGTTTGTTTCCTGTGTTTCTGTTATTGTGTTTGACATCTGGCTCTGTATACATCTCCTCATGAACCACTTAATGTTTGTGTGTGTGGTGGACCAGACACCCAATGATGACGACTCTTGATATAACTTTCCTCTAATATGGATTAACTCGTAACTATCCATCACAATATTATGCTTGTCATCCGTGGAGATTTTAACTGCCACAATACTAGCTGGCTGGGTGTCAGTTCTGCAACAACAATCATGGCATTGCAGCGAAAGCCTTCTGTGACTCCAAGGGTCTGACCCAATCTGGTAACTTCCCAACATGAATCTCTGCCGTTGGTGTGCCTTCTCTCCTATACCTGGTTATGATTAACTTTCCATCAAATATATCCTGTTTTCCTCTGCTATTCTGACCATGTTCTTGTCAAAGCCCATATCTCTGTGACTATTGTAAGGGAACAACTCAACGATGTCGAGTATTGCTTGCACAGGCCAACTGGCAGGGACTGCAATCTGCTCTCTCATAAAAGGATTGGGTTGCCATCTCCACCATTGATTCCACCTGGGGATACTGACACAGCAGCCAGCTTTCACTCGTATACCAGTTTATCTCATCCCATCTGTGGTGTGCTATCCATCCTCAAAGCCCTTGCACTCCAAATTCTATCGGGAGGCAGTTGCAGTCGAGCAGCTTCCTTTCTCAACAAGGAAGGCTTAGCAGACTGAGGGAATTTAAGTCTTCCATAAATACGAAACAAGCGTGTGTCCATTCTGAGGCATGCCAGAACAAAAAATCTTGCAATCAAAAGGCTCAATTATCCAACCAGTCTCCTTCCTCAAAGTCATGGTGGCATCTTGTCGAGTCCATCTCTGGTGTATGCTCACCTTCCACATCTCTACAAACTTGGCCTGAGAGAATGCAGACTGTCTTAACTCAGTCTTTGCCTCCAAAGCTCGTGTACACAACATATCCTGTTTTGACCCCACTTTACCCCTCACACCCTTCTTTTCTCCTCATCTTACCCCCCCCCCCCCCCCAGTTATTGCAACAACAAGCATAACTATTGGGTATTGTGTTGTACTAAACCACTACTACTGTACTTCTGTGACCAGGTAAATGTTAGGCATGCGGTGGAGTGTTCAAAATCCCTGTTTCAGGTGGACGACAGTGCAAGCAGAGCATCACAGCCCTTGAGTCATTCGATCTAGACACCCAGGCCTGGACCTGCCTGCCTCTATGACAAGCAAGCGCTCTTTCTCTGGCTACGTCAGCACCGATGACAGGATCTACAGCCTGGGTGGTTTGGAACGGCCGAGTCTTCGCAACTACCACCTGCGTCCTACTTTTGTGTCCACCGTTGAGTTTTTCGATATACAACAAGGTTTGCATTGATGTTTCATACCTTTCATACTTGTCCTCTTTCTGAGGCCCTATATAATGCCCTTTTTAAGGCTTTGATTTACCTTTCCCCACAAAAATCCATGATATAATATATATAATAATATATATATATATATAATGTATATGTATATATATGTATAATGTATATGTATATATATATATGTATATGTATATATATGTATATATATATATATATATATTATATATTATATATATAATATGTATATTGTTACGGTCCGGTGCGTCGGCCGCGAACCGACCGCTCTGACGGAGCCGCAAGTCGAGTCGGCCCGACCGATCGCCCGGAATATAGATCGCCGCCCGGATAACTCCGAGGCTGACGGGTCCTTGTGCAAGAACCGAAATACGCAATGGGCATATTTCGTTTGGCAGACCACGTGGGTAGGGTCGATTGCCAATCTTCAATTTACCTAAATACCCACATGATCCAACTACCGGGTATACCACCCTCGACGGAACTCGTACGGAACAAGCCGCTTAAGCGAGCCTGTCCCGTGCGCGATTCTGAGCGGCTTAATCGCCGAGAACCGTCGGTCCGAATGTCCCCTATTACGGC
>CM068961.1:44141482-44148211 GCA_035128595.1 Eptatretus atami
CAAAATCAAGCTTAATATAGTCAGCTGAGGCCTGGAGGCAGAGAAGACATGGTCATGACCAACCAGAGCCGCAACTCCTTGCTTTTCAGTGCGGTTGCGGTAGACAGATCTTCAGCGGAATCGGACTCCACTCCCACCAACAGAAGTGCAGCCACCCGCCATGACACCCAGTTATCTTCAGGACCACTTCAATATTTCATTTATACACTGATATCATCCTCGTCTCGAGGGACACCTATGCATTACCATGCTTGGTACCTGCCTGAACTCTGTTCGATCAATAAAATTACGTGTATTTATGAACGCAAGCCAGACAAATCTTTGCCCTGCTCATTTATTTAGATAATTTTTTTTATATCAGAACATGTTTAATGCTGACATATATGGTTAGAAAAAATTTAAATATTGTGGACATGATGCTGGTTGAGGGGAGTGGGGGAGGGGAGGGGTGGGGGAGGGAGGAAGAAAAGTGAAAATTCTGAAAAGTAAATTTAAGAAAATAAAGAAAGTCACGAGGATAAAGCAGAGACTTGCAGTGGGGTGCCTAAGACACACACACACATACACACACAACACACACACACACAGTCCACCATTTTGTGTCTGTAATATGTAGATGGGCCTTTGTGATTTCAGGTAAGTTTGTGGCTATAGCTAATAAGTCAGCCAATCAGAACAATTTCGAGGAGTGAGTAATCTGTGTAAATATGAACCTGCTGATTTATCAATGTTGTCTTTGTTGCCTTGTTAGGAAACCAGCCAAAGCCACTGGACAAGTTGAGCACTACACCCAGTGAAGAACCGTTGGGAGCTTCTGCCATCCATGCCCACCCCTCGATGCTCATGCTCTTCCCTTAGAGTACAGAACAAGCTGTACGTGGTCGGTGGTGTTTCACGTGGGCCAAGCGATGCGGCCGAAGTTCTCACCGTTGATGAAGCCGATGCTGAAGGATGAAAAGCATTCTGCTTCATGCCTGTTGCTCTTCGCCAGGGTGGATGGAAAAGGCAGTCGCCTAAAAGGCCGGTGCAGCGCAGCCTCTCTTGGTGATGAATGGACTAGCTGAGATAGACAAGTGTAGTTATTTGTCTGTAGTCTCTGGTAGAGTTGCTTTTCATAGCATAACATGTCAGTTATAATCCATGTCCAGTCTTTGTACTTTATCTACTGGAGGAATTGGCATTCTTGCTTTCCCACATGGCTTTGTGGATCTCCCACGCATATGGATTCACCCAACGTAGTGGTTCACCCAATGCGGTTGATAGAGAAAAGAAACTGGTCGGTCGGTCATGGTAAAATAAAGTCAAGTAAAACCGTCACAGTCAGCAGCTTCCCTCGTTTGTTCTTGCCCAAAACCATGACATTGTACATATGACACCATATGCAAATGATGAGGATTAGCATGAGCTAAGGAAAGTCTCTGAAGCAGGAGGAGTCTTCCAGGGTGAAATCTCTGCCTCTTCGGTAAGATGAGGAAAGAGCTGACCGACCGGTCATGCACCGATCCAGAATCTGTGTGAAGTGAGCGATTTTTGAGGAAACAATTAAGAATGGAAGGATTGCAAGAAAGCATTTCAAGCACATCATTATATATTGACTGGGAGTCTCAACAAAAAGGAAAACAGCAGAAAGATATATTTAATTATTTTCCAAAGTTGCATCTTTGAGAAAAGAAAACTTTTAACGAAGTAACACTTTCTAGTCGCTGGGGGTCCGCAAGTGCACATTTGGAGCTTTTGCTTGCAGTTCTCAGCATTTTCCAGCTATTTTATTTGTGTGATTTATATATGTCCCTCTGGGAAGAGGGGTGTGTTGGGGCGGGCGACGTGTGCGGAGCGTCTGTGGTTTCCAAGGCAGCGAGTCGTCTCGCTATTTCGGTTTCTGCACAATGGTTGGATTGATGAGGTCAACCTGTGAATAGTTTGTTCACTTTTGGATTGTTCTCCACCGCGAATGGAATCAGCTCATAATACAGCCTACCCGTGAACAATTGGGGAGAAGCACTTTTCTTAATGGGAATTTTGTGTAAGGTATCACTTTTATTCCACTGCAAGGTAGAAATAAATATCGACAGAATGTTTCACCTTCTGTGAGTAAAATGTAATGTTCGTAGATGGAAAACATGGATTTGCAACCCTGGCTTTTGTGAAGTCATATAATGTAAGCCGTAGATTGCAATAAACTTGTATTTTTATACTAGAATGGCTTTCCTTTTTCTTATTTTTATTTTTTTACAAGATATCTGCAAAGGCTGGAAAACTTCAGGAAAATCAATTACAATGTTCCTTACAACTGTCAAGGGAATTTTTTTCCCCCAACAGGAAGGAATATTTGCATGCAATTGAGAGTCACAAAACAGGAATGATATGAAATCGATATGTTTGCATTTAAAAGCATGACTATAAGGAGAGAAAGGTGTTTTTCAGGTGAATTTTTACTGCATTGCAAGTCGGGATTTGTAGCCAGGAAATGCTTTTCTATTCATCATCACCTACTGCTTCTTTAATGCCAAATTAATCCCTCCTTGTGGGATCGGCCAAATGGAAATTCTGGCTGAAGACTTTCACGAACTGGCTGGACAAGACTGATGTTGGACTGGAACTGTTTTGGGAAGAAAATTTGACTACCTTTTGCGAATGACACCATGTGATCTTTAATGTCCACCGTCTCATGCCAGCAGACTTTTATATCCGACATGTACATACTGTCGGACCCCGCTATTCGCTGGGATAAGTTCATGGAAAATGCCGCAAATAGCAAATCCACAAATTGCAGGGCATTGGTTCAATGGAAAAATGGGGGATAGGTTTCTGGTGGTTCGTGATTCAAGAGGGAAAAATTTAAAAAATCCCACGAAAAACCGTGAATACATGAGCACAGAGCAGCGAATGTCGAAGCAGGTCGCATTTTATATACCGCGAATACGCAGGATCGCAGGGTCATGAATAGCGAAGTCCAACAGTAATATATATATATATATATATATATATATATATATATATTATATATATATATATATATATACGTATTATAGTCTGAAGCTTGAAAAGTTAGTCTGTGAATAGTACATTTAATAACTGGGTAATACAATCATGATTGCAAGTTCATCTTTGTATCGCGGTTAATTTTGTGCTGTGACCTTTAGGGAGACTAACTTAATTCCCGTAACATATAGATGATATTTCCATATGCGTGAAAGTTGGAGGCACTGAAAAACGGGTTGGTAGGAATCGAAAGTTTTTTTTTTTTAACCAAATGTGGTAAAAATGCTATTTGAGACATTGTCAGTGATACAAAATCCACCAGAATACTGATAGCTGTTTTTTGACAAGTAATGACATTGAGATTCCAAATAAGACAACTTTTTTTAAAAGTTCAAACTCTGATTGTGGTGACGCTATATTCAGAAAAAAGTTTGCATCGTACAGGAGTGTCCACAATTACCGTCCCAAATTCAATCTGTAATAAAAATGAATAGTCCCAAGTGGGACAGACGCTTGTCTCCCGATGGAGGGCAATTGGATCAGGATGCATGAGGTGATTTGGGGGTCTTAAAGGATTGTAGGGTTCTAAAGGGTCTTATGGGTCTAAAGGGGACCAAAGTGTTGAAAGGGTATTAAAAGGACAATAAGACTAAAAAGGACTTTGTTTCCCCCCCCCCCCAAAAAAGGACTCTTTGACTTTGTACCCCCCCACCCCAATTCTATGTGCCCCCTCCCCCTTCCCGTTCTTCAAAGGCAGAGGGCATTAGTAACATTAAGAAGTTAAATTAAATAATGATTAATATGAAATTAATATTCAGAGGTAAAAATTAAACAACGAAACATCTCATGAGATGATGGAATTGAGCCGTATCTGATGGCCATACAAACACAGATTACATTTTGAGTTAATTAGCTAATTATCTAACTATCTGGATGGAAATGAAAAAAATGGGCTCCGTTACATTTTGCACATCGATGTCATGAATCATCATGCCGAGTTTCAAAATGATCCGTTGAGCCACCTCGGAGGAGAAGGGGTAAAACGTTAATGGACCCATTGTTGGGAGAAAAGAAGGACTGACTCCTTCTTCATGTACATCACAAGGCTGCAAGTAGCATCAATAGCCGAGGGCATGGATATACTACTGATGCAATGCCCCTGTTACCAGTCCACTGGTACTCATTTCATCAACCTTGGAAGGATGACAGGCTGAGTCTACCCCACCCGGTGTTAATTCAATGACTGACAGGGCTCAAACACAGGACCCAAAGATCCCAAACCAGCCACCCTAACCACTAAGCCAACACCAGGCTTGAAAGACTGACTGACTGACTGACTGACTGACTGACTGACTGAAGGACATCATTATGGTTTCAACAGATTTTCTTGACCTCATTGTAGAAGAGCTAACAATGAATGAAATGGGACAATATGATGCGTTTGCTGCAGGTGAAAGAACAATACTCAAAATTTTATTGACCCTTTTGTTTCCACCTGGTGTCACCTGTGATGAGTGACATCCCATTTACTGCAAATGGCGTCCCCACAAGAAAGATCAGTGTTGCCCAGTTTTTTTCGAGACCAGAATGAGATAAATGCTAAGTGGTGATTTCAACAAATCTGCATCATAAAACTTTGAGAAAATAATGTCTTACACCTGCATCAAACTGCATCGTTGTATCCCATTTTATTATATTTTTATTGTCGTCACCTCGTCAGGGGAATTGCATTTTCATCCATTTGTTAGTTTGTTAGTTTATGCCTGTCCACACATAATATGCCAATATCGGCCACAAACGACACCTGGTGGTAGCCAGCAATTAGATGTTATCCTTTTTCAACAAAGTACCTCGATAAAGTATGTACAATTATAATCTGAGTACATCTACAAAGTACGTACTATTAGAACAGAGTCCGCAGCAGCTTACTATAATTCACGTACACGTAACCTGGGTTATTCTCTTTTGTCTATGCAGAGGTGTCAGTTGCCTATACACCGCCCAAATAAACATGCACCAATAATGGAATACAAAGTATGCAGGGTTGACTTTTTTATTATATTTACCTTGACCTAATTTTGAAGGTCGTGACCCAATTATAGACATTTTAACATTTTTTGACCAAAACTCAACGAACGTTGTCTGATCAGAACAAAATTTCTCTAAATAGCCTAGAGCAAGTTGTATTTTCACTTAATTTACATCATACCTCTCCAGGTTAAAGGTCAAGGTCAAATGGTGGTGTCAAAAAAAATGAATGCGTTTTTTGTCATGCTCAATTTTTCCAGTGTGGCATCTCAAGGATCGCTTTGCTTTCCAAGATGTCCTTGCCTCATAATAGTGGACCTACACTGATGTTGTGCACCTGATATTTGTTTTGTGTCCTTGACCTACCTTTTTCAGATTGTGACCTAATTAACAAAAACACTTTTGATCAGAACTTGAATAATGTTCCTCCGATCTTCATGATGTGAGTTTTATGGATAGATTGTAGATGGGAAAGGATTTTCATATTTTACTCTATCCCCAAATGTTGAGGGTCAAGCTCATATGGTGGTCTGAAAAAAATATGGCCAAAATGAGATCATTGGCCAAGGGTAAGTCAAGTCAAGTCATTGTAGGACAGGAGGGTGTTGCCCTGTGTAGTCCTATCTTCGGTAAAACACAACCGGTCGAAACTCCTCTTAAAGTCTCGTCAGTCGTTGATGCTTGGATGGTGTCCTTGGAAAGTCCATTCCAAACATTAACCAGCTGGTGTGTAAAGAAGGCTGCTCTTATTCTGGGCACACAAAGGCTTTACTCATTTCCAGGAATGTCTGCAAAAGCGACTGCCTGGACATTGGCTCAGTGGTTTCTTCAAATGAGATGTTGAGTTCCCTGCGCAGGATTCTGTAAAGTGTTATCAAATCACCTCTTGGCCATCTACAGTCCAATGGAAACAGATCCAGATTTGCTCGTAAAGAGAAGCGTGCTTGCCCTTGTACCATGCATGTTGCACAGCGTTACTCTTCTCCAGCAGGTTACAGTCCCGCTTCAGAAAGCACCTCCACAGTGGAGACATACTCAGATGCAGTCTAACAAAGTTTGTGTCGGCCGTCTGGAAAATTGCTGGTGTAATAAAAACAAAGGAGCGTCGGAAGCAATACATCACCGAGCATGCTCTGTTGTCACCACATTAGTCCGCGATGAAGCTGACATTGTGCGCATTGTATGAACTCAGAGGTCAGTGACAATGTCAATCATCACAGGTCCACTCCACCCAAACGGTATTGCACCATTGAGAGGAACCGAATCAAGCGCATAACCCCACATTTGGGTCGGGTCACTTTCATTGACCCCAGTTGCATCCAATCTTCAAGCTTGTGTAGATCCGCCTGCAATGCTGGATTGGTCGTGTTCCATTCCGTTACACCAAAGTTTTGAGGTCATCCACAAGCAACAGGATCGACAACAAAAACAATCAACCAAGTCATCAATATATATCAAAACAGCACTGGTCTGAGCACCGAGCACTGAGGCACTCCACTTTGAAACCTTGCCCAGAGAGAAAGTGAGCCATTTATCGACACTCTTTGGCGTGTCCAGTCAGGAAGTTTGTAAACCAAGTCAAAAGTGGAGGCCGCAGGGTTATACATGCAACAGAATGTACGCTTTATCTAGCAACGATAGTCCCAACTGTCATAATATGCAATATCAGGTTGGTAAGGCACGAGCGATGTTGGCGGAAGCGGTGTTGCACCTGGCAAC
>CM068961.1:44153236-44161455 GCA_035128595.1 Eptatretus atami
ATCCCGAGAACTACGACCAGTGCGAGGGTCCCGATGAGGTGAAGGAGTTTACAGTCATCTTAGAAAAGCCAAAGAGAAACAACCCTGGCGAAAGTGTCACATGGCAAACTAACCATCAATCAGAGGGATGCCAAAACACTGCAAATATATTGACTGGAACACCTGAAGTGACCAGGGATGCAAGAGTTGCCTTGACCCCACTGGATACCTGGAAATGCCTTTTCACAGACGACATGATGGACAAATAGTTAACTCACACAAATGAGGACATTCGTAATTTCAGAGCCCAAGATCATCGAAACATGCTTTCAAACGACAAGATAACGTATTTACATGACACCAATGTTGCGGAAAAGTGCGTTGATTGGACTAATTCATAATAATACCCACACACATTATTATATCTCACTGAGTCAATTTGTATCCTCAAGAACATTCATAAATTGCTACGTAATTTGCATATTTGGATAATTTATGCAAATGTGACCATGTATGACGTAAAATACGAAGAGAAGTCCTGATTCTCACATTGATGAAATTCTTCCATTTCTAACCATTTTGAATGTGATGTTACCAAGTCACTTACCAAAATGAGTAATATGAAGAAAAAAATGCATAAATTCGCATATTTAATGGTAAATTACATAATGATTAAAAAAAGTAAGCAAGTTTTGAAAAAAAGTTACATCGCAGCATGTTAGTCTCTTGACCTCAAGCTCAACCTCTTTCTTCCTCAACCTATCTGCTACCTTTGCCATTCTCTCTTCCTCCATCCACACCAAGTGTCCAGCCAACTTCATCCGGATTTTACTATTCTTCCCGTCAATCTCATCTGCACACCAATCTCCTTGCTCAGTTCATCCATCTTCCTTCTGTCTACCTTCTTCACTCCCGCAATCCTCATCACCCAGTTGTTCTCACAAACCTGCAACCTCTGTTGTTGTCCCTCTGTCAGTGCACCATTTTGAAACCGTAAACGTAGGCCGGCGTCACACAAGACACCAAAACATTCTCTTTCAATTTCCTTGATATTCCTGTGTTTCGTTTAGTTCATGGTTCATGGTAAGTATGCACACATATACTGTATAATTATACACCTCATTCGAGCTAGCTTATTTCACTTTAATTGGCCTGCTTTGGCACAAGTTCCTTCATAGCATACAATGGTACATTCACAAAGTTGATGTCTCTGCAGGAAAAAGGTTGAAAGAATGTTCTTCTTAAGGCTGGCTCTCAGACTGAACGCAGATGCCATTGATTCTCAACTTCTGGTCCTTTGATCAACCATTGCTGTGTGTAGTTCCTCTGTATCTTGGTCCATATCCTTCTTCAACAAGTTGATGTAGTTTCCGTCATCACCCAAAGCTCCACTTTAAAGACTGCTTCAAAAGACACTTGTTTTGCAGCAGATATATCTCCACATAAGTGGAAAGAGACTGCAAAGTGTAGGTCTGCGTGGCATCAGGCAGTTCTCCAAGAAGGCAAGATTGCAAAATCAAGCTTAATATAGTCAGCTGAGGCCTGGAGGCAGAGAAGACATGGTCATGACCAACCAGAGCCGCAACTCCTTGCTTTTCAGTGCGGTTGCGGTAGACAGATCTTCAGCGGAATCGGACTCCACTCCCACCAACAGAAGTGCAGCCACCCGCCATGACACCCAGTTATCTTCAGGACCACTTCAATATTTCATTTATACACTGATATCATCCTCGTCTCGAGGGACACCTATGCATTTACCATGCTTGGTACCTGCCTGAACTCTGTTCGATCAATAAAATTACGTGTATTTATGAACGCAAGCCAGACAAATCTTTGCCCTGCTCATTTATTTAGATAATTTTTTTATATCAGAACATGTTTAATGCTGACATATATGGTTAGAAAAAATTTAAATATTGTGGACATGATGCTGGTTGAGGGGAGTGGGGAGGGGAGGGGTGGGGGAGGGAGGAAGAAAAGTGAAAATTCTGAAAAGTAAATTTAAGAAAATAAAGAAAGTCACGAGGATAAAGCAGAGACTTGCAGTGGGGTGCCTAAGACACACACACACATACACACACAACACACACACACACAGTCCACCATTTTGTGTCTGTAATATGTAGATGGGCCTTTGTGATTTCAGGTAAGTTTGTGGCTATAGCTAATAAGTCAGCCAATCAGAACAATTTCGAGGAGTGAGTAATCTGTGTAAATATGAACCTGCTGATTTATCAATGTTGTCTTTGTTGCCTTGTTAGGAAACCAGCCAAAGCCACTGGACAAGTTGAGGCACTACACCCAGTGAAGAACCGTTGGGAGCTTCTGCCATCCATGCCCACCCCTCGATGCTCATGCTCTTCCCTTAGAGTACAGAACAAGCTGTACGTGGTCGGTGGTGTTTCACGTGGGCCAAGCGATGCGGCCGAAGTTCTCACCGTTGATGAAGCCGATGCTGAAGGATGAAAAGCATTCTGCTTCATGCCTGTTGCTCTTCGCCAGGGTGGATGGAAAAGGCAGTCAGCCTAAAAGGCCGGTGCAGCGCAGCCTCTCTTGGTGATGAATGGACTAGCTGAGATAGACAAGTGTAGTTATTTGTCTGTAGTCTCTGGTAGAGTTGCTTTTCATAGCATAACATGTCAGTTATAATCCATGTCCAGTCTTTGTACTTTATCTACTGGAGGAATTGGCATTCTTGCTTTCCCACATGGCTTTGTGATCTCCCACGCATATGGATTCACCCAACGTAGTGGTTCACCCAATGCGGTTGATGAGAAAAGAAACTGGTCGGTCGGTCATGGTAAAATAAAGTCAAGTAAAACCGTCACAGTCAGCAGCTTCCCTCGTTTGTTCTTGCCCAAAACCATGACATTGTACATATGACACCATATGCAAATGATGAGGATTAGCATGAGCTAAGGAAAGGTCTCTGAAGCAGGAGGAGTCTTCCAGGGTGAAATCTCTGCCTCTTCGGTAAGATGAGGAAAGAGCTGACCGACCGGTCATGCACCGATCCAGAATCTGTGTGAAGTGAGCGATTTTTGAGGAACAATTAAGAATGGAAGGATTGCAAGAAAGCATTTCAAGCACATCATTATATATTGACTGGGAGTCTAACAAAAAGGAAAACAGCAGAAAGATATATTTAATTATTTTCCAAAGTTGCATCTTTGAGAAAGAAAACTTTTAACGAAGTAACACTTTCTAGTCGCTGGGGGTCCGCAAGTGCACATTTGGAGCTTTTGCTTGCAGTTCTCAGCATTTTCCAGCTATTTTATTTTGTGTGATTTATATATGTCCCTCTGGGAAGAGGGGTGTGTTGGGGCGGGCGACGTGTGCGGAGCGTCTGTGTGTTTCCAAGGCAGCGAGTCGTCTCGCTATTTCGGTTTCTGCACAATGGTTGGATTGATGAGGTCAACCTGTGAATAGTTGTTCACTTTTGGATTGTTCTCCACGCGAATGGAATCAGCTCATAATACAGCCTACCCGTGAACAATTGGGGAGAAGCACTTTTCTTAATGGGAATTTTGTGTAAGGTATCACTTTTATTCCACTGCAAGGTAGAAATAAATATCGACAGAATGTTTCACCTTCTGTGAGTAAAATGTAATGTTCGTAGATGGAAAACATGGATTTGCAACCCTGGCTTTTGTGAAGTCATATAATGTAAGCCGTAGATTGCAATAAACTTGTATTTTTATACTAGAATGGCTTCCTTTTTCTTATTTTTATTTTTTTACAAGATATCTGCAAAGGCTGGAAAACTTCAGGAAAATCAATTACAATGTTCCTTACAACTGTCAAGGGAATTTTTTTCCCCCAACAGGAAGGAATATTTGCATGCAATTGAGAGTCACAAAACAGGAATGATATGAAATCGATATGTTTGCATTTAAAAGCATGACTATAAGGAGAGAAAGGTGTTTTTCAGGTGAATTTTTACTGCATTGCAAGTCGGGATTTGTAGCCAGGAAATGCTTTTCTATTCATCATCACCTACTGCTTCTTTAATGACCAAATTAATCCCTCCTTGTGGGATCGGCCAAATGGAAATTCTGGCTGAAGACTTTCACGAACTGGCTGGACAAGACTGATGTTGGACTGGAACTGTTTTGGGAAGAAAATTTGACTACCTTTTGCGAATGACACCATGTGATCTTTAATGTCCACCGTCTCATGCCAGCAGACTTTTATATCCGACATGTACATACTGTCGGACCCCGCTATTCGCTGGGATAAGTTCATGGAAAATGCCGCAAATAGCAAATCCACAAATTGCAGGGCATTGGTTCAATGGAAAAATGGGGGATAGGTTTCTGGTGGTTCGTGATTCAAGAGGGAAAAATTTAAAAAATCCCACGAAAAACCGTGAATACATGAGCACAGAGCAGCGAATGTCGAAGCAGGTCGCATTTTATATACCGCGAATACGCAGGATCGCAGGGTCATGAATAGCGAAGTCCAACAGTAATATATATATATATATATATATATATATATATATATATTATATATATATATATATATATACGTATTATAGTCTGAAGCTTGAAAAGTTAGTCTGTGAATAGTACATTTAATAACTGGGTAATACAATCATGATTGCAAGTTCATCTTTGTATCGCGGTTAATTTTGTGCTGTGACCTTTAGGGAGACTAACTTAATTCCCGTAACATATAGATGATATTTCCATATGCGTGAAAGTTGGAGGCACTGAAAAACGGGTTGGTAGGAATCGAAAGTTTTTTTTTTTTAACCAAATGTGGTAAAAATGCTATTTGAGACATTGTCAGTGATACAAAATCCACCAGAATACTGATAGCTGTTTTTTGACAAGTAATGACATTGAGATTCCAAATAAGACAACTTTTTTTAAAAGTTCAAACTCTGATTGTGGTGACGCTATATTCAGAAAAAAGTTTGCATCGTACAGGAGTGTCCACAATTACCGTCCCAAATTCAATCTGTAATAAAAATGAATAGTCCCAAGTGGGACAGACGCTTGTCTCCCGATGGAGGGCAATTGGATCAGGATGCATGAGGTGATTTGGGGGTCTTAAAGGATTGTAGGGTTCTAAAGGGTCTTATGGGTCTAAAGGGGACCAAAGTGTTGAAAGGGTATTAAAAGGACAATAAGACTAAAAAGGACTTTGTTTCCCCCCCCCCCCAAAAAAGGACTCTTTGACTTTGTACCCCCCCACCCCAATTCTATGTGCCCCCTCCCCCTTCCCGTTCTTCAAAGGCAGAGGGCATTAGTAACATTAAGAAGTTAAATTAAATAATGATTAATATGAAATTAATATTCAGAGGTAAAAATTAAACAACGAAACATCTCATGAGATGATGGAATTGAGCCGTATCTGATGGCCATACAAACACAGATTACATTTTGAGTTAATTAGCTAATTATCTAACTATCTGGATGGAAATGAAAAAAATGGGCTCCGTTACATTTTGCACATCGATGTCATGAATCATCATGCCGAGTTTCAAAATGATCCGTTGAGCCACCTCGGAGGAGAAGGGGTAAAACGTTAATGGACCCATTGTTGGGAGAAAAGAAGGACTGACTCCTTCTTCATGTACATCACAAGGCTGCAAGTAGCATCAATAGCCGAGGGCATGGATATACTACTGATGCAATGCCCCTGTTACCAGTCCACTGGTACTCATTTCATCAACCTTGGAAGGATGACAGGCTGAGTCTACCCCACCCGGTGTTAATTCAATGACTGACAGGGCTCAAACACAGGACCCAAAGATCCCAAACCAGCCACCCTAACCACTAAGCCAACACCAGGCTTGAAAGACTGACTGACTGACTGACTGACTGACTGACTGACTGAAGGACATCATTATGGTTTCAACAGATTTTCTTGACCTCATTGTAGAAGAGCTAACAATGAATGAAATGGTGACAATATGATGCGTTTGCTGCAGGTGAAAGAACAATACTCAAAATTTTATTGACCCTTTTGTTTCCACCTGGTGTCACCTGTGATGAGTGACATCCCATTTACTGCAAATGGCGTCCCCACAAGAAAGATCAGTGTTGCCCAGTTTTTTTCGAGACCAGAATGAGATAAATGCTAAGTGGTGATTTCAACAAATCTGCATCATAAAACTTTGAGAAAATAATGTCTTACACCTGCATCAAACTGCATCGTTGTATCCCATTTTATTATATTTTTATTGTCGTCACCTCGTCAGGGGAATTGCATTTTCATCCATTTGTTAGTTTGTTAGTTTATGCCTGTCCACACATAATATGCCAATATCGGCCACAAACGACACCTGGTGGTAGCCAGCAATTAGATGTTATCCTTTTTCAACAAAGTACCTCGATAAAGTATGTACAATTATAATCTGAGTACATCTACAAAGTACGTACTATTAGAACAGAGTCCGCAGCAGCTTACTATAATTCACGTACACGTAACCTGGGTTATTCTCTTTTGTCTATGCAGAGGTGTCAGTTGCCTATACACCGCCCAAATAAACATGCACCAATAATGGAATACAAAGTATGCAGGGTTGACTTTTTTATTATATTTACCTTGACCTAATTTTGAAGGTCGTGACCCAATTATAGACATTTTAACATTTTTTGACCAAAACTCAACGAACGTTGTCTGATCAGAACAAAATTTCTCTAAATAGCCTAGAGCAAGTTGTATTTTCACTTAATTTACATCATACCTCTCCAGGTTAAAGGTCAAGGTCAAATGGTGGTGTCAAAAAAAATGAATGCGTTTTTTGTCATGCTCAATTTTTCCAGTGTGGCATCTCAAGGATCGCTTTGCTTTCCAAGATGTCCTTGCCTCATAATAGTGGACCTACACTGATGTTGTGCACCTGATATTTGTTTTGTGTCCTTGACCTACCTTTTTCAGATTGTGACCTAATTAACAAAAACACTTTTGATCAGAACTTGAATAATGTTCCTCCGATCTTCATGATGTGAGTTTTATGGATAGATTGTAGATGGGAAAGGATTTTCATATTTTACTCTATCCCCAAATGTTGAGGGTCAAGCTCATATGGTGGTCTGAAAAAAATATGGCCAAAATGAGATCATTGGCCAAGGGTAAGTCAAGTCAAGTCATTGTAGGACAGGAGGGTGTTGCCCTGTGTAGTCCTATCTTCGGTAAAACACAACCGGTCGAAACTCCTCTTAAAGTCTCGTCAGTCGTTGATGCTTGGATGGTGTCCTTGGAAAGTCCATTCCAAACATTAACCAGCTGGTGTGTAAAGAAGGCTGCTCTTATTCTGGGCACACAAAGGCTTTACTCATTTCCAGGAATGTCTGCAAAAGCGACTGCCTGGACATTGGCTCAGTGTTTCTTCAAATGAGATGTTGAGTTCCCTGCGCAGGATTCTGTAAAGTGTTATCAAATCACCTCTTGGCCATCTACAGTCCAATGGAAACAGATCCAGATTTGCTCGTAAAGAGAAGCGTGCTTGCCCTTGTACCATGCATGTTGCACAGCGTTACTCTTCTCCAGCAGGTTACAGTCCCGCTTCAGAAAGCACCTCCACAGTGGAGACATACTCAGATGCAGTCTAACAAAGTTTGTGTCGGCCGTCTGGAAAATTGCTGGTGTAATAAAAACAAAGGAGCGTCGGAAGCAATACATCACCGAGCATGCTCTGTTGTCACCACATTAGTCCGCGATGAAGCTGACATTGTGCGCATTGTATGAACTCAGAGGTCAGTGACAATGTCAATCATCCACAGGTCCACTCCACCCAAACGGTATTGCACCATTGAGAGGAACCGAATCAAGCGCATAACCCCACATTTGGGTCGGGTTCACTTTCATTGACCCCAGTTGCATCCAATCTTCAAGCTTGTGTAGATCCGCCTGCAATGCTGGATTGGTCGTGTTCCATTCCGTTACACCAAAGTTTTGAGGTCATCCACAAGACAACAGGATCGACAACAAAAACAATCAACCAAGTCATCAATATATATCAGAAACAGCACTGGCTGAGCACCGAGCACTGAGGCACTCCACTTTGAAACCTTGCCCAGAGAGAAAGTGAGCCATTTATCGACACTCTTTGGCGGTGTCCAGTCAGGAAGTTTGTAAACCAAGTCAAAAGTGGAGGCCGCAGGGTTATGACATGCAACAGAATGTACGCTTATCTAGCAACGATGTCCCAACTGTCATAATATGCAATATCAGGTTGGTAAGGCACGAGCGATGTTGGCGGAAGCGGTGTTGCACCTGGCAAC
>CM068961.1:44169470-44178492 GCA_035128595.1 Eptatretus atami
ACACTGCAAATATATTGACTGGAACACCTGAAGTGACCAGGGATGCAAGAGTTGCCTTGACCCCACTGGATACCTGGAAATGCCTTTTCACAGACGACATGATGGACATAATAGTTAACTCACACAAATGAGGACATTCGTAATTTCAGAGCCCAAGATCATCGAAACATGCTTTCAAACGACAAGATAACGTATTTACATGACACCAATGTTGCGGAAAAGTGCGTTGATTGGACTAATTCATAATAATACCCACACACATTATTATATCTCACTGAGTCAATTTGTATCCTCAAGAACATTCATAAATTGCTACGTAATTTGCATATTTGGATAATTTATGCAAATGTGACCATGTATGACGTAAAATACGAAGAGAAGTCCTGATTCTCACATTGATGAATGATTCCTTTCCCATTTCTAACCATTTTGAATGTGATGTTACCAAGTCACTTACCAAAATGAGTAATATGAAGAAAAAAATGCATAAATTCGCATATTTAATGGTAAATTACATAATGATTAAAAAAAGTAAGCAAGTTTTGAAAAAAGTTACATCGCAGGCATGTTAGTCTCTTGACCTCAAGCTCAACCTCTTTCTTCCTCAACCTATCTGCTACCTTTGCCATTCTCTCTTCCTCCATCCACACCAAGTGTCCAGCCAACTTCATCCGGATTTTTACTATTCTTCCCGTCAATCTCATCTGCACACCAATCTCCTTGCTCAGTTCATCCATCTTCCTTCTGTCTACCTTCTTCACTCCCGCAATCCTCATCACCCAGTTGTTCTCACAAACCTGCAACCTCTGTTGTTGTCCCTCTGTCAGTGCCACCATTTTGAAACCGTAAACGTAGGCCGGCGTCACACAAGACACCAAAACATTCTCTTTCAATTTCCTTGATATTCCTGTGTTTCGTTTAGTTCATGGTTCATGGTAAGTATGCACACATATACTGTATAATTATACACCTCATTCGAGCTAGCTTATTTCACTTTAATTGGCCTGCTTTGTGCACAAGTTCCTTCATAGCATACAATGGTACATTCACAAAGTTGATGTCTCTGCAGGAAAAAGGTTGAAAGAATGTTCTTCTTAAGGCTGGCTCTCAGACTGAACGCAGATGCCATTGATTCTCAACTTCTGGTCCTTTTGATCAACCATTGCTGTGTGTAGTTCCTCTGTATCTTGGTCCATATCCTTCTTCAACAAGTTGATGTAGTTTCCGTCATCACCCAAAGCTCCACTTTAAAGACTGCTTCAAAAGACACTTGTTTGCAGCAGATATATCTCCACATAAGTGGAAAGAGACTGCAAAGTGTAGGTCTGCGTGGCATCAGGCAGTTCTCCAAGAAGGCAAGATTGCAAAATCAAGCTTAATATAGTCAGCTGAGGCCTGGAGGCAGAGAAGACATGGTCATGACCAACCAGAGCCGCAACTCCTTGCTTTTCAGTGCGGTTGCGGTAGACAGATCTTCAGCGGAATCGGACTCCACTCCCACCAACAGAAGTGCAGCCACCAGCCATGACACCCAGTTATCTTCAGGACCACTTCAATATTTCATTTATACACTGATATCATCCTCGTCTCGAGGGACACCTATGCATTTACCATGCTTGGTACCTGCCTGAACTCTGTTCGATCAATAAAATTACGTGTATTTATGAACGCAAGCCAGACAAATCTTTGCCCTTGCTCATTTTATTTAGATAATTTTTTTTATATCAGAACATGTTTAATGCTGACATATATGGTTAGAAAAAATTTAAATATTGTGGACATGATGCTGGTTGAGGGGAGTGGGGGAGGGGGAGGGGTGGGGGAGGGAGGAGAGAAAAGTGAAAATTCTGAAAAGTAAATTTAAGAAAATAAAGAAAGTCACGAGGATAAAGCAGAGACTTGCAGTGGGGTGCCTAAGACACACACACATACACACACACACACACACACACAGTCCACCATTTTGTGTCTGTAATATGTAGATGGGCCTTTGTGATTTCAGGTAAGTTTGTGGCTATAGCTAATAAGTCAGCCAATCAGAACAATTTTCGAGGAGTGAGTAATCTGTGTAAATATGAACCCTGCTGATTTATCAATGTTGTCTTTGTTGCCTTGTTAGGAAACCAGCCAAAGCCACTGGGACAAGTTGAGGCACTACACCCAGTGAAGAACCGTTGGGAGCTTCTGCCATCCATGCCCACCCCTCGATGCTCATGCTCTTCCCTTAGAGTACAGAACAAGCTGTACGTGGTCGGTGGTGTTTCACGTGGGCCAAGCGATGCGGCCGAAGTTCTCACCGTTGATGAAGCCGATGCCTGAAGGATGAAAAAGCATTCTGCTTCATGCCTGTTGCTCTTCGCCAGGGTGGATGGAAAAGGCAGTCAGCCTAAAAGGCCGGTGCAGCGCAGCCTCTCTTGGTGATGAATGGACTAGCTGAGATAGACAAGTGTAGTTATTTGTCTGTAGTCTCTGGTAGAGTTGCTTTTCATAGCATAACATGTCAGTTATAATCCATGTCCAGTCTTTGTACTTTATCTACTGGAGGAATTGGCATTCTTGCTTTCCCACATGGCTTTGTGGATCTCCCACGCATATGGATTCACCCAACGTAGTGGTTCACCCAATGCGGTTGATGAGAAAAGAAACTGGTCGGTCGGTCATGGTAAAATAAAGTCAAGTAAAAACCGTCACAGTCAGCAGCTTCCCTCGTTTGTTCTTGCCCAAAACCATGACATTGTACATATGACACCATATGCAAATGATGAGGGATTAGCATGAGCTAAGGAAAGGTCTCTGAAGCAGGAGGGAGTCTTCCAGGGTGAAATCTCTGCCTCTTCGGTAAGATGAGGAAAGAGCTGACCGACCGGTCATGCACCGATCCAGAATCTGTGTGAAGTGAGCGATTTTTGAGGAACAATTAAGAATGGAAGGATTGCAAGAAAGCATTTCAAGCACATCATTATATATTGACTTGGGAGTCTCAACAAAAAGGAAAACAGCAGAAGATATATTTAATTATTTTCCAAAGTTGCATCTTTGAGAAAAGAAAACTTTTAACGAAGTAACACTTTCTAGTCGCTGGGGGTCCGCAAGTGCACATTTGGAGCTTTTGCTTGCAGTTCTCAGCATTTTCCAGCTATTTTATTTGTGTGATTTATATATGTCCCTCTGGGAAGAGGGGTGTGTTGGGGCGGGCGACGTGTGCGGAGCGTCTGTGTGTTTCCAAGGCAGCGAGTCGTCTCCGCTATTTCGGTTTCTGCACAATGGTTGGATTGATGAGGTCAACCTGTGAATAGTTTGTTCACTTTTGGATTGTTCTCCACCGCGAATGGAATCAGCTCATAATACAGCCTACCCGTGAACAATTGGGGAGAAGCACTTTTCTTAATGGGAATTTTGTGTAAGGTATCACTTTTATTCCACTGCAAGGTAGAAATAAATATCGACAGAATGTTTCACCTTCTGTGAGTAAAATGTAATGTTCGTAGATGGAAAACATGGATTTGCAACCCTGGCTTTTGTGAAGTCATATAATGTAAGCCGTAGATTGCAATAAACTTGTATTTTTATACTAGAATGGCTTCCTTTTTCTTATTTTTATTTTTTTACAAGATATCTGCAAAGGCTGGAAAACTTCAGGAAAATCAATTACAATGTTCCTTACAACTGTCAAGGGAATTTTTTTCCCCCCAACAGGAAGGAATATTTGCATGCAATTTGAGAGTCACAAAACAGGAATGATATGAAATCGATATGTTTGCATTTAAAAGCATGACTATAAGGAGAGAAAGGTGTTTTTCAGGTGAATTTTTACTGCATTGCAAGTCGGGATTTGTAGCCAGGAAATGCTTTTCTATTCATCATCACCTACTGCTTCTTTAATGACCAAAATTAATCCCTCCTTGTGGGATCGGCCAAATGGAAATTCTGGCTGAAGACTTTCACGAACTGGCTGGACAAGACTGATGTTGGACTGGAACTGTTTTGGGAAGAAAATTTGACTACCTTTTGCGAATGACACCATGTGATCTTTAATGTCCACCGTCTCATGCCAGCAGACTTTTATATCCGACATGTACATACTGTCGGACCCCGCTATTCGCTGGGGATAAGTTCATGGAAAATGCCGCAAATAGCAAATCCACAAATTGCAGGGCATTGGTTCAATGGAAAAATGGGGGATAGGTTTCTGGTGGTTCGTGATTCAAGAGGGAAAAATTTTAAAAATCCCACGAAAAACCGTGAATACATGAAGCACAGAGCAGCGAATGTCGAAGCAGGTCGCATTTTATATACCGCGAATACGCAGGATCGCAGGGTTCATGAATAGCGAAGTCCAACAGTAATATATATATATATATATATATATATATATATATATATATATATATATATATATATATATACGTATGTATAGTCTGAAGCTTGAAAAGTTAGTCTGTGAATAGTACATTTAATAACTGGGTAATACAATCATGATTGCAAGTTCATCTTTGTATCGCGGTTAATTTTGTGCTGTGACCTTTAGGGAGACTAACTTAATTCCCGTAACATATAGATGATATTTCCATATGCGTGGCAAGTTGGAGGCACTGAAAAACGGGTTGGTAGGAATCGAAAGTTTTTTTTTTTTAAACCAAATGTGGTAAAAATGCTATTTGAGACATTGTCAGTGATACAAAATCCACCAGAATACTGATAGCTGTTTTTTGACAAGTAATGACATTGAGATTCCAAATAAGACAACTTTTTTTAAAAGTTCAAACTCTGATTGTGGTGACGCTATATTCAGAAAAAAGTTTGCATCGTACAGGAGTGTCCACAAATTACCGTCCCAAATTCAATCTGTAATAAAAATGAATAGTCCCAAGTGGGACAGACGCTTGTCTCCCGATGGAGGGCAATTGGAGTCAGGATGCATGAGGTGATTTGGGGGTCTTAAAGGATTGTAGGGTTCTAAAGGGTCTTTTGGGTCTAAAGGGGACCAAAGTGTTGAAGGGTATTAAAAGGACAATAAGACTAAAAGGACTTTGTTTCCCCCCCCCCCCCAAAAAAGGACTCTTTGCTTTGTACCCCCCACCCCAATTCTATGTGCACCCCTCCCCTCCCCGTTCTTCAAAGGCAGAGGGCATTAGTAACATTAAGAAGTTAAATTAAATAATGATTAATATGAAATTATATTCAGAGGTAAAAATTAAACAACGAAACATCTCATGAGATGATGGAATTGAGCCGTATCTGATGGCCATACAAACACAGATTACATTTTGAGTTAATTAGCTAATTATCTAACTATCTGGATGGAAATGAAAAAAATGGGCTCCGTTACATTTTGCACATCGATGTCATGAATCATCATGCCGAGTTTCAAAATGATCCGTTGAGCCACCTCGGAGGAGAAGGGGTAAAACGTTAATGGACCCATTGTTGGGAGAAAAGAAGGACTGACTCCTTCTTCATGTACATCACAAGGCTGCAAGTAGCATCAATAGCCGAGGGCATGGATATACTACTGATGCAATGCCCCTGTTACCAGTCCACTGGTACTCATTTCATCAACCTTGGAAGGATGACAGGCTGAGTCTACCCCACCCGGTGTTAATTCAATGACTGACAGGGCCTCAAACACAGGACCCAAAGATCCCAAACCAGCCACCCTAACCACTAAGCCAACACCAGGCTTGAAGACTGACTGACTGACTGACTGACTGACTGACTGACTGAAGGACATCATTATGGTTTCAACAGATTTTCTTGACCTCATTGTAGAAGAGCTAACAATGAATGAAATGGGACAATATGATGCGGTTTGCTGCAGGTGAAAGAACAATACTCAAAATTTTATTGACCCTTTTTGTTTCCACCTGGTGTCACCTGTGATGAGTGACATCCCATTTACTGCAAATGGCGTCCCCACAAGAAAGATCAGTGTTGCCCAGTTTTTTTTCGAGACCAGATGATGATAAATGCTAAGTGGTGATTTCAACAAATCTGCATCATAAAACTTTGAGAAAATAATGCTCTTACACCTGCATCAAACTGCATCGTTGTATCCCATTTTATTATATTTTTTATTGTCGTCACCTCGTCAGGGGGAATTGCATTTTCATCCATTTGTTAGTTTGTTAGTTTATGCCTGTCCACACATAATATGCCAATATCGGCCACAAACGACACCTGGTGGTAGCCAGCAATTAGATGTTATCCTTTTTCAACAAAGTACCTCGATAAAGTATGTACAATTATAATCTGAGTACATCTACAAAGTACGTACTATTAGAACAGAGTCCAGCATGCTTACTATAATTCACGTACACGTAACCTGGGTTATTCTCTTTTTGTCTATGCAGAGGTGTCAGTTGCCTATACACCGCCCAAATAAACATGCACCAATAATGGGAATACAAAGTATGCAGGGTTGACTTTTTTTATTATATTTACCTTGACCTAATTTTGAAGGTCGTGACCCAATTATAGACATTTTAACATTTTTGACCAAAACTCAACGAACGTTTGTCTGATCAGAACAAAATTTCTCTAAATAGCCTAGAGCAAGTTGTATTTTCACTTAATTTACATCATACCTCTCCAGGTTAAAGGTCAAGGTCAAATGGTGGTGTCAAAAAAAAAGAATGCGTTTTTGTCATTGCTCAATTTTTTCCAGTGTGGCATCTCAAGGATCGCTTGGCTTTCCAAGATGTCCTTGCCTCATAATAGTGGACCTACACTGATGTTGTGCACCTGATATTTGTTTTGTGTCCTTGACCTACCTTTTTCAGATTGTGACCTAATTAACAAAAACACTTTTTGATCAGAACTTGAATAATGTTCCTCCGATCTTCATGATGTTGAGTTTTATGGATAGATTGTAGATGGGAAAGGATTTTCATATTTTACTCTATCCCCAAATGTTGAGGGTCAAGCTCATATGGTGGTCTGAAAAAAATATGGCCAAAATGAGATCATTGGCCAAGGGTAAGTCAAGTCAAGTCATTGTAGGACAGGAGGGTGTGTGCCCTGTGTAGTCCTATCTTCGGTAAAACAGCAACCGGTCGAAACTCCTCTTAAAGTCTCGTCAGTCGTTGATGCTTGGATGGTGTCCTTGGAAAGTCCATTCCAAACATTAACCAGCTGGTGTGTAAAGAAGGCTGCTCTTATTCTGCGGCACACCAAAGGCTTTACTCATTTCCAGGAATGTCTGCAAAAGCGACTGCCTGGACATTGGCTCAGTGGTTCTTCAAATGAGATGTTGAGTTCCCTGCGCAGGATTCTGTAAAGTGTTATCAAATCACCTCTTGGCCATCTACAGTCCAATGGAAACAGATCCAGATTTGCTCGTAAGAGAAGCGTGCTTGCCCTTGTACCATGCATGTTGCACAGCGTTACTCTTTCTCCAGCAGGTTACAGTCCCGCTTCAGAAAGCACCTCCACAGTGGTAGACAATACTCCAGATGCAGTCTAACAAAGTTTGTGTCGGCCGTCTGGAAAATTGCTGGTGTAATAAAAACAAAGGAGCGTCGGAAGCAATACATCACCGAGCATGCTCTGTTTGTCACCACATTAGTCCGCGATGAAGCTGACATTGTGCGCATTGTATGAACTCAGAGGTCAGTGACAATGTCAATCATCACAAGGTCCACTCCACCCAAACGGTATTGCACCATTGAGAGGAACCGATCAAGGCGCATAACCCCACATTTGGTCGGGTTCACTTTCATTGACCCCAGTTGCATCCAATCTTCAAGCTTGTGTAGATCCGCCTGCAATGCTGGATTGGTGTCGTGTTCCATTCCGTTACACCAAAGTTTGAGGTCATCCACAGACAACAGCGATCGACAACAAAAACAATCAACCAAGTCATCAATATATATCAGAAACAGCACTGGTCTGAGCACCGAGCACTGAGGCACTCCACTTTGAACCTTGGCCCAGAGAGAAAGTGAGCCATTTATCGACACTCTTTGGCGGTGTCCAGTCAGGAAGTTTGTAAACCAAGTCAAAAGTGGAGGCCGCAGGGTTAATGACATCAACAGATGTACGCTTATCTAGCACGATAGTCCAACTGTCATAATATGCCAATATCAGGTTGGTAAGGCACGAGCGATGTTGGCGGAAGCGGTGTTGCACCTGGGCAACTAGGTGCTGCCCTTCCAGGTGTGCCATGAGTTCTTGCTTTAACAAGCACTCAAATACCTTGCACACCACTGAAGTAAGGCTGACTTGTCGGTAATTGGCTGGATCTTGTTTATCATCCTTTTTGAAGATGGGCAATGCATGTGCCTCCTTCTATTCCTTTGGGAGACTCCCAGTAACAAGCGAGAAGTTGAACAACCAACACAGCGGCGACGCTAACTCAGCTGCCAGTTCCTTTAGAACTTTGGGATGCAGACCATCGGGGCCAGGGGATTTGTTGGGATCAAGGGCCTGCATCTGTCTTGCGACTCTATATTCCGTTGTTGTTATTGTTTTTGGAAAAGATGATCGACAGGTGAATGCGTAAATAAAGACAGTTGGTCTCAAACCTTCCGAGGCCGTGAAAGACATCTGCAAAAGACTGGGTTATACCTGGCAATGTAAGTGGTTCAGGCTGCTGGTGCACAGAACAAATATCGATGCTGTTGTCAAATTTTAATCCGGTCGAGGGCAATACAAGCAGACAGTCCGAGAATAGGTGATGCCGAGGAATCAACAATATAGAACTCAAACGTGCCCTCTCTGTTTTCTGTTTGGCAGTGAAGGTTAGCCTTACCTTTGTGTGCAACCTGATGCCCCCCCCCCCCCAATATGCATTGAGAGTGACGGATGAATTATGGATGTGGGGTTTCGACGTCCATTTCCGATAAAGGGAAAAGGGCATGACAGATGCCTGCACACCAGTGTCTTCACCTTCAGCCCTTCAATCGATAAGTCCGTGAAGCAATACTTGATAGTATCAACGCCATCAATAAACATCTATGCCTGGTGTTGGCTTTATGGTTATGGTGGTGGGTTTGGGATCCAAGCTGGGATCCAAGGATCCTGA
>CM068961.1:44231573-44243829 GCA_035128595.1 Eptatretus atami
GTGGTGGGGTGGTGACTAGGGAGGGAGCAGTCTAAAAGATCGCTAGGCCACCAATCAGCCTGCAGTGATTGAGAAACAATCCCTGAAACTCAGCATCATTTGTAAGATGCCATTGACATGGAGTACCTGAGATTCCACAGCCTTGGGGGAGGTGGGGGAGGTATGCAGAAGGAGTTGATGAGGGAGGAGGTTGGCAGAGTGGGACGGGATTGAAGCAGAATAGTGGGGAACCTTATTACCTGGCACTTCGGATGTCAACCTTGTACATTGTACGTAATAAATGGACAGCTTTGGAGGCCATTTTGGAGATATGCTATGATGGTAAATGATGAGGCCCAGGGTCTCTCCCAGATGCTGATCATAAAAAAATAAATGGGGTAATTTGTCAGCTGAACTTCAGGAGGAATAATGTGATGCTTTCCTGCATTAAATAATACGTGTATGTTCCAGATAAATGACAAGTTGATTAGTTTCCCAAGACCAGTTGATTGGCAGTGAGGAATGCTGCTGCATCCTGCCTGGTGGAAAGGCTAAATGGCAGTCCTGCACAGGGTGGTTATCTGTAAAATGATGCAGTGGATTTTCTCAAAAACAGAAATGTTATTGATGTGGGCCAAGAGCAGAAATTATCCCAGAATACCAGCTTTAAGGATAGTGGCTTCTCAAAAGAGAGTATGGTTGAGAATGTGAAACAGAAACCCACTGCTTGCAAAGTGGGAACTCTGCAAACCATTGGGAATATAGAATTTATCAAGGCTAGTGTCGTGCACTGATGATGGACTAGCACTCAAAATGTCATCTTTACTTAGCCTCCCATGGTGGTTAATGCACCTTAAACTGGAATAGCACTCAGAAGAGCACATACTTCCACCAGGCTGAACAGTTTGTTTTGGACCCACTGATAGGCCAGATCTGCATCTGGACCTTAACCAAAACCTAATCGGCTTGTTCTTGTCACCTACCCAACTCTTCTCCCAAGTTTTGTCATAACTCGTCCGCAACTTTTTGATATATTGTGCTATGTATCGTTTTGGCACTCTCACTCAATGGTGAAGAATTACTGAATTAAACTAGAAGGGCACTCAGTAGAGCGCATATCTTCGCCACATAATGCCTGATCCACGAGAATATATGACGCCCA
This sequence comes from Eptatretus atami, assembly GCA_035128595.1. Lineage (NCBI taxonomy): Eukaryota > Metazoa > Chordata > Myxini > Myxiniformes > Myxinidae > Eptatretus > Eptatretus atami. The sequence continues at coordinate 44,232,715 of CM068961.1, forward strand.
ATACATTTTTGAAATATCATGCTCTGCAGTACTATTCCATTTTTGGCTCTATCTCTCAATGGTGAAGAATCACTTGAAAAATTAAATAATTATCGTATCTGTATCCGGATTTCGATCTTCACCAAAATTGAATCAATTTGTCCTTGCAACACACCGAACTTGTCCACCAAGTTTCATCCGAATACGTGTACAACTTTTTGAGATATCGTACTACATATCATTTTTAGCCCGATCGCTCAATGGTTAAGCATCACTTAAAAAAATTATCAGATCCGGATCCAGATCTTCACCAAAATTGAATCAATTCTTCCTTGTCACATACCCAATATGTCCACCAAGTTTCATCCGAATCTGTCCACAACTTTTGAGATATCGTGCTATATATCGGTTTCGCCCAATCCCTCAATGGTGAAGAATCACTTAAAAAAAACATTAGATCCGGATTCGGATCTGGATCTTCACCAAAATTGAAGCAATTATTCCTTGTCACACACCCAACGTGTCCAAGTTTCACCCGAATCCATCCAAAACTTTTTGAGATATTGTGCGATATATCGTTTTTGGCCTGATCGCTCAATAGTGAAGAATCACTTAAAAAATTATCAGATCCTGATCTGGATCTTCACCAAAATCTAATCAGTTCGTCCTTGTCACACACCGAACCTGTCCACAAAATTTCATTCGGATCCGTCTACAATTTTTTGAGATATCCTGTACACAGACAGACAGACAAACAGACAGAAAGGGGTGAAAACATAACCTCCTTCACCTTCGGTGGTGGAGGTAAAAATGATCATATCCGGATCTGGGTTTGGATGTTCACCAAAATTGAAAGAATTCGGCCTTGTCACACATCCAAACTGCCCCCCAAGTTTTGTCCAAATCCGTCCATAATGTTTTGAGATATCCTGCTCACAGGCAGACATGGGTAAAACAATACATCCTCTACCTTTGGTGACAGAGGTAACTATGAGTTCCTTTATAACTTCAATGCTGTAGGAGACCATTAGTCCCATGAAGCCTATGCAATGGTGGTTTTATTCATACTGTCCTGTTTTTAATTTGCTGAACATCAAGCAAGGACCCAGCATGTGCCATTTTTAAAGTCTTTGGTATGACTCCACTGAGGTCAGATTCAAACCGTCGGCCTTCCAGACTCAGAGCAGATGTTCTAACCATGATGCCACCAAGTCTGGTCAAAATTGGTCTTCAGACAAAACATTCTTTTGATAAAACCTATGACATGGCAGGCACAGGGGTTCATGGATACCATTTAAGTTAAGATGTGCTGGAGGTATATACTCCCTCACAGAACAGAATGTCAGTTCACTTTTGGTGGGGCAATCCACTCCGTCTGATGATGGCCAGTGGTCCTCTGTTTATAGTATGGCCATGCATTCTGGTCCAGTGGGCTGGGATGTATACATTTTTGTGTGACCATGAGTCTTGGGTTTAGGCTGAGGTGTATTCATTTGAAAAACTTTGTTTGACCATGTACTTTGGTTTTATGGCCAAAGTAAATGTCCTAAGACTTCTTCTCATGTTTAATTTGTTTTAACTTCTTTTTTTTCATGTAAAAAGGCATCTCTTAACAGAGATACCAGGAAGCCAGAAATGTGGCTGTGGATTGATTACTTTCCCCAGGGGATGGGCCTAAAAGGGATTCCAAAGCCATCTCAGCTGACTAATGCTGTGGTTAGCAGTGGAGCAGCTGACACTATATTAAGTATTAAGGATGTATAAGGATATTGTATTCAAGATACGGGGGTGCATCCTATGTGTAGACATAACAAACAGAAACCTTACATATTTTATGAAGTGGATTGTGATTGCATTCTCCAAGTAGCTAAATAAATAAATCAAATCAAGAACGAGTGATTAGAATGAGCTCTTTACTAAACAGTTTAAAGGTATAGTACTTTTTAATGTAAAATGGTGGGTTGACAGGATGGCCTTGAGGTACACACACTCGCCTCTAAGCTGTCTAGCCTAGTGTCTAATCTATAAACTGTCATCTTGGGGGTTTCACAGGCAGAGTGATTCATAAATGTGTGTGCCATCCATCGGATGGATGTTAAACAGGTGCCCATCTACCAGCATTCGTTGGTGGACATTAAAGATCCCACGGTGTCCTTCGCAAAAAGTCGGTGAGCTATCACCGGCACCATGAACAAATTCCAAATTCCTGCCCTAACCTACAGAGGGAATTGCATTGGCGGCACAGCCATGCCGTCAGCCAGTGATTCTACCTCACAGCCTTGTGCTGCATACCAATAAAGACGAAGAATAGGCTACAAGAGAGATAGTGATTCTTTGCCTGATCTCGGCTCGGTTCTTGACCCGACAATAAGTAGTGCAGTGTAGTGTAGTCATTTGGCACACTTTTAATAGATGATGAACAAGGTATGCCTTCTGCATCGACAAAACGCTGCTGTGGAGCATAAATTGACCATATTGTGCAGCAGGCTCTTAAAACACTACGAATTGTAGCTCCAGTGAATTTCCTTTTCCCCAAAAAACCCCCAAAATTCCATTAAAAAAAATTAAATTCTGAACGTTTCATATTCTCTCTGCGTCTCTTTCCCTGACTGTTCCAAGGGGATGAGTCCAAGCAATTACAGCCCAGCACAATGTCTCTGCCCCTTTTCCTCAGTTGCATCCCTGGGCCACACATTTCACCATCATGGTGATGCAAAAACACGGAATAATAAAACGAATGTATCTTTTGATGTTTTGGTTTATTGATTTTGGTGATCTCTGCATCTCAGTGATTTTCAAACATTGCCTTCTGTCTGCATTCAACTTCTTGCCAGGACAAAGTGATCTTTCTTTACATCCAGTTTTTTCCAGAAATGTTGATTGTGGATATAGGGAAATGTGCATTGGCTAAAACATGTTCTGAATGTTCATTATAACCAGGGTGCTTGTTACAGAGTCCAGCAGGAAATACTCAAAATATGCACCTTTTCTAAACGATAAATGTTCATGGCTTCCTACAAACTGTACACCATCTGTAAGCAACACAAACCATCAGACACTTCTCTAATCATACCGCCAAAAACAGAGAAACACCAGCTCCCTTGGGGAGTGATCGTTCCCTTGGAACATCATGTGACATGCCGTTGTCTTCGGTAATGTGACCCTCCGTGAGCAAGACCAATGAACACAGATCGACTTTCGTTTATGGATGGACAGTTTTGTGATTTTTCTTTCTGGAATTTTGGCTTTGAGTTACATCAATATGCCAAGTTTCATCTCTCTCTCCCATCTGTCAAGTAAAAATAATAACCATTCCTTTCATGCCGTGAGGCACATAGGGTTGCCGAGGCAGTTTCATTTGGCTAAGGAATACAATACTGGACGGGTCGCGTTATATGTTAGATCTACAAATACACATACATACGTAATGTTGAAGGTAATAGAGGGAAGGGAGATGGGTCAAGAGAGAATATAAAGGAGAGCAAGATGGAGCTGGAAAAAAAACAAAAAAACAGGCAAACTATATGTATTACTGTATCACCAGAACAAGAGCACAAAAGTGGGGAAAAGACTATGGGGCAATGGATACTCTAATATTTCACATTTAACAATAGGTGGCCACAATTGATCTGGTAGGCAGAACTTTGGTTGTGTAAGAGTGAAATACAAACTGACCCTTGCTTCAAACCAGGAAACAGAAAATGGTGATACTAGGTCAAGGGTAAGGCAATCTATGGATGCATTTATCCAGATTAGTTGAAATGTACAGTTACTGTTTTGAATGGATGATGTGTAATGTATAAGCTGTTGTGTTACTACTGCAATCTGTTATACATCTACCATTTTGTCATTGATGAATCAATAGTTCAAATCCATGATATTAATCATCGAACATACTCGGTCCTCAAAAAATTTCAAGAATGACATTGTTTGTATTCGAGGAGTGGCGTGCCAGTTTGTGGCACCATAGCTTTGCGCGTTCATGGTGATGCAGGCTGCAACTGAAGCATGCTGCTTACTGAAAGAAGTTAAAGACTTGGCTGAACAACAAGAACGCTCAGTCGAACGCCTCTTGGAAAACCAAGAAAGAGTGGAACATCACTTGCAGAGTTTCACTGAGCAACAGAGTGGCATAATCAAGCAGCTTGAAACCCTGGCTCAAGCACAGGCTACACAGGTGAGGATCTGTTGATGGCTTGGGAAAAATAGAATGCATGTTAATAGCTAAATGTGAGAAGGGTCAGAAAGAAAATTGTTTCCACCCTCACTAGACACAAAGCATAGCATTGCAATTTATCTGTGGTTACCCAATTATGTGTTGCCTCGCCACTATGATCGATATTTAGTGTTCACTTGATTTTGAATCACAAGTTCTTCAAAATGCCTTTTATTATATGGCAGGTTGTGGTAGATGTGGGGGGGGGGGGGGGGGGGGGGGGGTGGAGTGAAAAGATATGAATCCAATATTCAGCCGAATTAATACAAAACACAGCAACACTAATTTATCATAACTAACTGGCCATATTACTAATTGGCCATTGTTTGCACTTTGATGTCTGGGACACTTAATGGCCTTATGACTGGGTGTGGTATCTGCTTATAGAGAGTGGTTTCATCCATCCCCCTCAACTTCAGGGAATGCGTTAGGCTTCTGCACGACTGGTGGGCTGGCTTATCTCGCAGTCCCATGACTAATATAACCTATTACATGGTGTATGGTAGTAGCAATGTGCTTTTACAAGATATATTGTCATATTGTTAGACGATGGATGAACTGACTACATATACATACTGAATATGTGCGATCTGAACCTGGTATCGCAATGTGACCGGTGTTCAGGTGGAAGAAAACTTTTGCGGTTGAACATTTTTGAGATTTCCTTTTAGGGTCATGAAGTGACAAATTGCTAAGTTCCAAATCCCTATACACAAATTGAGTGATATATTTACTGGAGTTAACTTTAACGTGAAGAGTTCATCCAATTTCCTTACATGCGTTGTGCATTGTAAATAAAATTATAACCAGAACATACCTACCTGTGTGTTGGTGCAGACGGTGAGAAAGGAAGGCCAGGCTTGGCCTCAGGAGCTGGGATTTGACTCTGTGGAATTAAATACCATGTGGACACAGAGAGGTTCTAGAACACCATTTGTTCCACAGGCTTTCAATAAGGTGGGCCCCCGAGAAAGCAATGACTCATTTGAATTTGTTTCTCATGATGAACTCCATGCGATAAACAGTGCTGGATCCTCATCATCAACCATCTCGAGGAAAGCACGCAGAAGTTCTAGGTCAAGCGAATTGGGGAATAATGCAAAAAGAAAATATGAATTGTTTTCTTCAGGTGAGGAACATTTAATACCTGGGTGTTTCAGTCCTCAAACTGCACTAAAGCCTTGCCAACGTGTTGTGGTTTCACAAACCAGTAGTCCACAAAGAAATTTTCTTGGCATAGCAGTGGCTTCCAAGGAGAATGTGCCACCAAAACAATTCAGAAGAACCCAAAAATATTCCGCAAGTAGCTGGTCATGTTCAAGAAAAAGGCCATTTCAGAGAGAAGCGTGTTCTCGCAATGAGGAGAAACAAAGTGCGGCCGATACCTTCTCCTTCACTCCCAGCACCATGAACTACATGAAGATGAGGAGCCCACAGTGTGTGGAAAGTCAGATGCCAAATGTTACAGGGCTCCGCAAATGCCCAAATGTAACAGGACGTCCTGATGTTTGGTGCTCTTCAAGTCGTCCCAAACAACTCCTCTGTCTTTCTAATGACAGCAGTGATGAGTGTTGATGAACCGCAAAACTGAAAGCTGGTTTGAATCGAAGTGGATGGAAAGTTTTGATGGATAATGGAGTGTAGTGTAAGCTCATCCAAGAGCAACGATTAAGGGAGTACAGGAGAGAGTATACACCATTGCTGATATGTGAAATTGAGGTTTGAATTTCATTTCTCCATGAAGTGGAACATATATATATATATATATTAGGGTGGTCCAAAAAAGTCCAAAAAAATATAATGTTGCTCCACAAGCTTAAAATTATTCTAATATGATCCAATAACGCGCATAAATTTTTTTAGCTTGATCGGAGGTGATTTAGAGGTCGCTCCATATGACGACTTTTAGTCTCATGACTTGAATAAATTAGGGTATGGTCAGGTAAGATTACGGGTACTTCTGGATGTCCGAGGTGGAAATGGAGTGCATTTTCGAACTCTATGGGGTCGATTTACTCTAAGAAATGACTGCACCGACATTGAATTCACTACCATTTCGAAAATATGACCTAAAACAAGATTTATCATTACTGGAGTTGAGTAACTAATCCTACTCATTTCGATATTTTCTAATCTATAATTAATTTGTGGTCCGTCTAAACATTTCTTAGAGTAAATCGACCCCACTGAGTTCGAAAATGCAGTCCATTTCCACCTAGGAAGTTCAGACGTGTACGGATTCGCATCTCACCATACCCTAATTTAATATAATAATAACTAAATAAATTACAAACATATTTTTCGTGAATCATTGAATCTAAAACACTGGATGTTGGGCCGGCTAGAAATAAGTTCAGGCGGGAGTGGAGATAGCAATAGAGGCGGAGATGATAGTGGTATTTGGTAAATGAGACGAAATATTCTAATAGTTTGTAATTCCATTGATTGAAAAATTAGGGTATGGTGAGATGCGAATCCGTACACTTCTGAACTTCCTAGGTGGAAATGGACTGCATTTTCGAACTCAGTGGGGTCGATTTACTCTAAGAAATGTTTAGACGGACAACAAATTAATTATAGATTAGAAAATATCGAAATGAGTAGGATTAGTTACTCAACTCCAGTAATGATAAATCTTGTTTGGTCATATTTTCGAAATGGTAGTGAATTCAATGTCGGTGCAGTCATTTCTTAGAGTAAATCGACCCCACAGAGTTCGAAAATGCACTCCATTTCCACCTCGGACATCCAGAAGTACCCGTAATCGTACCTGACCATACCTAATTTAACCAACTCATGAAACTAAAAGTCGTCATAGGAGCGACCTCTAAATCACCTCCGATCAACTTAAATTTTTTATGCGCGTTATTGAATCATAGTGGAATAATTTAAGGCTTGTGAGACATCTGAATTTTTTTTTTTTTTTGCTGTTTTTGGACCACCCTGATATATATACATATATATATATATATATATATATATATAAAAGATATATATATATATATATAGATATATATCTTTATCCTTTTCCTTCAAAGCTCACAACTGTTTCAATAAACCCCATATTCCAACTTTAAACTGGTCATTTTACCAAACAATTGTTTGATGGAGACTTCCCCACCCCATGCCTGGTGTTGGCTTAATGGTTCGGGTGGTGGGCTTTGGATCCTAGGGTCCTGACTTCAAATCCCGCTCAGCTGTTCAATTAATACCAGGTGGGGTTAACTCGGCCTGTCATCCTTCCGGGGTCAGAAAAATGTGTGCCAGCTTGCTGGTATACTGTGTCGGACAGTGTGACCACTCCTCATTTTCATAAATGCCAAGGTGAGCCAATGAAAAAAGCCAAGAATTCACAGAGAGATCATAGAACGCTCAGTCGAACGCCTCTTGGAAAACCAAGAAAGAGTGGAACATCACTTGCAGAGTTTCACTGAGCAACAGAGTGGCATAATCAAGCAGCTTGAAACCCTGGCTCAAGCACAGGCTACACAGGTGAGGATCTGTTGATGGCTTGGGAAAAATAGAATGCATGTTAATAGCTAAATGTGAGAAGGGTCAGAAAGAAAATTGTTTCCACCCTCACTAGACACAAAGCATAGCATTGCAATTTATCTGTGGTTACCCAATTATGTGTTGCCTCGCCACTATGATCGATATTTAGTGTTCACTTGATTTTGAATCACAAGTTCTTCAAAATGCCTTTTATTATATGGCAGGTTGTGGTAGATTGGGGGGGGGGGGGGGGGGGGGGTGGAGTGAAAAGATATGAATCCAATATTCAGCCGAATTAATACAAAACACAGCAACACTAATTTATCATAACTAACTGGCCATATTACTAATTGGCCATTGTTTGCACTTTGATGTCTGGGACACTTAATGGCCTTATGACTGGGTGTGGTATCTGCTTATAGAGAGTGTTTTCATCCATCCCCCTCAACTTCAGGGAATGCGTTAGGCTTCTGCACGACTGGTGGGCTGGCTTATTTCGCAGTCCCATGACTAATATAACCTATTACATGGTGTATGGTAGTAGCAATGTGCTTTTACAAGATATATTGTCATATTGTTAGACGATGGATGAACTGACTACATATACATACTGAATATGTGCGATCTGAACCTGGTATCGCAATGTGACCGGTGTTCAGGTGGAAGAAAACTTTTGCGGTTGAACATTTTTGAGATTTCCTTTTAGGGTCATGAAGTGACAAATTGCTAAGTTCCAAATCCCTATACACAAATTGAGTGATATATTTACTGGAGTTAACTTTAACGGTGAAGAGTTCATCCAATTTCCTTACATGCGTTGTGCATTGTAAATAAAATTATAACCAGAACATACCTACCTGTGTGTTGTGGCAGACGGTGAGAAAGGAAGGCAGGCTTGGCCTCAGGAGCTGGGATTTGACTCTGTGGAATTAAATACCATGTGGACACAGAGAGGTTCTAGAACACCATTTGTTCCACAGGCTTTCAATAAGGTGGGCCCCGAGAAAGCAATGACTCATTTGAATTTGCTTCTCATGATGAACTCCATGCGATAAACAGTGCTGGATCCTCATCATCAACCATCTCGAGGAAAGCACGCAGAAGTTCTAGGTCAAGCGAATTGGGGAATAATGCAAAAAGAAAATATGAATTGTTTTCTTCAGGTGAGGAACATTTAATACCTGGGTGTTTCAGTCCTCAAACTGCACTAAAGCCTTGCCAACGTGTTGTGGTTTCACAAACCAGTAGTCCACAAAGAAATTTTCTTGGCATAGCAGTGGCTTCCAAGGAGAATGTGCCACCAAAACAATTCAGAAGAACCCAAAAATATTCCGCAAGTAGCTGGTCATGTTCAAGAAAAAGGCCATTTCAGAGAGAAGCGTGTTCTCGCAATGAGGAGAAACAAAGTGCGGCCGATACCTTCTCCTTCACTCCCAGCACCATGAACTACATGAAGATGAGGAGCCCACAGTGTGTGGAAAGTCAGATGCCAAATGTTACAGGGCTCCGCAAATGCCCAAATGTAACAGGACGTCCTGATGTTTGGTGCTCTTCAAGTCGTCCCAAACAACTCCTCTGTCTTTCTAATGACAGCAGTGATGAGTGTTGATGAACCGCAAAACTGAAAGCTGGTTTGAATCGAAGTGGATGGAAAGTTTTGATGGATAATGGAGTGTAGTGTAAGCTCATCCAAGAGCAACGATTAAGGGAGTACAGGAGAGAGTATACACCATTGCTGATATGTGAAATTGAGGTTTGAATTTCATTTCTCCATGAAGTGGAACATATATATATATATATATTAGGGTGGTCCAAAAAAGTCCAAAAAATATAATGTTGCTCCACAAGCTTAAAATTATTCTAATATGATCCAATAACGCGCATAAATTTTTTTAGCTTGATCGGAGGTGATTTAGAGGTCGCTCCATATGACGACTTTTAGTCTCATGACTTGAATAAATTAGGGTATGGTCAGGTAAGATTACGGGTACTTCTGGATGTCCGAGGTGGAAATGGAGTGCATTTTCGAACTCTATGGGGTCGATTTACTCTAAGAAATGACTGCACCGACATTGAATTCACTACCATTTCGAAAATATGACCTAAAACAAATTTATCATTACTGGATTGAGTAACTAATCCTACTCATTTCGATATTTTCTAATCTATAATTAATTTGTGGTCCGTCTAAACATTTCTTAGAGTAAATCGACCCCACTGAGTTCGAAAATGCAGTCCATTTCCACCTAGGAAGTTCAGACGTGTACGGATTCGCATCTCACCATACCTAATTTAATATAATAATAACAAATAAATTACAAACATATTTTTCGTGAATCATTGAATCTAAAACACTGGATGTTGGGCCGGCTAGAAATAAGTTCAGGCGGGAGTGGAGATAGCAATAGAGGCGGAGATGATAGTGGTATTTGGTAAATGAGACGAAATATTCTAATAGTTTGTAATTCCATTGATTGAAAAATTAGGGTATGGTGAGATGCGAATCCGTACACTTCTGAACTTCCTAGGTGGAAATGGACTGCATTTTCGAACTCAGTGGGGTCGATTTACTCTAAGAAATGTTTAGACGGACAACAAATTAATTATAGATTAGAAAATATCGAAATGAGTAGGATTAGTTACTCAACTCCAGTAATGATAAATCTTGTTTTAGGTCATATTTTCGAAATGGTAGTGAATTCAATGTCGGTGCAGTCATTTCTTAGAGTAAATCGACCCCACAGAGTTCGAAAATGCACTCCATTTCCACCTCGGACATCCAGAAGTACCCGTAATCGTACCTGACCATACCTAATTTAACCAACTCATGAAACTAAAAGTCGTCATAGGAGCGACCTCTAAATCACCTCCGATCAACTTAAATTTTTTTATGCGCGTTATTGAATCATAGTGGAATAATTTAAGGCTTGTGGAGACATCTGAATTTTTTTTTTTTTTTGCTGTTTTTGGACCACCCTGATATATATACATATATATATATATATATATATATATATATATAGATATATATCTTTATCCTTTTCCTTCAAAGCTCACAACTGTTTCAATAAACCCCATATTCCAACTTTAAAACTGGTCATTTTACCAAACAATTGTTTGATGGAGACTTCCCCACCCCATGCCTGGTGTTGGCTTAATGGTTCGGGTGGTGGGCTTTGGATCCTAGGGTCCTGACTTCAAATCCCGCTCAGCTGTTCAATTAATACCAGGTGGGGTTAACTCGGCCTGTCATCCTTCCGGGGTCAGAAAAATGTGTGCCAGCTTGCTGGTATACTGTGTCGGACAGTGTGACCACTCCTCATTTTCATAAATGCCAAGGTGAGCCAATGAAAAAAGCCAAGAATTCACAAGGTTTGGGAAAAGCGATGATAATAGAAAACCTATACGCAAGAAAACCTATAGAAAAC
>CM068961.1:44262594-44282942 GCA_035128595.1 Eptatretus atami
GGCGACGATATACATCACCTCTTATCTTACTATACTATAATCATAATATAACCACATATATATATACACATATATATAATATTCTATAACACCATAAATAACTCTTATATACACATATAATATAATATCTAATATAATAATACTATATATATATATAAACAGTATATTATATAAATATTAAAGTTTGGATTTCAGAACCGATCCGATGAAGCAACCAACATCCAGGTCTCAGATAGTTATTTCCCTAACTGATGTCAGGATAGACTCATCCCATGTGCTGGTGGGATTCTAAATGTGAGCATTGAAAGGGTAAAGAATAGATCCCTCGTTTATGGGAGCTTTTTCTTTACGACAGACACGTCATGCACACGAGATACCCGTTTCTTTCAACCGGATGCCAGACCTCCTTTCCTGCAGACGTTGACGACACATTTCTTTCAACGGGACTGCCGGACCGCTTTTTCCATCGACGTTCGCACCCCGTCGCAGCAGCTCTATGGATGCGGCTGCTCTTTCATATGGCTGAACAGTGAAAGTAATAATTGTTGTATGACAGTTTTATGAGCGCTTGCACGTTTGTGCTCGTTCATTCTGACAAATGCTGTTTTTTGCTGCCCAGCACCACACATGGCTCGTAAGCGAGGAAACGCGCAGGCCGTGCGGTTGTCAACGGTAACGGGCGCAGTGGGACGGGGTGAATTTGGGGGGAGCGGTCCGGAGACAGGCCGCCTATAAAAGAGGGAGAGGTTCGTTCGCTGTGAGCGCATGCGGCGGGTCAATCGACAACAAGGGCAGCGGAGCGACTGAGAGCGGCGTAGTCGACGAGTGAGGCATGGGTAGTCGACACATGAGTGAGGCATGGTCAGTCGACAAAGGATGAGTGGGCATGAGGTGGGCATAGGTCACGGACAACAGTCAGTTTGTCAGTCAGTGCGATAGCTGGTTTGCAGTCTGACATGCTTGGAGACGCGTTTCATCGTAGTCAGGACAGCTGCTTTTCATCGTTCCGAGGTAACGGTTTGCTACCTTGCCAGTCAGAAGGACGGCATTCATCGGTCTAGTCAGACGGTCGCTTCAATCGTGCCATCAGACGTTAGTCGCTTTCGTTCAGTAGACGGTCGCTTCAGCGTTCCAGTCAACGTCACTCATTGCGTACTTTCTTGGGGGTGATCGACTGGCGTTCAATGCCTTTTGCAGAGTGGATACATGCAGGCTGGGAGCTGGCGATGGACAGGCACGCTCCACATTTCAGGACTTTCTTGTTTACTGACGACTTCTCTTGGTGAGCGGACGATTTCTTCTCCTCCCCGCCCTCAAGATCTGCTGTACCCTTGTCGTGTTAGTTAAGTAATGAGTCCACCCCGATAAAGCATCTTGCCTCGTCTCTTTCTATCATTTGATTGATTTGCGCCGATTATTTGATTTATCTGCTTGCGATCATTTTGATTGATTGGAAATTATTATTTATCCCAGTACAATAAAAAGTTCTTTTTATTTATTTATTTTCTTATTAATAATTATTTGTTAATGTTCCAACGCTGCCGGCTTGCGCTTTCCTATCCCTGATCCAAGCATTGTCCGGCCTAGATAGACTGGGAGGTAATTACGACAGTGCTTGACCAATAATTGTCGGCACGCACGGGAGCTTAAACTAGGCGCCATATAAGATCTAATCAAGATAAGATTGGTGTTCTTGCGAGGGAATGCTCCCCATTGCAGGTAACAAGTGACCTGTAGTAATTCGCATGCATAATAAGACGGTGGACACTGGAACTCGGTGGTTAAACTGGGTGGGTCGTGTCAAGCAAGCAAGTACCACAAAGTGTAATTGTGAGCGTGCACCCAGGCGTCCGGCTCTTCCGCGGACAAACGGGGATAAAACCCGAGTAACAACAGGTGTCTTGGGCCCGTGGGTAACAGTATATAATATTCTATATATATATATATACTGTATATATGTGGCGAACGTACCCAGCGTAATGATGGATGGGGGGGAAAAGGTGGGTATAGGACTTTAACCACACAGTGTATACGGTACATTTCTTCTATGCGCGAAGGTAAATTTGCAATCTCGGTTTTGGTCTCATGGTCATTGACAGTTGGCGATCGCACAGGGTTTCCACAAGCATCCCACGGGAATGTGAGTGAGAGCACCGTGATGAGCATTTTGTAATCGCTCTGTAGGATGTGAAAGTAATATTGAATGCGTGCTGGGCGGATTAAGTAATCCCGCCCACAATCGTGGTGGGACTGGCGTTAACACCGGCGCCACTCGGATAGCGAGCGGTTTCCTTAAGAGCATAGACACGTTGATCTCAGAGATATGCATGCGTGGGAGGGGGGAATTGGCACGGCGGAGCATTGGAAACACAGATGGAGGCAACAGGGGGTTATACTGCGAACTTCATGAACAATTACACGGACACAGCACTTTAAATAACATGGAGATATAATCACAATATAAATATTTACAAGGGTAATTCAAATGTAATAATAATAACGTAAAGTAATTTAAACCTAAGGTCGAGGCGTCTCTAACACGGACTAATACGACAACGGGGACAAACAGAAAAGCAACTCCCCTTATTCTGGCACTGAGCTTGGTCGAAGATGGTCTTTAGGAATTGGAATGGAGGTGCTTCATCTGCATGTGTAGATGCGCGCAAAATGGCACCAGCCACTCTCTCGCAGCGGGAACATACGTCAGGCAATTCCTAAGGTGATATTCAACCACAGGGTCTGGACACCCACGTGCAGCTCCTCGTCGATCGTCCTCACTGGACACGCGGCTTTGCAGAATGGTGCATCTCTTGGTGTAACACGAGGCTTCGAGGTCGGTCTCACACCAACCAAGAGCCAATGGCCAGCTTCTTGCTCAACCAGCGAGCCAATCACCTCAGCATGATCGAAATTGCGCCGTCTTCTCATACTCGAAGGAAAGCCATTTCGTCATGCAAGAGGAGAGCAAAGCGAGATTCTCCATCCCAGCGATGTCTCTATGACTACAACTGCGTCCCTCAAACGGACCTCATCGTACTCCCGATCTGTCTTTGACGTCAACCCGACACCATCACCTCCGGGGCGTGGCTTACTATGGTATGGTTGTTGTTGGTATATAAACACAACTCCTTTATGGTGGGCTTGTAAATTCTAAAATGTAGGAATAGGTCACAGGGGCAATCACATACGGGGAGAAATTATCCTTCATCCTTTCTAATTAACACCGACCATTCCACAGTGTGTGACACATAAATTTAAGCTCACAGTTCCCGACTAATTTACATCGAGATGGTCCTAACTGTCCATGGACCAAAACAACTATTCATCCTATTAATCTGTTAAATTCCTCCATCACCCCACAACCATAACAAGTTAAATGATCACACACCATTCCTCATGGGTGTCAGGAGTGTTTTAGCCAGACAAAAATCCATTGTGTGCGTTCTAGTTTTACATTCTGTTGGTTCTCATGTAAATTGTTCACGAGAGTAAGGCTGTATTGCGTTAAATTGAGTTTGAATCTCTGCAGTGTTCTTTGATGCTGCTTGTCTAAACTTGCCGAATGTGCCCTTCAAAAACATTCAGGAACACATTGGTGTTTATGACCAGACTAAGCTGAACTAGCACATACAGCAAGATGTATCTTAATTAGTGGGGCAACTTAGCTAATATAGCATAACAATTGTGCATTTTGTGAAGGAAAGCACCAAATTTGGCACACTAGTAGCCTATCATATTATGACAGATTTGGATATTGGCCATCTCAATTTCAGCCGCTGATGGCTTGACAGCCATTTTCACTGCCATCAAAATTTTGAGATGGCCCAATATCAAATCTGTTCATAATATGATAGGCTACTAGTGTGCCAAATTGGTGCTTTCCTCACAAAATGCACAATTGTTATGCTAAGTTGCCCACTAAATATACTGCTTTATGGGTTGCACAGATTTTTTTTTAGATAAAGTTACACTGTACAATTGAACATCAACTTAGCACAGTCATTATTAAATGGTAATAAACATGGTTTAAGTAAATATAGAAGATCCAGAATGTTTGATGTGAAAATTCTGATCAGTGTTTTTTTGAATTTAGCTAAGGCTGGTGGCTTGCTGCTTAAGCTGGTGGACACGCAATACAATAGTGGATACAGTTGTGTCATTTAATAAGTACAAGACTCACTTTGGTCAATGGGTTTCAAGTAGGTCAAGTGCAGGTTGTACTTCCTTGGCAGGATCTTTTGTCTCAACAGTGGTACTTGCAATGGCTAATATTTTCCCTGTGCAGCCACATTGTGTGCAAACGATATCATGCACACATAAATGTCTGCATTGCGGATGTCAAGGTGAAGAGTAGAGGAAGAGAAAGTTAATAAAATTACATCGACAGTGTAGTGAGACACAAACAACGAGGTACACAAGGACATCAATCAGACGAACCCCTCCTCCCCAGTGCAGAAGAAACCTCCATATATGCTTGCCCATTAACTCTAGTAAAACAGTACATGCATAAAAATAAGCACCTCACGCAGAATTGCGGTTGACCTGGTTCTGTGGGATGATGATCTGGCAAGAATTAGCATTTTCCGGTTTATGATGGGGTGACTAAGATGCAGATGACACGCACCATGGCCAAGCTTGCGGACAGTGATCAGGAGCGTAGCTTGGTTCACAGATCACCTGCTTGCACGTGCCACCTACAGGGTGGTGTGGGAGGTAGTGCAGCTTGAACTGCTAGTTGGGGTATAATGTTAGAACTTGTCAATTGATATCATGCCGTTATTTACTGAAAGTCCATTACAGGATGATCTCCATATGCAGCCTCAGTCATCTCACTCCATCATACTACCCTCTCGCCCCTTTGGGTCGTAACATATATCACACTCAATAACACCCCCCCCCCATCGCCCTCCCCCAGCTCGTAACATAGCTGCTTTCCAATTAACCCAAATAGTCTTGAACTTGTGACAGGTTTGAGGTAATGAAGTATATACATAATATGAACTTGCTTTAATTCTAGAATGTGAAAATGTTTAATGATGTCATGTTTTGTCTCTATCAATCAATGCTGGACATGCTGCAACTCTAGATAATGTTGCTGGTCCTAAATCTCAAACAATAGGCCAGGACCATCTCACTAGGCATTGATATCTTGGCATTCGACAGTCTGGAATCCTGCTCTGCTTATCAAGCTCTTACCTGTGGCTTACAAGGCTACCTTCACACCTGGATTTCTGACTTCCTCCACTCATGCAGTCAACATGTTGCCATTAATGGAACTCTCTCCCCCTCTGCTAGTGGAGGCTGGAGTTCCCAAGGCAGTGTGTTGGTCCAGTATTGTTCCAACATCGTCTAAATGACTCTCCGATGCTCTGGAAACCCTCCCTTCCTTTTTGCACATTTCTCCATATTGTGTTGTAAGTTCCTCGGCCCATTGATAGGCAGATAGCAGCTGTGTCACTTTCTGATCTGGAATTGATTAAATGTTGGCCTGATAAATGGAACATATCCTTCACTCCTGAAAGATCTCTTGCCTTGTAGCTTAGAATGATCATCAAACCAACCCACTATCTATCTTCATGGAAGGCGATAGAAGAGGTTAAATCACTTGAACCTTAGAATTCACTGTCATTCATGACCTCTCTGGGCTGAGCATTAGCAAAGCTGACCTCTTAAGCCAGCCATAGATTAGGCATCTCCACTGTCCAAGTCTTTCCTGAAAAACAGAACTATTCAGTCTAGAAAGCATTTATCCAAGCACTTCTCCTTGAATGGTTGATGCCCTAGCACACATCTGTCTCTGGATTCTGTGGAATCTAAAATTCTCAACATTACTGGAATCTCCTGTGATGAGGCTGAAGCACAAAGGCCTGTTACTCTCACATTGCAGACAGGTTGATGGCCTCTGTTTTTTACCATTTTCTGGTCTGATTTCCTCTACCCTCTCAGCTCTCTGACCATCCCTAGCCTCTCAGGATGGATACATTCTGCTCGTCACCCCTCCTGATAAAGAAATTCCAAATCCAGCCTCACCAATACATCTAAACGTTTTTGTTCCTCGCTTCTCCCATCTGTGGAACCACCAACCAGGGGCTGTGCAATTCACTCTTCCCTCCAAGGATTCAAGAGGAATGAACTCCCATCCTTACCACAATATTTATGATCCCATTGACACTCCCACCCCCAACACAGTTACTTGCAGTTTGCAGCATTTCCTCCACTCCTCTCCCTCTTCCTGTTTGTTCATTTCTTGCTTATTGTGCCCAAGAGTTTCCCCACTATCAGTTCCACCTTCACTCCATCACCAGGCTCTTCTATGAACCTTGATCTTGTAAGAAAATGAAATTAGCCTTTTGTGACTTTCCATCAGTCACAAAAGCTAGCAAATGGAAAAGCCAAAATTTTAAGGGAAGATTAAAGTTAATTTCAACAAGTGCAAACTTGGCCTCCTCAAAACACAAAACTCAAAGAATATAGATTCAAACCAGAGAGGTCCAAGTAAATTCAATTGGGACTTGTTTAACATGAAACGTCAAGCTGTACTCCTCTCCCCATTTCCCTCCCCCCCCCTTTTAAATGTCATCCAAGCAACATTCTTGTAATTATATCTTGGTTTATCTTTTTTTTTAATTTTGTAATATAGTCAAAGCTCGTGAAAAAATTACAAAGAAGGATCAGGATAAACATAACAAAAGGAACAGCAGGAGAAGAGGAAATGCAAACAGTAGGACGAGGAACACAATAAACTGAAACGGACAAACAAGAGAGATGCAGGTAATGATGAGGGGTAGGGGAGAACGCAAGGGGTGCAACAAGGTCGAGTCAGGTATGGGAGCATGCATCGGAGCAGCGTGTCGCTGTGTCTACTTTCGCCGGTACTCAGGGGCCTCAGTCTGGCCATCCCCAAGCAGATGTCTGACCCATCCCCATCTCCTTGAGATTCCCATCAACCTGCTGCAACCATGAGGCATGTGGCTGCGCATTTGCCTCCTTCACTCATGAGGCTCCTCGCTGAGAGAATATGGTGAGCATGATCAGTGTCAGGAAAACGAGTCACATGTCCATACAGCCACAGCTGGTGCTCACGGACTATACAGGTAACAAATCTCATCTGAGTCTCTCAGCAGCCACTCATTGGATACAAAGTCCGACCAGTGATAGCCAAGGATTCTGTGAAGATACCTGTACTGAAGGAGTGAAGTCTCCATCTCAAATCCTTCGTCAGAGTCAAAATCTCACATCTGTAGAGCAAGACTGGAAGGACCAAAGACTCAACTACACGGAGTTTCATCCTCCTGCATAGGTACCGACAGCACCACACCCATGATTCAGTGAATCCATGACTCTCAGGCCAACCCAGACGTCTATCGACTTTTTGCTCACAACATGCGAGGACATGAATATCACTGCATGGTCAGTGAATCTCTCCGTGACCCCAACATCCTCACCATAAACAAGTACAGGCAAGATAGCAGCATCCAATATGTCATTGAAAACCTGGATCTTGTTTTTGACCCAACAAACCAAATCCCAGTGGCTCAACTCCTCATTCAGTGTCTCAAGGGCCACCAGAAGGATATCCATTGTCTCCACAAAGATAACTATCATCTGTGAAATCAAGGTCAGAGGTTTGAGTTTCCCAAACGATGCCCACAGCTTGATCTCTCTGACATCTCCAGAATCCAGTCCATACAAGCGCTGAAAAGTGTGGGGGCAGTACACACCCTGACAAACTTCAGTAACAACTAGAAATAAGTCAGAGATGGAACCACCAATCTCACAGCACTCTCAGTACCAAAGTATAGTTCAGAAATCAGATTGATCAGTTTTGGTGGCACCCACAAAAACAGAGGATCGCTCCAGAGGGCATCCCGATTCCAAATCGAATGCTTTGCGGAGATCAACATAGTCTGCGAGCAGCCCCTGCTGAAACCCTTGCCTGCATCCGGTGAGGACCAAAGAGCGAGGATATGTTTAATTGTTGACCTCTTTGGTGTGACCTGACTGCTCTGGGCACAGGTGCTCAAGCAGATAGTGGTGAACCTATCAAGAATTATCCGAGAAAATCTTTGCCCGGCGCTGAGAGCAGCCTCACCCTCGATAGCTGGTGCAGTCCTGGCGACCATTCTTTCCTTTCCAGAGAGGGACAGCAAGACCCTCTTCCAGTCAGTTGGGATGATGCCTGTGTTCCAGACAGAACACAGAACTGCATGCAATGACATGAGTACAGCATTCCACCAGCCTTGGGAAGTTCAGCATGGATGCCACAGAACCCAGGAACTTCACCCCTTTCAACTGGTTCACACCTGGCTTTCCGAATTGAAAATGTAAATAAATTTAGATGTGCTTGGGTGTGCTTACACATTGTGTAAGCATATGAACTGTGCTTCCCATTGTCTAGGTCGCTAACGTGCATTTTTTTTCATTTTTTTTTTCATTTATTTATATTCATTTGGGATGTTGTCTGACGATGCTTGTGAATTTTTTTCCGGTGTACCGGCTTATATTTCCATCGGCACGCAAAATTTCAGCTTTCTACTTCACCCGGAAGGTACCGATCTTTAATATCAGTTAGTCAGTGAGTAGTTAGAAAGATAGATGTGTGTGTGTATATATATATATATATATATATATATATATATATAATATATAATATATATATATATATATATATATATGTAATCAAATAGTCTTCAGAAAGCCTTTTTCATGTCACATTAGTGTTCTGATGGTGCAGAAAAATGAATAATGATGTATGAAGGATTGCTAACAATGTTGAAGTACTCCAATTTCCATCGTAATTAAATTAATACACTGCAAAGACGTGTATATTTTGTCATGCAGTTGAAAGTAAAACGTTTGCAGTCACGTACGATTTACGAACGTTGCATTATTAAAGCCCGTGTCTGTACATCCAGTGAGACATTTGCAGAAATCTATGAAATAGTGAGGAACATAATTGATGTATTCAATTTAAAAGAATCGGTTATTATCTCTATCCTGAAGGTGGAATAAGGTTATGTTTTACCCTTTCTGTCTGTTTGTTTTTTCGGTGAGCAGGATATCTCAAAAGTTTTGGATGGATTTGGACGAAATTTTGGTGGACAGGTGGTGTGTGACAGGGACGAAATGATTAGATTGTGGGGAAGATTTGGATCTACTCGAACTTAAAAAATTTTTTTTAAAGTATTCTTCACCCTTGAGAGATCGGAACAAACACGATATTTCAAAACGTTGTGAATGAGTTTTGCCAAAACTTCGTGGATTATTTGGGTAAATGACAAAGAACAAGCTGATTAGATATTGGTTCAGGTCCAAATCCATATCCGGCCAATCAGGTTTTTACAAAATGTAAACTGTTCAGCTTGGCATATGCTGTTCTAATTCAATTCAAATTGATGGGGGTTGGTATCAAGTATTATAAGTGATCGGTGGTGAAATTACAAATCCTTAGATGATTTCTTTTTTTTTTTTGAAACCCATTGTGCAAAGAAGAGGGCATCTGGCTGCTCACAATTCATGTTGCCAAGGGGGTAGTAATTAGCAGATGAACATTTTCACAATGTAAAACTACAGTGAATGTCATGAGAAATGGCCAATCAAGGCAGCACACACCACTTGAATGATAAAGTGGATGAGTTGCAAATGCTAAGAAGCATGTGAGAGTGGCATTAGTCCCATTGTCCAAAAGGAGTCATCAGCCTTAAGTTATTCACTCTCTCCTCTGACTTCACCCCAACCACATGCCCGTTCTCCATCACGATTTCATCCACTGGTTGGTTGAGCATGTATGTTCCACCAAAGATTGCACTCAGCCTGTAAATCGAGAACCCACACTAATGTGATGAAACTTAGAAAGCCATTTTGTCACTAATGATGGTAGCAGGCCCGTACATGCACACACTACTACAGAAGGAATGTTAATTACTCTGTGCGCGAAGCACAAAGTGGGGTTAAACAATTGGTTTACTCTGTCTAACAGATGTCAGTCTATAATCGAGGAACTACTTGATTTCACTTTAATTATATATTTTGAACACTGTGGAACAAGAATCAGAACATTAATCAAAACATGAACCTGCACTTTAGCCGTACTTTAGCACTCAATTTGGCAAATTGTATGGAATCTCGTCCTGATCGTGCATGTGCATAGAGTGGTAATGGTAATTATTTTAGTCTGCCTGTCTGGCAGTCGAATAAAATTGAAGATCATTCCAAACAGGAAACTTATTCTTCATAAGGATGTCATAAAGGACACAAAAAAACAGGCACGAATAACTAATTTAACGTGTGTTATATAAAGTGGTGTAAAAGAGCATGTCGCGGGGTAAGAGACATAATGTTGTAACTGCATTTCTGGAAACCGAATAAAATGGCTCTCATGTCTTTCAACACCATATTTATCTTTCTTTAGCGATTTGCAGGAATGGGAAATTTTCAGTTACAAACTATGTCTCTCAACCGTGAAATATGGTGTTGAAAGACATGAGAGCCATTTTATTCAACCCCGCCAAAAATGCAGTTACAACATTATGTGTCTCAACCCGCGATTGTATTAATGGTGGTAAACTTCCGATTTAATATTGTTGTTTTTTCTGCAGCCTTTAAAACTTCTCTCTTGTTTCAATTGAATGAAAGTAATATACATAACATACTGTAGAAACAAATTACCATGTTTGTATTTCCAAAAACCTCAGTTTAGTAGTGTAATGGGGAATCTAGATGCAGGAATGAAGCCATTCGGCCCATCGTGCCAACCTCACATCAACACCAGACCAATTTATACAAAAAACAAAATGCAAAATGTTTTTTCTTTTCTTTATGGTTGGGGGGGGAGTGGGCAAAGGAGTTCTTGGGTGAGAAACACACATCAACCACACACCACATAACCTGGTGTTGGTTAGGGTGGCGGCTTGGGATCCTAGGGTCCTGAGTTCAAGCCCCGTCGGCCGCTGAATTATACACCAGGGGGTTGACTCAGCCTGTCATCCTTCCGAGGTCGGCGAAATGAGTACCAGTTCCAGTGTGTGTACTGGTAGAGGGCACTGCATCAGCGACACAGTCGCCTTCAAGAAATGATAGCTACCCCGGCAGCTGAGCTGCCATAACGACCACCACAACCAACACACACACCACTTGACGAACCACCACAGACAACACTCCATACACATGCATACACACAATCACCTCTCGATGCTCAAGCTACCTTAAAGCCCTGCCAGCATCCCTATACCGCTCATATCTCCAATATTTTTGGGTACCTATTTAATTCCAATTTTAACTTATTTACTGTTTGCCTGCACAACATTCCAGGAAGACCATTCCAAGCTTAACGACTCTCTGAGTGAAAGTCCCTGCCTTATACCGCTACCGTCTTAACTCTTCTCCTCTTTACTCTCAGGCTATGGCCCCCAGTCCTATCACTGTCTACTCTGCTGAATAATCCTTTGCACTTATTTTTATCCATACCTTTCATTTTCTTAAACATCTCATATCTCCTCATAACTGCCTCCTTTCTCGTGAATAAAGCCCTGTCTCCTTCAGCCATTCCTCATAGCTGAGTCAAGCTAGGCCCGGAATCAATCTAGTAGCCCTGCACTGAACCTTCTCTATGGCAGCTATGTTCTTCTAAGTGGTGGTGACCAAAACTGGTCATATTTATAATTTTAATTATATATATTGTTACGAATTTGGGAATTCGATTGCACACAACATACAGGTTCCTTTAGTCAGCTATGTCGATAAGTGCTTGTTCTAGATAGCTCATTCCATTGTCTAAATGTTCAGAATCGATGAGATGCGCTGTGGATCGATTTAATAGTTAGGGAACGAAAAATGGAGACATCCCTCCTCTTATGCGAAGAGGAAGAAGAACCCTGCCGTCCTGACTCATGATGTCAACAACTCCTCCCCCGTGGTTGAGCGGGGGATGGATCACGAGGGCATGAGTCACGCCGGGCGTGGGGGAGGGGGGCGGAGAAGGATAAGGACGAGATCCTTTCTTGTTTTGAATGAGGAGTAAGCTTTTTGCTTCGGCAGAGAGTAGTCGCTCAGCAGACCTTCGGGTCCTGTTTGGCTTGGGTTAGGGTTGAGGCCTTCGAAAGCTTTTTGCTTCTGCAGAGGATGTTCGCAGAGCTTCGGGTCCTGCTTGACTCTGGTTAGGGTCGGAGGCGCTTAAGCTTTTTGCTTCAAGCTGCCTTGTTTGGAAGAAAGTTAAGCCGGTTGCTCGGCTCGAGCTGCGAGTGGTGGCTTCTTCTTCTTCTTGGTTCGTGGAGCTCTTTGTTCTCCATTTTGGTTCCCGGCTTGGTGCGACTCATCGACCTCTTCTTGGAGGTGGACTCGGGGAAGCGACGCATCGACGGGAAGGATCGGCGCCTCGTCTCACCAGCACGTGTTGAGAAGTGCGGGAGCTCGGGAAGGATCGCAGCTCACGGCGATTGGATCCAGCTCGCTCTCGCTGGAGCCCTGGTCTGAACAACTTGAAGACCACACGAGGTGGAGAGGTTCGAGATAGGTTCTGGGTTTCAGCTCACCTGTGACTTTGCTAAATGGAACATATCCTTCACTCCTGAAAGATCTCTTGCCTTGTAGCTCTAGAATGATCATCAAACCAACCCACATATCTACTTTCATGGTCAGGCGATAGAAGAGGTTAAATCACTTGAACCTCTAGAATTCACTGTCATTCATGACCTCTCCTGGGCTGAGCATATAGCAAAGCTGACCTCTTAGCCAGCCATAGATTAGGCATCCTCCACTGTTCCAAGTCTTTCTGAAAAACAGAACTATTCAGTCTAGAAAGCATTTATCCAAGCACTCTCTCCTTGAATGGTTGATGCCCCTAGCTCACATCTGTCTTCTGGATTCTGTGGAATCTAAAATTCTCAACATTACTGGAATCTCCTGTGATGAGGCTGAAGCACAAAGGCCTGTTACTCTCACATTGCAGACAGGTTGATGGCCTCTGTTTTTTACCATTTTCTGGTTCTGATTTCCTCTACCCTCTCAGCTCTCTGACCATCCCTAGCCTCTCCAGGATGGATACATTCTGCTCGTCACCCCTCCTGATAAAGAAATTCCCCAATCCAGCCTCACCATACATCTAAACGTTTTGTGTCCTCGCTTCTCCATCTGTGGAACCACCAACCAGGGGCTGTGCAATCTCACTCTTCCCTCCAAGGATTCAAGAGGGAATGAACTCCCATCCTTACCCACAATATTTATGATCCCATTGACACTCCCCACCCCCAACACAGTTACTTGCAGTTTGCAGCATTTCCTCCACTCCTCTCCTCTCTTCCTGTTTGTTCATTCTCTTGCTTATTGTGCCCAAGAGTTTCCCCACTATCAGTTCCCACCTTCACCTCCATCACCAGGCTCTTCTATGAACCTTGATCTTGTAAGGAAAATGAAATTAGCCTTTTGTGACTTTCCATCAGTCACAAAAGGCTAGCAATGGAAAAGCCAAAATTTTAAGGGAAGATTAAAGGTTAATTTCAACAAGTGCAAACTTGGCCTCCTCAAAACACAAAACTCAAAGAATATAGATTCAAACCAAGAGAGGTCCAAGTAAATTACAATTGGGACTTGTTTAACATGAACAGTCAAGCTGTACTCCTCTCCCCATTTCCCTCCCCCCCCCCTTTTAAATGTCATCCAAGCAACATTCTTTGTTAATTATATCTTTGTTTATCTTTTTTTTTTAATTTTGTATACATAGTCAAAGCTCGTGAAAAAATTACAAAGAACGGATCAGGATACAACATAACAAAAGGAACAGCAGGAGAAGAGGAAATGCAAACAGTAGGACCGAGGAACACAATAAACTGAAACGGACAAACAAGAGAGATGCAGGTAATGATGAGGGGTAGGGGAGAACGCAAGGGGTGCACAAGGTCGAGTCAGGTATGGGAGCATGCATCGGAGCAGCGTGTCGCTGTGTCTACTTTCCGCCGGTACTCCAGGGGCCTCAGTCTGGCCATCCCCCAAGCAGATGTCTGACCCATCCCCATCTCCTTGAGATTCCCATCAACCTGCTGCAACCATGAGGCATGTGGCTGGCCCATTTGCCTCCTTCACTCATGAGGCTCCCTCGCTAGAGAATATGGTGAGCATGATCAGTGTCAGGAAAACGAGTCACATGTCCATACAGCCACAGCTGGTGCTCACGGACTATTCAGGTAACAAATCTCATCTGAGTCTCTCAGCAGCCACTCATTGGATACAAAGTCCGACCAGTGATAGCCAAGGATTCTGTGAAGATACCTGGTACTGAAGGAGTGAAGTCTCCATCTCAAATCCTTCGTCAGAGTCAAAATCTCACATCTGTAGAGCAGACTGGAAGGACCAAAGACTCAACTACACGGAGTTTCATCCTCCTGCATAGGTACCGACAGCACCACACCCATGATTCAGTGAATCCATGACTCTCAGGCCAACCCAGACGTCTATCGACTTTTTGCTCACAACATGCAGAGACATGAATATCACTGCATGGTCAGTGAATCTCTCCGTGACCCCAACATCCTCACCATAAACAAGTACAGGCAAGATAGCAGCATCCAATATGTCATTGAAAACCTGGATCTTGGTTTTGACCCAACAAACCCATAATCCCAGTGGCTCAACTCCTCATTCAGTGTCTCAAGGGCCACCAGAAGGATATACCATTGTCTCCACAAAGATAACTATCATCTGTGAAATCAAGGTCAGAGGTTTGAGTTTCCCAAACGATGCACCACAGCTTGATCTCTCTGACATCTCCAGAATCCAGTCCATACAAGCGCTGAAAAGTGTGGGGGGCAGTACACACCCCTGACAAACTTCAGTAACAACTAGAAATAAGTCAGAGATGGAACCACCACATCTCACAGCACTCTCAGTACCAAAGTATAGTTCAGAAATCAGATTGATCAGTTTTGGTGGCACCCCACAAAAACAGAGGATCCTCCAGAGGGCATCCCGATTCACTGAATCGAATGCTTTGCGGAGATCAACATAGTCTGCGAGCAGCCCTGCTGAAACCCTTGCCTGCATCCGGTGAGGACCCAAAGAGCGAGGATATGTTTAATTGTTGACCTCTTTGGTGTGAAGCCTGACTGCTCTGGGCACAGGTGCTCAAGCAGATAGTGGTGACCCTATCAAGAATTATCCGAGAAAGTCTTTGCCCGGCGCTGAGAGCAGCCTCACCCCTCGATAGCTGGTGCAGTCCTGGCGACCATTCTTCCCTTTCCAGAGAGGGACAGCAAGACCCTCTTCCAGTCAGTTGGGATGATGCCTGTGTTCCAGACAGAACACAGAACTGCATGCAATGACATGAGTACAGCATTTCCACCAGCCTTGGGAAGTTCAGCATGGATGCCACAGAACCAGGAACTTCACCCCCTTTCAACTGGTTCACCACCTGGCTTTCCGAATTGAAAATGTAAATAAATTTTGATGTGCTTGCGGGGTGTGCTTACACATTGTGTAAGCATATGAACTGTGCTTCCCCATTGTCTAGGGTCGCTAACGTGCATTTTTTTCATTTTTTTTTTCATTTATTTTATATTTTCATTTGTGGATGTTGTCTGACGATGCTGTGAAATTTTTTCCGGTGTGTACCGGCTTATATTTCCATCGGCACGCAAAATTTCAGCTTTCTACTTCACCCGGAAGGTACCGATCTTTAATATCAGTTAGTCAGTGAGTAGTTAGAAAGATAGATGTGTGTGTGTATAATATATATATATATATATATATATATATATATATATATATATATATATATATATATATGTAATCAAATAGTCTTCAGAAAGCCTTTTTCATGTCACATTAGTGTTCTGATGGTGCAGAAAACATGAATAATGATGTATTGAAGGATTGCTAACAATGTTGAAAGTACTCAATTTCCATCGTAATTAAATTAATACACTGCAAAGACGTGTATATTTTGTCATGCAGTTGAAAGTTAACGTTTGCAGTCACGTACGATTTACGAACGTTGCATTATTAAAGCCCGTGTCTGTACATCCAGTGAGACATTTGGCAGAAATCTATGAAAATAGTGAGGAACATAATTGATGTATTCAATTTTAAAAGAATCGGTTATTTACCTCTATCCTGAAGGTGGAATAAGGTTATGTTTTTACCCCTTTCTGTCTGTTGTTTTTTCTGTGAGCAGGATATCTCAAAAAGTTTTGGATGGATTTGGACGAAATTTGGTGGACAGGTTGGGTGTGTGACAGGGACGAAATGATTAGATTGTGGGGAAGATTTGGATCTACTCGAACTTAAAAAATTTTTTTTAAAGTATTCTTCACCCTTGAGAGATCGGAACAAACACGATATTTCAAAACGTTGTGAATGAGTTATGCCAAAACTTCGTGGATTATTTGGGTAAATGACAAGAACAAGCTGATTAGATATTGGTTCAGGTCCAAATCCATATCCGGCCAATCAGGTTTTTACAAAATGTAAACTGTTCAGCTTGGCATATGCTGTTCTAATTCAATTCAAATTGATGGGGGTTGAGTATCAAGTATTATAAGTGATCGGTGGTGAAATTACAAATCCTTAGATGATTTCTTTTCTTTTTTTTGAAACCCATTGTGCAAAAGAAGAGGGCATCTGGCTGCTCACAATTCATGTTGCCAAGGGAGGGTAGTAAATAGCAGATGAACATTTTCACAATGTAAAACTACAGTGAATGTCATGAGAAATGGCCAATCAAGGCAGCACACACCAGCTTGAATGATAAAGTGGATGAGTTGCAAATGCTAAGAAGCATGTGAGAGTGGCATTAGTCCCATTGTCCAAAAGGAGTCATCAGCCTTAAGTTATTCACCTCTCCCTCTGACTTCACCCCAACCACATGCCCGTTCTCCATCACGATTTCATCCACTGGTTTGTTGAGCATGTATGTTCCACCAAAGATTGCACTCAGCCTGTAAATCGAGAACCACACATTAATGTGATGAAACTTAGAACAGCCATTTTGTCACTAATGATGGTAGCAGGCCCGTACATGCACACACTACTACAGAAGGAATGTTAATTACTCTGTGCGCGAAGCACAAAGTGGGGTTAAACAATTGGTTTACTCTGTCTAACAGATGTCAGTCTATAATCGAGGAACTACTTGATTTCACTTTAATTATATATTTTGAACACTGTGGAACAAGAATCAGAACATTAATCAAAACATGAACCTGCACTTTAGCCTACTTTAGCACTCAATTTGGCAAATTGTATGGAATCTCGTCCTGATCGTGCATGTGCATAGAGTGGTAATGGTAATTATTTTAGTCTGCCTGTCTGGCAGTCGAATAAAATTGAAGATCATTCCAAACAGGAAACTTATTCTTCATAAGGATGTCATAAAGGACACAAACAACAGGCACGAATAACTAATTTAACGTGTTATATAAAGTGGTGTAAAAGAGCATGTCGCGGGTTGAGAGACATAATGTTGTAACTGCATTTCTGGCGAAACCGAATAAAATGGCTCTCATGTCTTTCAACACCATATTTATCTTTCTTTAGCGATTTGCAGGAAATGGGAAATTTTCAGTTACAACATTATGTCTCTCAACCCGTGAAATATGGTGTTGAAAGACATGAGAGCCATTTTATTCAACCCGCCAAAAATGCAGTTACAACATTATGTTCTCAACCCGCGATTGTATTAATGGTGGTAAACTTCCGATTTAATATTGTTGTTTTTTCTGCAGCCTTTAAAACTTCTCTCTTGTTTCAATTGAATGACAGTATATACATATACATACTGTAGAACACAAATTACCATGTTTGTATTTCCAAAAACCCTCAGTTTAGTAGTGTCATGGGGAATCTAGATGCAGGATGAAGCCATTCGGCCCATCGTGCCAACCTCACATCAACACCAGACCAATTTATACAAAAAAACAAAATGCAAAATGTTTTTTCTTTTCTTTATGGTTGGGGGGGGAGTGGGCAAAGGGAGTTCTTGGGTGAGAAACACACATCAACACACAACCACATAACCTGGTGTTGGTTAGGGTGGCGGCTTGGGATCCTAGGGTCCTGAGTTCAAGCCCCGTCGGCCGCTGAATTAATACACCAGGGGGTTGACTCAGCCTGTCATCCTTCCGAGGTCGGCGAAATGAGTACCAGTTCAGTGTGTTACTGGTAGAGGGCACTGCATCAGCGACACAGTCGCGCTTCAAGAAATGATAGCTACCCGGCAGCTGAGCTGCCATACGACCACCACCACCAACCACACACCACCACTTGACGAACCACCACAGACAACACTCCATACACATGCATACACACAATCACCTCTCGATGCTCAAGCTACCTTAAAGCCCTGCCAGCATCCCTATACGCTCTATCTCCAATATTTTTGGGTACCTATTTAATTCCAATTTTAACTTATTTACTGTTTCTGCTGCCACTAACATTCCAGGAAGACCATTCCAAGCATTAACGACTCTCTGAGTGAAAGTCCCCTGCCTTACTACGCCTACCGTCTTAACTCTTCTCCTCTTTCTCTCAGGCTATGGCCCCCAGTCCTATCACTGTCTACTCTGCTGAATAATCCTTTGCACTTATTTTATCCATACCTTTCATTTTCTTAAACATCCCATATCTCCTCATAACTGCCTCCTTTCTCGTGAATAAAGCCCTGTCTCCTTCAGCCATTCCTCATAGCTGAGTCAAGCTAGGCCCGGAATCAATCTAGTAGCCCTGCACTGAACTTCTCTATGGCAGCTATGTCTTCCTAAGTGGTGGTGACCAAAACTGGTCATATTTATAATTTTAAATTATATATATTGTTACGAATTGGGAATTCGATTGCACACAACATACAGGTTCCTTAGTCAGCTATGTCGATAAGTGCTTGTTCCCTAGATAGCTCACCTTCCATTGTCTAAATGTTCAGAATCGATGAGATGCGCTGTGGATCGATTTAATAGTTAGGGAACGAACAATGGAGACATCCTCTCCCCTCTTATGCGAAGAGGAAGAAGAACCCTGCCGTCCCGTGACTCATGATGTCAACAACTCCCTCCACCCGTGGTTGAGCGGCGGGGATGGATCACGAGGGCATGAGTCACGCCGGGCGTGGGGGAGGGGGGCGGAGAAGGATAAGGACGAGATCCTTTCTTTGTTTGAATGAGGAGTAAGCTTTTTGCTTCGGCAGAGAGTAGTCGCTCAGCAGACCTTCGGGTCCTGTTTGGCTTGGGTTAGGGTTGAGGCCTTCGAAAGCTTTTTGCTTCTGCAGAGGAGTTGTTCAGCAGAGCTTCGGGTCCTGCTTGACTCTGGTTAGGGTCGGAGGCTGCTTAAAGCTTTTTGCTTCAAGCTGCTTGTTTGGAAGAAAGTTAAGCCGGTTGCTCGGCTCGAGCTGCGAGTGGTGGCTTCTTCTTCTCTTGGTTCGTGGAGCTCTTTTTTCTCCATTTTGGTTCCCGGCTTGGTGCGACTCATCGACCTCTTCTTGGAGGTGGATCCTCGGGGAAGCGACGCATCGACGGGAAGGATCGGCGCTCGTCTCACCAGCACGTGTTGAGAAGTGCGGGAGCTCGGGAAGGATCGCAGCTCACGGCGATTGGATCCAGCTCGCTCTCGCTGGAGCCCTGGTCTGAACAACTTGAAGACCACACGAGTGGAGAGGTTCGAGATAGGTTCTGGGTTTCAGCTCACCTGTTCTCCGAGCTGGAGCCCGTTATTAAAGGCCTCTGCCACCATTTCTTGGGTGTGTGTGTGTGCGTACGTGTGTCCGTGGCCCGTCTAATAAGTAGGAAATTGTAAAGTGCTTTGTGTGCTGTAAATGTTTGCATTGCATTTCGTATAGACGTCGTAGTTCTTTTGTCGTGCTTTTGTTGCTGTATAATTGCATACGTGTTTTGCCTTGTTTAATTGCATACGTGCTTTATTATAATAAATGTCCTTGTGTGAATGTAAACCTGTTCGTTGCGTCCTCTTCCTTAATTGAGCTGCCATCTTGCACTCGGAATATAGTTGGTTTTTAGATAGCCGGTACAGGTGATCGGGTCCAACTGGACTGCGCGATAATACCCGCTCGGTTATCCCAAAAGGAAGCGAGCTGCTTAAGCGGCTCGTTTCCAAGCGGTCCCGTTGAGGTACAATCTCTCGGTAACCTACCCGCGCGAATAATTAGGTAAATCGAAGATTTGGCGATCGGACCCTGTAGCGCGGGGTAGAGTGCGGACAAGGTTGTGGTGTGGTTAAAAACACACCCGTGGCTGGTTTCCGGCATTGATCCGGAAAGCCGCGACTGGATTGTCCGCTCGGTGGGCGAAGCGACCGCTATTGGTTAGACGCGGTCGTTCGCACGCCGGCGGGCGGAAATCTACAACAATATATAG
>CM068961.1:44312120-44330419 GCA_035128595.1 Eptatretus atami
TGCCTTTGCATCTCTCCTATTATTGTCTATATATTTTTTTTTATCACACAGCATTGATCCTGGCTCACCTGTCTCCCTCCATGACTATTCAGTCCTGTATTTGAAGGACCCATCTCTGTGTTGATGGTGGTGGGTTTTTTTAATCATGAAGGCTCCAGTCACAGACTATATGTCTGCATCGAGGCCAGGCTTTAATTAAAAACTGCATCGATACAAAGTGAAGAAAGAGAGAATAGTCGAAGAGTTTTTGAGGAAGTAAAAAATCTGCTTTTTGAAAAGGAAGGTCATAAATGTTAGGAAAGACATGAGAAGGTAAAGAGTTCCAGAATTTGGCAGGGAAGGGGAAGAAACAACATCGTAAGGGCCACCATAACCACACAATACCACCAATGGCCACACAATAATCATGTGATGTAGTGGCTTGTCTATTTTGTGGTCTCACTAATGGTGGAGGTACACAAGCAGCAAGTTATCAGGAGCAGAAACCGAATTGGTCTTAATAGGAAAGAGAAAGAGAGCCTACTTTGTGCGTAATTCGAGCGGGTCGAGTTTTCGGTCAGATTGGGAGAGGTGATAAGTGGGATTACTTTGGATTCAATTCTGTCCAGTAAGTATGTGGAGCTAGAACCTCCCCAGATGTCAAAGCAATACTCGATACAAGGACGAATCAATCCTTTATATAGTTGATGCAACTGGTCAGAGGAGAAGAATCTTCAACATTTGAACAGAACTCCTAGTTTCTTAGAGGTAGACTTAGTATTTGCGTAATGTGTCGATTCCAGGATAAATTTGATGTTAGGGTAAACCTAGTGGGTTTATTGTATCACATGGTGTAATTGGAGAGAGAATAGAGAGATTGAGTTTTAGAAGCATTAAACTGACTTAACCTGACTACATTTGCCCCACTGAGAAATCTTGTCAAAATCCAAATTTAAAGAGGTGGCTGTTATGAACCCAGATGTAGATAGAGTGAGGGAATACGGAGCAGATGGGAAAAACATGTAGGAATGTCATGTTGAGTCATCAGCGTACGAGTGCATTTGGTTATTTGTAAAATATTTGTTGCTGTCTATGTCCATCCGTAACTCCCTACTCCACATCCCCTGCACCACTGTGGAGTATGTATTTGTGACTCTCTCCTAATAACGTCTTGCTTATGTGTGTGGTGTCCATTCCCCAGCTGTGACTACTTGATTGCCGAGGCTCCTTCCTCAAATATGGATTCTCTGCTGTTTTCCCATCTCAGCTATCTCTTTCTAATCTGTAGGGAATTAAATTTCCAACATCCTCGTTGCCGGAGTCAGTCACCAGACAACAATCCATAAGATTGCAGCTGGGCCTTTCCAAATCAGCTGTTCAGTCTGAATCTTCAAACAGCAGGCATTTTCTGTTAGTTCTGATCATGTCTTAATTCAGCGTTCTGATCATGTCTTTGTGATAGTGTTTGACTCCTGGCAGTCTTCAGAGAGCCAGAAAGATGCCATTGCGTATGCCAGCTCAGCAAGGCAATTGGTTTGTTCTGAAACCACTATATTCTTACAGACTAATTTTATCTCGTTCACTCCTGAATTGACATTTCTGGGAACTACTTCCTCGGCATATTGTTTTATTCCCCTCTTCACGAGCCCTTCACCAGTCCATCCCTTCACACCTCCAATTGTTCAATTCACCATCCTGACCTGAGTGCACCGATGTACTTAGTGAGGCAATCACCATTAGAGCCTTCCACAGTAATGGGTAACCATTGTGTTACATACATAGTCCACATTAGTGTGTCCAGTTTATCTGCAATGAGGGAAATAAAAGACTGACCCCTCCACTACTGGAATCCAACAGTAAGAAGATAATCTAACCCAGCACAATTTATTGATGGGGTGTTCTGTCTTCATTAACAGAAATGTAACAAATGTACATTGACATTCAAGTTGTGGCATTACCACAGTAGTTATTTTTTTCTAATCAACTGAATATTAATTAGTTGTGGTCAAGAAATGCTTTCCTTCCTTATATTGCGTAGGCTCTCGATATAGCGTAGGCTCTCGTAGTGATGATTATTAAACGACTTCTGACTGGCTCAAAGCCTTCTGTAACAAACGTGACTTTGGACCGCAATCGGAAAGCCAGATTTTTGTACAGTTTTTACGGCGATATGGACTTACCACTAATGTTATCCTTTTACACATTTGTCATTTAGGTTAAGTTATGTTATCACAAAAATAACAAGACCGTATAAAGGCTGTGCAGCTTGACATTTTGTTTCTTTCATGACGAATTGACCGATAGCATAACGTTGTTTACTCTGTTTTCAACCCCCCAGCATTCACATTAAAGTATATTTTTTGGCAAATTCAGGGTGTGGATATCATAAGTAAAGCCTTTTTACATACATATAATCTAAACCAGTCTCAATCAAAAACGTATGTGTTCATATAAACTCTTGAAAATCTATTTAGTTTTTATATATAACACTTAAGACAAAGATTTATTCCCATCACAGTGAATAAAATTTTATCTGCACGCTTTAATTTTAGGACAATAGAGGTTTTGCTATAAATAGTATATATCCACATTATATAACACCTAAAAACATGTAGTGGTATTCTATGGATACTTTAGGAATCTGTGATAGCTCCTGAAATAAGACCCAATGTAGCATATACTGTGGAACAGCCCATTAAGCAGCTTGCTTTCGCAACCTAAAAGACAAACATAACTGATGGAAACATACACTCACTCCACATCGGCTGTGCATCCATCCTTGTTGCTGTTGATGTCCGTAACTCCCTTCTCCACATCCCGCCACCACTGTGGGGCCTTTTCCAAATCAATGCTGCTCAGTCAGAACAAAGTCAGATCCAACATTAAGATCACTTAAGGTAACATTTTCAAGGTTATCACCATAATCCAAATCTGGCAGCAGCTGGACAAGTCTATCACTGAACAGATTCTCCTTCTCCACCTTCCCTCCAAACGTAGTCATTTGGACACTGCCATTGACAGCTGAATACGTTAATTCTGTCTTTACTGAAAAAGCCAAGGTTTCTAATCTTTCACATTTTGTACCTACCGTTTTAAGTCAGGTAGGTCAGGTGTGGGAGCAGTGCCGGAGCAGCACGTCACTGCATCCACTTTCCGCCGTACTCAAAGGGCCTCCGTCTGGCCATCCTCCAGGCAGATTCCTGGCCCATCCCCATCTCCTTGAATGCTGATCAACTTGCTGCATCCACAAGGCACGTGGTCAGCCCATTAGCCTCCTCCACTCACGAGTCTCCCTCACTGAGAAATCTGGTGAGCAGGAACAACATCAGGAAAACGAGCCACATTCCATACAGCCGCAGCTGACACTCATGGACTATGCAAGGGAGACTCGTGAGTGGAGGAGGCTAATGGGCTGACCACGTGCCTTGTGGATGCAGCAAGTTGATCAGCATCTCAAGGAGATGGGGATGGGCCAGGAATCTGCCTGGAGGATGGCCAGACGGAGGCCCTTTGAGTACCGGCGGAAAGTGGATGCAGTGACGTGCTGCTCCGGCACATGCTCCCACACCTGACCTACCTGACTTAAAACGGTAGGTACAAAATGTGAAAGATTAGAAACCTTGGCTTTTTCAGTAAAGACAGAATTAACGTATTCAGCTGTCAATGGCAGTGTCCAAACTGACTACGTATTGGAGGGAAGGTGGAGAAGGAGAATCTGTTCAGTGATAGACTTGTCCAGCTGCTGCCAGATTTTGGATTATGGTGATAACCTTGAAAAATGTTACCTTAAGTGATCTTAATGTTTGGATCTGACTTTGTTCTGACTGAGCAGCTGATTTGGAAAAGGCCCCACAGTGGTGGCAGGGGATGTGGAGAAGGGAGTTACGGACA
This sequence comes from Eptatretus atami, assembly GCA_035128595.1. Classification (NCBI taxonomy): domain Eukaryota; kingdom Metazoa; phylum Chordata; class Myxini; order Myxiniformes; family Myxinidae; genus Eptatretus; species Eptatretus atami. The sequence continues at coordinate 44,315,991 of CM068961.1, forward strand.
TCAACAGCAACAAGGATGGATGCACAGCCGATGTGGAGTGAGTGTATGTTTCCATCAGTTATGTTTGTCTTTTAGGTTGCGAAAGCAAGCTGCTTAAGGGCTCGCACAGTAATATGCTACAATTTAAGGGTCTTATCTCAGGAGCTACACAGAATCCTAAAGTATCCATAGAACCACTAACAGTTTTTAGTTGTATATAAATGTGGATATATACTATTTATAGCAAAACCTCTATTGTCCTAAAATAAAGCGTGCAGATAAATTTATTCACTGTGATGGGAATAAATCTTTGTCTTAAGTGTTATATTAAAAACTAAATAGATTTATCAAGAGTTTTATGAACACATACGTTTTTGATTGAGACTGTTTTAGATTATATGTATGTGTAAAAAGGCTTTACTTATGATATCCACACCCTGAATTTGCCAAAAAATATACTTTAATGTGAATGCTGGGGGGTTGAAAACAGAGTAACAACGTTATGCTATCGGTCAATTCGTCATGAAAGAAACAAAATTCTCAAGCTGCACAGCCTTTAAAAATACGGTCTTGTTATTTTTGTGATAACATAACTTAACCTAAATGACAAATGTGTAAAAAGGATAACATTAGTGGTAAGTCCATATCGCCGTAAAACTGTACAAAAATCTGGCTTTCCGATTGCGGTCCAAAGTCACGTTGTTACAGAAGGCTTTGAGCCAGTCAGAAGTCGTTTATAATCATCACTACGAGAGCCTACGCTATATACGAGAGCCTACGCTATATATAAAGAAGAATAGCATTTCTTGACCACAACCATAAATAATATTCAGTTGATTAGAAAAAAATAACTACTGTGGTAATGCCAACAACTTGAATGTCAATGTAACATTTGTTACATTTCTGTTAATGAAGACAGAACACCCATCAATAAATTGTCTGGTTAGATTATCTTCTTACTGTTGGATTCCAGTAGTGGAGGGGTCAGTCTTTTATTTCCCCTCATTTGCAAGATAAACTGGACACACTTAATGTGGACTATGTATGTAACACAATGGTTACCCATTACTGTGGAAAGGCTCTAATGGTGATTGCCTCACTAAGTACATCGGTGCACTCAGGTCAGGATGGTGAATTGAACAATTGGAGGTGTGAAGGGATGGACTGGTGAAGGGCTCGTGAAGAGGGGAATAAAACAATATGCCGAGGAAGTAGTTCCCAGAAATGTCAATATCAGGAGTGAACGAGATAAAATTAGTCTGTAAGAATATAGTGGTTTTCAGAACAAACCAATCTGCCTTGCTGAGCTGGCATACGCAATGGCATCTTTCTGGCTCTCTGAAGACTGCCAAGGAGTCAAACACTATCACAAAGACATGATCAGAACAGCTGAATTAAGACATGATCAGAACTAACAGAAAATGCCTGCTGTTTGAAGATTCAGACTGAACAGCTGATTTGGAAAAGGCCCCAGCTGCAATCTTATGGATTGTTGTCTGGTGACTGACTCCCAGGCAACGAGCATGTTGGAAATTTAATTCCCTACAGATTAGAAAGAGATAGCTGAGATGGGAAAACAGCAGAGAATCCATATTTGAGGAAGGAGCCTCGGCAATCAAGTAGTCACAGCTGGGGAAATGGTACACCACACACATAAGCAAGACGTTATTAGGAGAGAGTCACAAATACATACTCCACAGTGGTGGCAGGGGATGTGGAGTAGGGAGTTACGGATGGACATAGACAGCAACAAATATTTTACAAATAACCAAATGCACTCGTACGCTGATGACTCAACATGACATTCCTACATGTTTTTCCCATCTGCTCCGTATTCCCTCACTCTATCTACATCTGGGTTCATAACAGCCACCTCTTTAAATTTGGATTTTGACAAGATTTCTCAGTGGGGCAAATGTAGTCAGGTTAAGTTCAGTTTAATGCTTCTAAAACTCAATCTCTCTATCTCTCTCTCCAATTACACCATGTGATACAATAAACCCACTAGGTATTACCCTAACATCAAATTTATCCTGGAATCGACACATTACGCAAATAGCTAAGTCTACCTCTAAGAAACTAGGAGTTCTGTTCAAATGTTGAAGATTCTTCTCCTCTGACCAGTTGCATCAACTATATAAAGGATTGATTCGTCCTTGTATCGAGTATTGCTTTGACATCTGGGGAGGTTCTAGCTCCACATACTTACTGGACAGAATTGAATCCAAAGTAATCCCACTTATCACCTCTCCCAATCTGACCGCAAAACTCGACCCGCTCGAATTACGCCACAAAGTAGGCTCTCTTTCTCTTTCCTATTAAGACCAATTCGGTTTCTGCTCCTGATAACTTGCTGCTTGTGTACCTCCACCATTAGTGAGACCACAAAATAGTCGACAAGCCACTACATCACATGATTATTGTGTGGCCATTGGTGGTTATTGTGTGGTTATGGTGGGCCCTTACGATGTTTGTTTCTTCCCCTTCCCTGCCAAATTCTGGAACTCTTTACCTTCTCATGTCTTTCCTAACATTTATGACCTTCCCCTTTTCAAAAAGCAGATTTTTTACTTCCTCAAAAACTCTTCGACTATTCTCTCTTTCTTCACTTTTGTATCGATGCAGTTCTTTTAATTAAAGCCTGGCCTCGATGCAGACAATATAGTCTGTGACTGGAGCCTTCATGATTAAAAAAAACCCCACCACCATCAACACAAGAGATGGGTCCTTCAAAATACAGGACTGAATAGTCATGGAGGGAGACAGGTGAGCCAGGATCAAATGCTGTGTGATAAAAAAAAATATATCAGACAATAATAGGAGATGCAAAGGCATCCTGGATGGAGAGATCTGAGAAAAATAATTTGGGGCGAGTTGATTTTGGAGACCCACACAGTGAAAGATGAAAAGGCAGAGAGACTGGGGGGAGGGGGTTGGCCCGTTTGGGGGGCAATGGTGATGGAAATAGTGATAGGAATGGCAGTGGTAGGAGAGTGGGAGGGTGAGCAGACAAGGGGCTGAAGAGCTGCAAGGAAGGGTAGAGTAGCTATGGGTTGGGCTACCAGAAAGGGCAGAATGTGATTAGTATCAGCAGGGTGTAATCATTTGTAAAATCCTTAGTCACACTTATGGAGTCCAAGTTCAAACAATTGATCATAAACACCGCAGCCTGGGTGGATAAACGAACTGTTAAACATCCACAAAGACACAGTGCAGTATTTTTTCGTTGATGTGCAACATTAGGATTATGGGGCTGATCAGGAAGTAGAGGACCAGAAGGGGACAAGGAAGGAAATTGGAAAGGGCATGACAGGAGTGAGAGAGCTGGATGAAGGGAAAGTCACAGTGAGGGGAAAACGCATGTTGGTAGAGGACAATTGGAAAAGTAGATTTAGAGGAGAAACATTGAACATTCCTAATTATATAGAGAAGCATGCATGCAGAATAAAACAGGGAATGAGTAATGGTAAGTAGGAGTCAAGGAGTGAGGAACGAAAGGTTTTTTGTGAATTATTTATATTTTCAGGAATTTACTTTGGAGAGGGTACCATAATTAACTGCAATGGCACTCGGTAGAGCGCACACCTCCGCCAAGCTGAACAGTTTACATTTTATATCCCACTGATAGACTGGATCTGCAACCCGGACCTTAACGACAATCGAATCGGCTTGTTCTTTTCACCTAACCAACTAACCTACCTAGTTTTGTCACAAGTCATCCACAATATTTTGAAATATCATGCTACACATAGCTTTTAGCCCCATCTCTCAATGGTGAAGAATCATTTCAAAAATTCTCGAAGCTGGATCCGAATGTTCACCAAAGTCTAAACAATGCGTCTTTGTCACACACCAAACCAGCCGACCAAATATCATCCAAATCTGTCGATAACTTTTTGAGATATCCTGCTCACAAACAAACAATCAAACAGACAATCAGACAGGGGTGAAAACATAACCTCTGCCCATCGCAGATGGCGGAGGTAATTGGAGGAAGTTGAGATAAGAGCAGAGCTGCATATGAAGATAGGAAAGAAGGAAGCAGACCATGTGGAACTTTAACAATTAACATGACAGAAATATATGAATATGGAAGGGTCTATTTATGAGGCTCTTTCTGCAAACAATAATTTGCTGCTACCCCCCCCCCCCCCCCCCCCCCCCCCCCCCCACTACCCCTTTTGGTCCCCCAAGCCACACCCTATATTGTGGGGACTTCAAATGCCACTATGTTGGTTATTTTTCCAGGTTGTATTACTCACCAGCAGATTAATTATGCAAGACTGCATGCCTAATGCAATTTGCTGTTTTCCCAACTTGCAAATCATATGACTCATTCCCTGCTGGACATCTTCCTTGCTACCTTTCTTCATCCCCAATCCCCCTCCCTCCCTTCCTCTCCTACCCACACCCATACAACCACAGCCTCTTTTGATCACATCTTTTTAAAGGAGTCTATCTCATTAACCATCTTCAAAGAGCTGTCGTGGTGTCACTGCATTCTGGCAGTTCAATAAAGCAGACTGTTCTCGCCTGCAGTCCAATGTCTCTCTCACAGAATGATAAATCATTTATTCAGCTATACAGACACGACGGTGCCTTGATATCCTTACTCAAACAACCGATCTCTCTTCTCCATCAGTACATCCCTTCATGCTCACAACACTCCTCCCCAAAGTCCCATCCTCAGTACACTGACATATTTTACATGGGGAGCCATGGGGAGTCTATATACAATAGCCTACTGCTGTCTGTCTGTCCCACTCTGAAATACGGAAACGCTCCTTGGAGAGAAAAAATATTAAGTAAAAGTTGCTTAAAATTAATCCAAACCTTCTGGAAAATTTCAATGTTTTTTTTCAATCAGACAAGGAATTTAACCCGGGTGGTGTATAGGAAATAGACCGCTGCCTCGATCGCTCCCAAAAATATATATTTGCTGTGAAGAAATAGAAACCTCCATTTTTTTCGTTCTTTCAAGCAATGCAAAAATAAAACGCTCCTTTTTTTATTTTTTTTCATATCGTGGTATTTTTACCACAGGGTTCTGCAAGTGTATATATCTGCAGTGTGTATATATGTGTGTGTATATATATATATATATATATATATATATATATATAACGAAAACTCTCATCTTGTATGTATGTATGCATGTATGTATGTATGTTCCTGAAATACGCATAGCGCAAAATATATACATATAATGTATGTATGTTCCATATATACATACATATGTATGTATGTATGTTCCCGAAATAGCGCAAAAAGTTTCGACCCACCTTACTCACCATTCTCCTGCGGTGTGCAGTATCAAGTTTCGTTCAAATCGGGCAACGAAAAAAATAAAAAAAATCAATTCCAGATTCAGTCAAGTACTCTTCGGGATTATTTGATCAATGCAAACAACCTCAGCGGTATAGGTCGCTGGAGCTATCTTTTTTTCTGTTCTTTTTTTTTGTTGAAATGATTTTTTTCATCAACGGCTATCACAACGGAAACCCAACAGGTTCACGGGTCATCTAGTATATATATATATATATAATTGTTGTTGATGTTTATTTAAGCAGTGAAGTCACTTCAATATGTGGGTATGTGCTTCCGTCCCTCGGTCTGTCAAAAGTGAAGAAAAAACATTTCTAACCCACCGTGTATAATTCTAAAGGATCCTAAAGTGTAATTATCAGGGGTACTCAAGGGTAATTCTCCAGGGCAGTTCTAAAGGGTAACTGTAAAGGGTAATTATGGGGGCTTTTAAGGGGTTATAGAGGGTAATTCTAAAGGGTTTTAAACGTTAATTATAAAGGGTTCCAAAGGGCAATTCTAAAGGATTGCGAGGGTTCTGAAGAGTAATTCTAAAGAGTTATAAAGGGTAATTATAAGCGGTTTTAAGGGGTTATGGAGGGTAATTCTAAATTGTTTGAAAGGTTAATTCAAGGGGTTCTAAAGGGTAATTCTAAAGTGTTTTAAAGGGTAATTCTAAATGGTTTTAAAGGTTAATTCTAAGGGGTTCTGATAGGTAACTCTAAAGGGTTCTAAAGAGTAATTTTAAAGGGTAAATCTAAAGGGTTCTAAAAGGTAATTCTAAAGAGTTCTAAAGAGCAGTTTTAAAGGGTAATTCTAAAGGGTTTTAAAGGGTAATTCTAATGGGTGATTCTAAAGGACAATTCTAAAGGGTTCTAAAGGTTAATTCTAAAGGGTTATTGGGGGGATTCTAAAGGGTTCTAAAAGGTAATTATAAAGCATTCCAAAGGGTAATTCTAAAGGGTTAAAAGGTAATTCAAAAGTGCTCTAAAGGGTAATTCTAAGAGGTGCTAAAGGGTAATTCTATAGGGTTCTAAAGGTAATTCTAAAGCGTGATTCTAAAGAGGGGTTCTAAAGGGTAATTCTAATGGGTTTCATTCATTTCTAGGCTTTGCCTATTTCGTTTTAAATTTCCAAACTGAGCCACTTCCTTTGGAAACAGGTGTGATTTTTATTTTGTATACAATGTCAAGGCTTGTGGAGGAGCTAGAACATATAACCATTCAGGATGTAACAAAACAAAATGAACAGTAGAAAGAGGGGAGAAAAACACACCGAAAGCAGAGTTGAGGGACAAAATGGAAGGAGACTTGGAGAAATAAGCGATGTGGGGAATAATGACGGCAAGGGGAGTACACAGCGGTGAACAAGTTGGATACAGCTGCAAACTCTCAAGAAGGAAAAACTGGAAGGCTGGAAAGAGATAGGCTTAGGGAGGGTTAATGGGGTTGGCCTCACAGTTTGTGAATTTTTAGGAGGGGAAAAAAAAGTGGAAAAAAAATATTGAAGCGAGGAGGGGGAACAAGATAAAGTTGAGGAAGATAAAAAGTCAACACTTGGGAGAAAGAAAACAGAATGAGGCATGTGGCATTATAGCAGATAATTTGATGCCAATTAACTCTTGGGCCAGAATCTCACAGGGACGCAAATTCAACAATGCACCACAAGGTACGGTTAAACATGGAAGTGTGGACAAAATCACAACCAGCAACACAGGGATGAAAAGATAACAAAAATACATGACGGATGCAGTCCAGAAAACTAAACTTTGATGAACTGGAAGGAGGAACTGTATGACCCAATATCCAGCATCCTCAGATCCGGAACAGGAAGTCCAATGTGATAAGGCAATCACTCATAAGCAGGTTGCCTTTATACCACGAAAGCTTAGACCCATCGATGGGACTCTACAGTCCAACTAAGAAGCAAGTAACCAAATGTTTGCTCAACCAAGTCAGCGCCCAACATCACTCTCAACTCTCAATATGCCAAGCCTCGCAGAAACTTGTTAAGTCTGTCAGTCCCGAACATGCTCCTCATGTTCCTTGATAAGAAAGGGAATCATGATGGCCACTGCTCATAAAAAGGCAGTGCCTTAAAACTATTGTTGTTGAAAAGGCCCAGATCCCCAATCCCTTACTGTCAGTCCCCAACTTACCCCCCCCCCCCTGCCCCAACAAAAAACTCAGTTAATGGTTGCCTCCTTGACATGTTCTGTGGAACTGATCCTGACAGTGTCTGCACCTTGATCCTCAAATCATGCATGCCTGCTTGTCTGCTTCTCTATCACATACAGGGACGTCTCCCTCTTCCATGCCTTTCTCTGAGGGCCACCCACCTTCAGTTTGGAAAACTGCCAATATCATCCTTATTCATGAAAAAGGTTTTATATCAGATCTTCTCAAAAACAGACGAGTCACCCTTATGCCAATCATTGCCAAAGTAATGGAATGTATTATCTCCGTAGACCTTACACCTTCTCTCTTCTCACTCAGTTATCAGATCAACAGTTGTGTCTATCCTAGCCAATCCATATTAGCCAGGTTTTTTTTACCATCTCACACCTGCTGCTTTTTGATAATCCCAATTTCATAAAGTACTGTCAGACCCCAACATTTGTGGGGGATATGTTCCTGAGAATTCACCTACTTTTTGTTCACCTACTTGCAATCTTAAGATAAGATTTAAACCATGCAAGAGCAGATCCAGAGATAGGCCAAAAGTTCATCTATTTTTTGTAAGGGGCCACGGACTGTCTTTAATGTCCACCAACTAATCCTTGCAGACAGGACGCCAGTTTAACGTCTATCCGTGGGACGGTACACACATTGATGAATTACCCTGCCGATGAAACACTGGGATAACAGTTTGTAGCTAGGCCGACATTCAAACCCAGGATAGGCAGCTTAGAGGTGAGTATGCGTACCTCAAGAGTCTAGAGTCTAGACCATCCTTCCAGCCCACTGGAACTGCCCTCCTGATGACCACAAATTATATTTTGCACAAAGCAGCCCAGGGATCAACCTCAAATGTCATACTTCTGCACCTATCAGCTGCTTTTGACACAGTTCACAAATATATATTACTTGACCATCTTCAGCCCTGTTTTGGAATCTCTGGATCTGCTCTTGAATGGTTTAAATCTTATCTTAAGATTGCAAGTAATTCCTGTAACCATGATTGGCTGTTCATCAGACCTACTTCTTTCATCTGTCAATATCTCCAGGGCTCTATTTTTTGTCCACACTTGCTTTCTCCTTATCGGAGCCACAGGCCGCGTCCTGATTGGGCCGGCAGTGGCAAGGCCACACCATGTCACATGAGGAACAACAGCAGTATTGAGGGGGGAAGTGGGGACTATTTAATCACCTGAGAAGTGACTATCTCTCTTTTGCCTGGGACATCCATTTGAGTCAGAGCTCACTCTTTTTTCTCTGGATGCCCATTGGTGCCAATTAGCTCTTCTCCTGTTGGGGACGCTTCTCGATGCCGCAATCTCTGCCCGATGCAGGCCCCCCTTTTTCTGCTCTGCTCTCTGACTGTTCACTTGGTCGTTTGAGCTTGTTAAACAATACTTGACTGATTCAGCTGTAAATGTGTGTGCGAGTGTGTACCTCGGCCCATAGAATGGTAGTTAAGCATCCCCCTATCAGATAGGGGGAGGCTTATAGCTGTAGTAGAGTTCTATAGTTACTGCCCCCAATTTTTAATGGTACCACAGAGTTTCTTAGACCCCTTGGAGTACGAAACTACCATTCAGAAAATTATTATTTATTTTTTTCTTCTTCTTCCTGCACTCCTAACACTCCCAATTTCCAAGCTGTATCAATTTCCGAGCCAGCTGGGACTTTCGGAATGAAATTTTGCATCAATAATGTCAATAGAAAGTATGTGGGGTTGGCTTTTTTTAACCTTGACCTAATTTTAAGGTCATGACCTAATTATAAACATTTAAACATTTTTCAACATAACTTGACTAAGGTTTGCCCAATCAGAATGGAATTGCCCTCCTTAGATAGCCTAGAGCAAGGCGCATTCATGCTTAATTTACATCATACCCCTCTGGGTTAACGATCAAGGTCTAACACTACGAGGGTTACTAAACCGCCATTTAGGTTTTCCTTGCTTTTTCTGCCAAATGTCCAAGCTGTTTCTTGGATCTAGCTTGGACTTTCGGAATGAAATTTTGCATCAATAATGGGAATAGAAAGTTTGCTGGGTTTACATAACATTTTTGACCTTGACCTAATTTAAGGTCATGACTCAATTATAGACATTTAAACATTTTTCACAATAAATCGACCGAGGTTTGTCTGATCAGAACGAAATTGCCCTCTCTCGATAGGATAGAGCAAAATGGATTTTCCCTGGGGATATCAATTAGGTTGAAAACCCAGATAACCGGCAAAGGGTTAGCCCACACTTGGAGAGGATCACTCGCCTCTGCTCGGGTGTGTGATCGCCTCCAAAATGACAATAAACCGGCCCTCGGACATGACCAGTCATGAAACAATCTCTGCTGTGAAAATTAAGATAATATCTGGTCGCCTAATCAAGGTTGCAGAACTTGCAAAACAGTTCAGCATTTCTGTTGGAAGCATTGAAACCATTATATCCATGAACTTATTTGCATGTCAAAGATTTCTACAAGATGGGTGCCTCAAAACCTCAGCATGCAGGATCCTCATCAGTCACAGACTTCACTCGACTCCACTCTCATTTGTAAAACAGAGTGAAGTCCAATATGGGTTGCTAGAACTTTTCAATGCTGATCCAGTGGAGTTTTTGTCACATTTGGTGACTGATGAAAAGATGTGGGTTCATCACTGGGACCCTGAACCAACACCGAGTCAATGCAGTAGAAGCACAGGGCATCTCTACACTCGATGAAGTTCTGCACCCAGTCCTCAGCCAGCAAGGTTTACCACACAGCTTATCTCCTGGGATTCAGAAGACGATCTGCATGGTAAATTACACCAAAGGCCAGCTCTCACCACTACACCAAAGGCCATTCAAATGGGTTGCTACTGATCAATTATATGCAGCACAAAACTATAATCACTAGTAAATATTATGCCTGACTTTCTGGCTGGATGTTGACGCCATTCACAAGAAATGTCATGGGATGTAGACATGTGGTCTACTGCTGCACGACAATGCGTCAGTTCACAAGGCCAGAGGTACACACGCGATCATTCACCAGTGTGGGTTTGAATGTGGAATCATCCACCCTACAGCCACGACTTGGTGCCAAGTGACTGTTATTTGTACCGACACTGTGGTAAACCAAGACGATTCCTTGATGTCCACCATTGATGAGTGGTTAAAATATCAATCAGAAGATCTGTACTTCCAGGACATTGTGGATTTGAAAAACAGATGGGTTAAAGTGCATTGAAATGAAGGGTGATGACATTGACAAGTTGAAAACTTATCTTGTTTCAATGTACCTGAGTTGCAAACTGTGTTGAACACTCCTTATATCTTAGGCACAGAGTACCTAGAATCCCTAGATCATCCCCCATAAACTGAGCGAGCAAATGTTTAACTGGAAAAATATCTGAGAATTCAATATGAAGGCCGCATTGCTTGACTTGCTATGAAAACAAAGCAAAACATATGAGTTGGCTTTCAAGGAACTTCATCATAGGAGGAGGCCATTAGTGCCATTAAAACCTGTGCTATGATTGCCAACATATGGTTGTTTATCCATGCTCTATCCTTTTAAATGCTGATCACATCAAGCAAGGAAGCAGCACAGCATGGACCATTTTTAGGTGTCTCAGCCGGGGTTTGAACTGCCGCCCTCTCAGACTCAGAGCGGACACTCTAATAATTACACCAAAACAGAATGTTATCTCTATATTAAAGACAAGAAGGTAGTTATAGGTATCGTCTACCTCCCCACTCAAATGGTTACAATTTTTGGACTGGCCACTGCATCATATGGTTTTGGTCAGGGTCTGTATTCAGCAAATATTTGAAATAATAATAATAATAATAATAATCCGATTCCACTTTGACTTGAGTTGGCCAGTCTGTTTAGTCCACTGTAGACTGAAGACCTCCCTCACCACAGTCCATTCTGTTCTGTTCAATGCAATTTGAGGTCATTGTACTCCAGAATGTTTTAATTTCACCTCCATATGATTTTAGGTCTACTTCTGCTTCTTCCAAGGCCCTCTGTGGGTTACCAGTTTGTATTGGTGTCTACCAGTCGTCTGTTCTTGTTACGAGTCCAGTAATAATATTCTATTTGATACAGTAGGTGTTAAAAGCTAACAGTTTCTCACTGCCATTGCTTCATGCACAATCATCTATTACAAGTTAGAAGTTTTGTGAGGTGGCTATTCTGTATCCAATCACAATTTGAACATTCGTTATAGTATACAGCGCCTTCAGAAAGTATTGACACCCCTCGACTTTTGTCACATTTTGTTGTTACAGCCTGAATTTAAAATGGATTAAATTAAATTTTTTCTCACTGATCTACACAAAATAACCCACAATGACAAAGTGAAAACATGTTTTTAGAAATTTTTACAAATTAATTAAAAATGAAAAGGTGAAATATCTTGAGTCAATAACTATTCAACCCCCCTTGCTATGACACTCCAAATTGAGCTCAGGTGCATCCATTTTCCTTTGATCATCCTTGAGATGTCTCTACAACTTGATTGGAGTTCACCTGTGGCCAATTCAATTGATTAGACATGATTTATAAAGAAACACACCTTTTATATAAGGTCTCATATCAGTTGACAGTGCATGTCAGAGCAGAAACTCCACTATGAAGTCCAAGGAACTGTCTGAAGAACTCCGAGATAGAATTGTGAGGAGGTATAGATCTGGGGACAACATCTTTCTCATCTCAAGTCTGAACTCTCAAACCTCTCTCCCTCCTCAAAATCGCTGGTGGTGTTTAATCAAATCTGTTTCTGGTATATGTTCCCCCTCCATCCCCTCCCTTACCTCAAATGCGCGCACTGCTGATACCCACGTGAAAAAGCTGAATGCCTAAACTCGGTGTTTGCAGCTAAATCTTGTGTCCTAAACCCATCACTTTCTCTACCCACCTTACCCAGTCTCACCCAACTGTCCCTGGACTCTGTGTCCTTTTCTGCTGACAAGGTGGAGAGCTTGCTTTCAAACCTCGACTCAGATTCTGCAACCGGTCCAGACGGCATCAGCCCACGTGTCCTCAAAGCCTGCTCTTCTGCTCTTGCTCACCCCCTCTCTGTTCTATTCACCCTCTCATTTGCTCAAGGCCATCTGCCATCTGCTTGGAAATCTGCAAACATCACTGCCCTACATAAAAAAGGTGCAAAAACAGATCCCTGCAACTACAGACCAATCAGCCTTCTCCCAATCATCAGCAAGGTTATGGAATTCCTCATCACTTCAGACATGAAATCCTTCCTCTTCTCCAATGCTGATTTCCGATCATCAATTTGGTTTCAGACCAGGTCACTCTACCCTGGATATGCTGCTTCTGCTCTCCCATCAATGGATGGAGGTCCTCAATGCCAGACAGGAAATCCGAGCCGTATCCCTGGACATATCATGTGCTTTTGACACAGTCTGGCACCCTGCCCTACTCACCAAACTCTTTCCTATGGTATCCAAGGCCATCTCCACTCATGGCTCGCAGACTTCCTCTCCTGTCGCAGTCAACGGTGGCCCTAAATGGAGTTCTTTCATCCCCTTTCCTGTCCAGGCTGGAATTCCTCAAGGTAGCGTTCTGTGCTCTGTTCTTTTCTGGTTTTCATCAATGATCTCTCCGACTCTCTGGAAAATCCTCTATATCTCTTTGCTGATGACTCCACCCTCTGCCGTACCATCTGTCATCCTCAGACCGGCAAGCAGCAGCTTCTTCGCTCACTGCAGATCTGGATAAAATCACAAACTGGTCCAACACGTGGAACATGTCTTTCAATCCAGACAAATCTCACACTCTGACTATGTCTCTTCTGAAAGGACCATTTAGAAACCCCCCCATCCACTTTCTCAACAATCCTCTGGAAGAAGTCTTTCTTTCAAGCTTCTGGGTCTCACTATCTACCATGACCTTTCCTGGGAAAGTCACATTTCCAACCTCGCCTCCAAAGCCAGTCGCCGACTGGAATCCTCCGTCGTGCAAAGTCCTCCTCGGCCCTCTTGAGCTCCTGACCACTTACAAATCTTTTGTCCGTAGCCTGATGGTACTGGTCTCCCCTCTGGGCTGGTGCTCCTGCCTCCCACCTTTCTCGGCTTCACGCTGTCGAAACCAGGGCATTTAGGATCATCGGCATCTCCCGCAATGAAGCTGAGTCTTTGGGCCTCTCACTCAATCACCGCAGGTTGGTCGGTGGTCTTTCTGTCTTCTACCGTCTCCTCTCCAGCCTTGCCCCCCTGCTCTCTCTGCGATTTGTCCCCACCACATTTCCACAGGGCGCTCAAGGTCCGCAAACAACCCCCTTCTGGTAAAACTACCAAAATCACGAATCACTGCTCACCTTCACTCTTTCATTCCTCTTTTTTCCCGCCTTTGGAATAAACTCCCTCACTCTATTCTTTCCCATTCTTCCCTCCAGGCTTTCAAAACAGCTGTTCACCACCACCTCTTATCATCCCCCATCCAAATCCTCGATCTTTTCTACCCCCGATAATCCACCCAAGCCCACTTCCTTCAATTCCCCTGCTTTCCTTCCTGAAATCCCTGTAATGTCCATCTTCTCTTCCCCATGTTCCCCGTCCCATCCCTCTCCCTTCACAGATCTCCTAATGTGTCTGTTCCCCACTGTTTTGTCCCTCCCACTCCCGCCCCTCTTGTCTCATGCCCCTTGCTGTGCGTTGTGTGTTAGCTCTCATACGAGCCCGACAAGGTATACAAGAAAAAAAAAAAGGGTACAAAACAATTTCTAGAATGTTGAAAGTTCCCAAGAGCACAGTGAGCTCGATCATTAGGGAATTGAAATAATATGGAAACTGTGCAACTGGGCAAGAAGGACCTTGTTCAGGGAGGTGACCAAGAACCCAATGACCACTCTGACAGAAAGACAGAGTTCCTTGGCTGAGATGGTAGAACCTGCCAGAAGGCCAATAATCTCTGCAGCATTTCACAAATCCAGGCTTTATGGGAGAGTGGCCAGACGGAAGCCACTCCT
>CM068961.1:44337140-44362115 GCA_035128595.1 Eptatretus atami
CGTGCAACTTAACCCCGACCCCACGTGGGACGGCCAATAACTCAATCCGCGTGTACCTAGGGTTCATCTCCTGTCCAGATCAAAATCAGGTTACCTAATTAACCACGCGGTTTAAACCACCGGGGAACCATGCCCTCGGTACTCCTTGTCGAACCGGATTGTGAGGAGTGCTATATTGGTCACATCTGATCCATAATTAATACACATATATTAGTTAGATGTAGGGATTCGAACCCATTTTATATACTCTTAATGCATTTTTAAAAACTCTCTATTGTTTTAGTGGCACTGTTTACCAGTGAGTCAGTCCACCAGATGCCCTCTAAAGGCACTGGTGTGTTATTTTAGTGAAAACAAACCGAGACATGTCCTTACTTCTTACCATTTCTGTGAACTCAAAAGGGGTTGTTTGTCCTTCAAACATCCCACAGTGTAAGAAGCCTGGACAGGGGAGAGGGACTATCTAGAGAATTGCTCGGCCCTAAGATAAGCTGTTTGACTGTTCCACCCTCCTTGTGGAGGGCAGGAAAACTCTTAGCTCATATTTTGAGTACACATTTGAAGCTCTTGTCACACCAACCAGGGTTAGAGATAACCAGAGATAGATTGGAATTAGAGATAGAGAATATATAAAGGGAGAGTTTTTGAATGTAAAACTCAGTGTGGTTTTGGTCGCTCTCCACTGTGCTGGTTGAGCTGCGAACATCACCTCCGCTGGCGTGTGGTACTTCAAATAAAACTGCATTTTGGTGAATTCTCTCTCGACTGACTGTCTTCATGCCTGCCGGAGAACAGAGTCTTCACAAAATAAACTGGTTTCCTCAATGAATCAGCAGAGTTCCACTGATAATACTTCTGGTGTTTTTGTTTGATCTTGTTTGATATAAGTGGAATGTATGGTATGTTTTTTCCTTTATCAAAGTTTATTTTGTGCAAAACTTTTATAACAAGTGGTGCCAGGCACAACAAATCCCACCATTTAAGGCATAAAGTTATTTCGGGGTCAAAATTTAAATTTCGATAACAATTCCTTTAACAGCCCACAGTTGTTGAAAAAAACTGAATGTTGGATTTATAAGGAAATTAGGACAAAGGGTCAACTCATCATCATTAGTGGTAATAGTTTTCCTATAAGTTTATGCAAAAAAGAGTCAAATTGAAAATTATCTCATTTTGACTCTGAGAGATTCTAGTGGAGCTCGAGGCTGAAAAAAACTTGATGCATTGTTTTATTACTTTTTGAACCTTTTCGTTTGACAAATATCTGAGACATTTTCACTAATACATCGTAGCAATGTGATGCTCTGACCTTGACTCTTTGACCTAAGTCTATTTAGAAGTGGGAATGATCTTTGGATGAGACCCTATAAAATTAAGGGTCGTCTCATGATTGTTTCATTTTATCGCACCTGCTTTGCGATTTTTCCTACATCTTGACAGTGTTTGAGCCACCGTTTTCCCGATTAATGTATTTTCTAACCATGTTTTAAGTTTTAATCGGAAATTTGTAATTCATTGCACCCGATGCATGACCCCCCAAAACTTCGGCACACTACATTGCCTATTCCCGAAATCCTATCACGATACTATATGCAATTTTCGCACAGGGCACTATAGAGAAGAAGGGGTTTTTAGGATTTATATATTAAATCAACTTCTTCGGCAATAGTGTGTGTACAAAAATGTAGGAATATAAGTGGTCTTTTCTTGACTACTAAGCGTCTTATTGGTCTATTCACTACGGATAGTGTTAGAAGTAAATCAAGGCATATGTTTCTTGGAAGCATTTTGAGTTCAACGAAGTTTATGAGTGAAAAACGTTGATTTTTGATCGTCTTATAGTACCGAAAAGGGCTGACCCTTGACCTGTGACCTTTGATCCAATGGTAGCCAAAAGTGACATAGGGTGTTTCCTCGTCGTCCAAGTCATGCCCACTGTGGGATAAATTGATAGTAGTCTCTAAACATAGTCTGCTCGTGTGTTTGCCTGTACCCTACATAATGCAAGATTTTGGCCGTGTAAAAGTTTGGATAACAGACAGACAAACAAACAGGGACAAGTAGCCCACCGGTGTAGGCGACGGATCATTGCGAGTGCCTGCAGGCATCTGGCTCTAGATGGTGAAAGTGTTACGTCTTGCAGCGACGGTTGCTGTTTGTATTGCAGGTGGGTTCAAATGACTAGCGCCATTTCCCAGAACTATATTCATTGAAGCCACATGCTACGACCCACTTGGACCTATCAAATCAAGGATTCTTTAGCTCATACTCAACAGCTCAAACTAATACTCGATTATTCACAGTCCCACTCAATCTGGTATAGTTACGGCTCCCAAAAACCCGCACTTGTGAAGACTTTCCAATGGAGCATCGTTTCTGCAATAATGTATGGAATGACGACTCTAGACCAATTTATGGTTACGTTTTTCTACTAGACATGCCCAAAAGAGTCCTCAGAAATAATCATGAATCTCAAACTCTGTGGAATATGTTACCAACATTTTTCTACTTATCACTGTCGCTATAGTATATTAATATTTTGTAATATAGTTTGTTTATTTTTATTATTATAAGAATCACATAGTGAAATATTAACCTTCTAACACACTGCACGATCAGCCAGACACTGAGGCATCATAGTGACTCGTACTCTGTGGTGTGTGTGGTGTGTGTGTGTGTGATATGTACTCTAATGGTGTATATTTGAGTCTCTTTGGTAATGACATCTTCTCCTTTGAATTGGGCCATAAAAAAAAAAAAAATCTCAGGTGGTCCATCAACTCGCGAGGATTTCCTCTCTTAGTGCAGAGTATATCGAGAAAAACGTATATATGATACTATTTTATCTTATCAGTCGTACAGCAACTACCAATAATTCATATGAAAAAGTTTTATGCGAACATTGATGTTATGACGAATTAGTACGAGAGATTTGATGTTTAGATAAGTAAAATTGTTATACATGCCTGTCATTGTGTAGTCTTAAGTCAACGATCAATGGCGAATGCGAAATGATGTTACAAATATACTTTGAAGCAGATCTTAGTGTTTATTTATATTGTTTGTACTATCAATAATTTGCTTGATAGCATGAAACAACATTATGATTAGATATTTATCGAATCCTAATTGTTTCATTCATATATCTCAAGGAATACTACTTCATACAGTTAGAATGATTATTCCGCTCAATGTGAACCGTTTTCTGAAATCTGTTCGACATGCTACTGCGCCCAAAAGGACGTGTTTATGCTAAGATAGTTCCACTTCCTCTCACCACTACCATAACTTTGAATTTAAGGTGGTTAGGGCGCAAATTGGCATAGAAGGGAGTAGAAGATTGGCGCACGAGTAGAGCGTCTTAAGCGTTTTCGAGTTTTTGTTCGATTTTTTTTCATGATTTTTTCCTGCCCCTATCCCACCCAGAGATCTTATGGCCCCCTCGCACCTAGTTATCATTAAAGTGTTGGTTCTCTACAGATTAACGACGGTATGCCGTTGCTAGGGCCCAGGTCCCATATTCGAAAGCACACGATTCCCAGAAATATGTCCTACCTACCAAATTTCATTGGAATCGGTCCTACCGGTTGATCCGCGTCACAGAATTATCCGTGAGCGACGGCCTACAATTCTGGGGAGTCTGGTGGGAATCGACGTAGCTTTCCACCACCTAGTGGTCTTCTCACCCGACCCCGCCACCCCGCAACAATATATCTAAGAGGTACCCGAAAGAGGCGATTAACTTTGAATCAGCAAACTTTTCCCACAGCTTTGAATCCCAGTCACGAATGAAAATCTCAACCTCAGTACGGAGCTCAAACACTCGGTTAAGAAGTCCACGTGAGAGCCACCTCATCTCAGTATGAAGCAAAAGAATTGAATGCTCAGAGCCCATCTCATCAGGAAGGGTTTTCGCAGCTCATGCATATCTGTGAAGAACACAATGCGTTGTTATCACATGCGGTACCTTTTGTTTTACAAGTTCACTGAAGCCTGATCTAACTCCCATCATGGCTGGGGCTCCATCAGTACAAATTGAACCAACTATGTCCCATGTGAGATTTTCCCTCAAAGAAGTCTTCTATTTTCTGAATTATGTCAGCAGCCTTTGTGGTTTGTGGGAGAGTTTCACAGAGGAGAAATTCATCCTTCAGTTGCTCTCGACATATGTACCATAACAAAAAAACAGCAGTTGTGAAAATTAGCAACATCACAGGATTCATCAAGTTGCAAAGAAATTTTTGCTGGGCAGTTGATCTGTTTATTAACTTGTTGACAAATATCTTGAGACATTTCACTAATACATCGATGAATGTGTCATTAGAAAGGGATGTCTTGAATATTCTGTTTTGCTTCTTTCCCACATACATGTTCAACCATGTCTAAGGCACAAGGTTTAATCAACTTCTCGGCAATGTGTGAGGTTTCTTTGCCTTTGCTATTCACTACGTGATAGGAAGCTGCAAGCATTGGTTTCTTGTTCGATACGAAGCCATGTTTGGGCAGTGTTTCTGCAGTCCTAAACATAGCTCTCTTTGCCTCAAAGGTAGCACGGTCATCAGATGCATGGGCAGGATGTGTAGCTTCCAGGTGCTGTTTTAGTATTGAAGGTTTCAATGAGCCATTTCCAAGAACTTTTGAGCACAGCAGACACTGAGGCTTATTCACGCCATCTTCAACAATGAAGTCAAAGCCATATTGTATGTATGAATCCAGATATGTACGTTTTTTAGACATGCCAAAATCTGAAAAGAAATAATCATGAATTAATTATAATGTAACATTTTTCCATTCACTGAAATATGAAATTTGATTTTTTAAATAATAATGAATTAAACACACACACAGCAGACACTGAGGCACAAACACGATAACAGTGTTATTGATTTTGTCTGAAGTTGCTAAAAAAAATTTCGTCATAACATGATGTATCAAATTACAAAAACTAAACAGTTACTATCAGCATCATCATTGTAAAAATAGCGACATTGAGTTAGAAATGAGAATGATGTATGAATAAAAAAGTACATCATCATTGTAGTGTTGCAATGCAAGCAAAGTGTACAAATATATGAAGTTTTGTTTTTGAATTTGTACATAAATTTTGAATGAATATGTATGATTTTATTATCAAAAACAAAGGAATTTTAGGGGGTTATGAAAGATAGTTCATCCTCCCCATCCTACATGAAAGGGTGGGGGGGGGGGATGCATCCCCCCTATCCCACCCAGGATCTATGCCCATGCCAGTCATAATGTTTCTAAAACAGGCCTACCGGGTATAGTGTATTACAGAATTACTACTTAATTTTCAGGTATGATATATTTACTCCCTGCCATGTAGATTTTTACCCCTAGGGGGTAAAGTTACCTCTGGATGAGAATCACTGCCATAGAGCTTTACATTTGTTTTAATTTATTATAGTTGTGCAAGCCAAAGAGAATTTTTCCAAGTCATTTAATAACATTGTGACATCATCACTATTACACACCACGACACACATCATAAACATATGCTGAAATGACAATTGGCCTTTCAGTTGGCATCACAGGAAAACCTGGTAAACTGGCACGAAGGCAAATTAGGAGGGGTTCAATACAGAGAGTAGAGAATGCCCAATAACGGACACCCTTGGCAGACTTCTCTTCCAACCATCAATGGTGCACATAACCTATTATTAACTTTAATGATGCTAAAAACACGATTATACAACAATGAGACATGGGATATAAAAGTTGCCCCAAAACCAAACTGTTTTAAGGTATGAAATACACATTCATGGATAATAGAATTGAAAGCTTTCTCTTGGTCAAGTAAAAACAAGCCAGCATTCTGTTTTTGAAGAGCACAGACATCCCAGAAGTCCCAAAATTAAAAAAATGTTATCATGAATAGACCGGTTTGGAATAAAAAAAGAGATTGATCAAAATGTATTAAAAAGCTAAGAAAAGGCTTTACACGATTTACAAGGGCCTTGGAAAAGATTTTGTAATCCACACGAAGCAGAGAAATAGGCCTCCAATTCTGCAAGGTCTGGAGATCTCCTTTCTTCGGGAGAAGGCACACGACTGCACGGCGACAACTTAGAGGTAACAAACCATCTTGTAAACTAAACTTTAAAACATCTAAAAGTGTTGGTCCAAGCAAATCCCAAAATGCTTTCTAAAATTCAACAGGAATCAGAGCCAGGTGCCTTATGATCATGAAGATCATTAAGAGCTATTAAAAGTTCATCTACAGTAAAATCTTGTTCTAAAGAGTGTTGTTGTGATTCTTCCAATTGTGGTAAATTTTGGGTAAAATCAGATATTGATCGGTCATTACTTTTCTTTGTGGTAAAAACATTCTTGTAAAAATCCCGAATAAAACACTTCAACTGAACATTGTCTTCAATAATTTGTCCATCACTTGAACGTAAGCTTAACAGTGAACGATTAAACTTTGTAGTTTTTTTCAAAGTTAAAAAAGTCTTTACAGCAAGTTTCTGAAGTCGACAGACCTTTAACTCTAAGTCGGGTTAGCACTCCGAGAGCATCTTCTTTAATTACACAATTCAATAGGGCTTGTTTCTCATAAAGCCTCCGGCATCGTACATCCTTATCAATATTAATCATGCTATCTTGTAAATTAAGGATTTCTTTCTTTAAAATACTTATCCTGACTTGCTTTACATTCGTGAAGTTATTCCTATATTGCTGACAGAAGACTCGGATTTGTGCTTTTGTATAATCCCACCATTGACAAAGATTTGTGAAATCGTTCCGTGATTCTAGAATTCGAAGCCAATTTTTTTAAAAAGATGATTTAAAAAAGGAAACATTTAAAAGAGAGGTGTTGAAAGACCAATGAGAAGTAAGTATTCCTCTGAGGACTAGGAAAAGAAAGACACATTTTAATTAAAAAATGATCAGAAAAGCCAGAGTGGGTTGGGATGTAAAAAATGATGTAAAAACTGTAAAATAATTGGGATTTGGAAATTGTTTCTGGACTAAAATGGGTTGGGTGATTAATGTGATCTATTTTATTAAATACATAAAATTTGCGTCCACACGACACGTTATTCTGAGCCATTGCTATGTGATGTACCGAAAAGTGTGTTACTCTCTCGTATAAACAGCAGGAGAGTATTCCTCCTGGTGCACGTATAGGAGCGGTATGTATATATCGTGTGGTGCAGTATAGGGGTTTCAGCCCCTACAGAGTTGCCTGCTGAGCAAGTAAGGAGTCTCAATCAGGTTATGTCACCATTTATCCAAGGTTTGGCTGACCAACCGACTTCTACAGATACAATTCCCAAGATCACGAACCAACTCTACCAGGTCTTCCGCCCAAGCGTGACATCACCATCACATGTATGTTACAACTCCACACCGGAATGCCGCTCCAGAACCCCATGAGCATTCAGATACACTTGGGATGTTGCGTTTGGAAGCGGGCTTGGAATATTCCTCAGTGCAGAACCATACAATAGTGTAACGAGCATTCCAAGCGGGCGCATCACACACCAAGAGTCAAAAGCCCCACCAAGGTCACACTTCTGTCTACTCTTCACGGCCAAAACCAACGACGGAAGTGACTCAAAGAAAATCCATAAATTCAAATAGCCGCGAGTTCACAGCATTTGATTATCAATAATAACAACTAACTATTGTGCTTACACTGACGACATAACTGACTGGGGACCTCCTACATGTCATGGATGTTCGTTCACCCAGGGGCTGGTTTCATACCCATCACACACTGACGCACAATATGCTTTAGGATGCCCCAAATATTCCTGTTTCTATGGGTTTCTGCACATGCGCACGGAGCCTTCTGGGGGCGGATTACATCAATTTGAAAGTCTTGTAATGTACTCGTGACTCAGGCTCCACATTGTAATTCGAGACTTGGACAAAACACGAGGTTGAGTCAAATCTTCTTCTCTCGTATGCAGCATAAAGTTGCGGGGTAGCATCAATGGCTGAGGATGCGGCTGTGCCTCTGTAAGTTAGGGCAGGAATTTGGAATTTGTTCAGGATGTCGGCGATAGCTCACAGACAGAAAGGGGGAAATGCCACATGAGAGGGGGTGGCCATGTTGTTGGTGTTTCCCTGCAGAAAGAAAGGGGGAAATGCCAATAGCAGGGCTGGGGGAGAAAATGGATGTAGATGGACAACAAGGGATGTGTGGGTAAGGTTGAGGGGTAGGAGAGAATGCAGGGGGTGAATAATTAATATATATATACATATACATATCCATATACATATCCATATACATATATATATAATGTATATATATGTATATATATATATATATATATATATATATATATATATATATATATATATATATATTGTTACGGATTTTAGAATCCGGTCTGATGAATGCATCCACACATCCAGGTCCTCAGACAGTTATTTCCTTAAATGCATGTTCAGATTAGCTCCATCCCCATGTCTAATGGGATCTTAACTGTGATGCGTTGAGAAGGGTAAAGGATAGATCCCCTCTCTTATGGGAAGCTTTTTTCTTTACGACAGACACGTTCACACACATTTCTTTCACGAGCTCTGAAGCCCGCCCTCGTTTTTCCTCAGCAACATTCTTTCGAGAGCAGCTCCGACGCCCGCCTTTTTTGAGAGTGCACGGGTCGTCATGGTAACCGTGCCCCGGTGGGGCGGGGTGAGCTTGGGGCGGGGTGAGCTTGGGGCGGACGGCACCCCGGTTCCTCCGGGCCATCCTGTCATCAACTTGAACAAGGGTGTCCACGACTTTTTTTTTGTGTGTACAGAGGCAAGGCTCATAAAAGGGTTGGAACACAGAATGGATCAGGACGGAACAGAACAATATGAACAGCCCCAGATGGCACACCGGTGCAACATCGGCTGGCTTACACACCATTATTGCCAATGTTTGAAATCCGCTTGCGACCGTTCCGACCCTTGCTGATCTATTATGCCAATTTTAGCACAATGTTGCTGTTTGCTATCTGGGGTCGAAAGAGAAGGGTGAAATGCCAACAGTAGTGGGGCCAAGGGACAAAACAGACCTAGACGGACAACAAGGGATGTGCAGGTATTAAGGTCGAGGGGTTAGGGGAGAATGCAGGGGGTGGATAACAAGATGTATACGGGAACAAACTCTCAGGAAGGAATTAAACTGGAAATTTGGAAGGCGGTGGGCTTGGGGGAGGGTTAACGAGGGTAGAAAAGATCATGTATTTGGATGGGGGATGATCTGAGATGGTGGTGAGCAGGCGTCTTGCTGATCCGAGGAAAGAATGAGATTGAAGAGATTGTGGAAATTGGTTCCACAGGTGCGAATGAAGATAAACAAATGAGTGCAGGTGAGCAGACACTTTGGGTTTTGGCAGTTTCACTGGAATAGAACGGGGCTTGCTACGGTGGACCACGTGCACCCCGATCGTCGTGAAAACCCACAATCGTCACATTAATATTCTACATCGGAAAAATTCTTCCTCAGACGTCGAGTCAAACGAGCAATTCTATTCAGTTTGAAGAAGAGAACGTGTTTTACCCTCCACCGCAGGTTGTAAATTTGTACGGTATGTGGCAGCCATGTTGAAGGAGTGCGTGACAAAGCCTCGGCATTTTGTTGAGGTTTCTTTGCGATACAATCAATCCAAGAATGTTTGATTATGAAAGGCGTACTCGGCTTTGTGTTACTGTCGCTTGGCGTCTTGTGAAACGGTTAAGGGTTATTCCGTGTCAGGAAAGGGTCGGACTAGTTAGGCCTTCCTTCCAGTTTTCCTCAGAGAGTGAGTCGTGTGTACTTGTCTTGTGTTGATATTGTTATTTTTCGGCCCTATTTTCGTTGTTAAACACTACACTTTGCTCTGGTAAGTGTTGACACGTCCATATTATCGACTATTGGCGATGTGTGGCATCGTTTCCTTGTTTTGTGTGTGTGTGTTTTTTTTGTTAATGATGGCGGATTCCGAGGCCCCAGTTTTTGGCCGACCTGTTCTACCAAAGAAACGCGAGTTATCTTGTTAAATGTCGGCTGTCGATTTACACCTGCATTTTCCCTTTGCCGTCATTATTTTCATTGCCTTGACGGAAGACATGAAACTTTTTGAGGCGCGAACTTCTCTCCTCAAGCTGTCTAGCCTGGGTTCGAATCCCGAACCGGCTACAAGTACAAACTGTCATCCCAGTGCTTC
Source organism: Eptatretus atami (assembly GCA_035128595.1). NCBI lineage: Eukaryota > Metazoa > Chordata > Myxini > Myxiniformes > Myxinidae > Eptatretus > Eptatretus atami. The sequence continues at coordinate 44,347,307 of CM068961.1, forward strand.
ATAGGTCGGGTAATTCATCGATGTGTCCCGTCTATCGGCATTCGTTGGTGGACATTTTTATGATTTAAGGATACCATGGTGTATTTCTCGAAGAGGAGGTGATCTATCGCCGGCATTCTAGACAACTTACGAATTTCTGTTCCAATGCAATCCTCGTGGTGTAATAATACAAAGCACAAATGTGAGCTGTCGCGAAGGAGAACGGCCACTCGGGAGAGCGCACACCTCCGCCAAGGTGATTACAGTCGTTTCCGTTTTGTGACCTACTGATTGGGTGGATCTGGATTCGGACCTGAACTGAAATCGAATCGGCTTTGTGTTCTTGTCACCTAAGCAACTCGTCCACCAAGTTTCGTCCGAATCCGTCCGTAACATTTTATTGAGATATCGTGTTCGTTTTAGCCCGATCACTCGATGGTGAAGAATCGCCGAAACAAATTCTCGGATCTTCAGAAAAATCGAATCGTTTGTATCTTTTTTTTTTTCACAAAACTTCACCAAACCCACAAATTTTTGAGATATCCTGTTCACAAACAGACACGCGGGTGAAAACGTAACGTCCATGCACCTTCGGTGGCGGAGGTGACGAGGCAAAGTGTCCTCAGGTTAGTGAAATGAACGTTTCTCAATTCCAAAGCAGAACTTGTCTGCCACAAGCGAGACCCGAATGTCGTCGAATCTTCAATATGCTGACGGTGTGTTCACAACAACAAAACTGATCAATGCTTGAATCACCGCAGTGCGGTCATCTTCATCCTGATGAAGCGGCGCTTGCGTGGGATGAAACGAGCCACAGTGCCTGAACAGTGTGACCACTCCTCATTTTCATAAATGCCAAGGTGAGCCAATGAAAAAAAAGCCAAGAATTCACAAGGTTTCGGAAAAGCGATGATAATAGAAAACCAAGACGCCAAGGTGAACAACGAATAGCCAAGATCTTGTGAAAAAAGCCAAGGAGTGGTCACACTGTGCCTGAACCTTGGACCGAGTTTGAATTGCACATTGATTAATCACCCTGCCTGTGAAACACCAGGATGATGGTTTATAGCTTGGTCGGGATTCCAGGCAAGACGGCTTGGATGCGAGTGCGCGTATCTCTCGGCCATCCCGTCAGCACAGAGACGCGTTGACCCGTAGGAAATGTACACTTCCTACAGAACAAATCCCGTACATTACTTTGTTTTGCATTTCCTAAAGTATTGTCACTTAAGCTTCTTTTCCAATGGAAATGGCTTGTATGCATCTGTTTTCATTCCCACATAGGGTGAAGCATCATGTCTGACAGTGAAGGCAGTAACTTCTCTGACAATGACCAGGAGAGCTTCCATGGTAGTGAAGCAGAGGAAGCAGAGGAGGCAGAGGAGGCATGTTCCTTGCCGTTTCTTCTTTTGTTTTTGTTATTTGTTATTTTTTGTTTGTCATGGTAAAACAAACGTGGTTGGAAACGGGTGAATGGAAAAATGACAAGGAAATGGATGTTTTACTTCTTGGTCTTCCATTTCATTATGTTTGTACCATATCCTGATGCTGTGTGGACTGTGTTTCCCCACTGACGAACAAGTTTGAACCTGGGGAGTAACTGCTGAAATACATCTTTGGGTTCTTCCCGACATCTTTGTTCTTTGTTCCTTTCACACTTCTTTCTAAGTTTTTCACAATTCTTTTTATTCGTTCTAATTCTTGCTTTTTCTTCTCGTTCATCTTTTACTCTCTATTCCTCTCTTTCTTTATCTATCTCTCTAAGGAGAAGTGAATTCTTGCAGAAATTTTTCTGTAAGGCTCACTTAGCTGCACCTGGATGGGTTTGAGGGTTGTGGAGTAGCGGCTGAAACCCGAATCCTATCCAGGTTCCTCCTGATGACTCCATCTTTGCTCTTTACTTAGTTCGGATTCCTTCTTGGTCTTCTGTTTGATTAATGAAAAGGTAATTATTTTGGGGAATTATTTTATTGTCTGCATTTTAGGATGAAGTATTATCTGGTAAAGGGAGTGATAAGGAAGAGGAAGAAGAGGAAGATGAGGGGGAAGATCTAGGAGAGGAAGATGAGTATGACGAAGATGAGGAAGATGCACATAGAGCAAAGAAGAGCCGCCACAGTGGCTTTATATTGGACGAAGCTGGTAAGGCTTTTATTTATTTAGTCGTCGAGAGTACCTTTGGTAAATGGAATGTTTTGTGAAACCCCAAAAGTTGATTGAAAGCATGTTTGTCCCTATTTTACAAGAATAATTTATTTTTTGATAGTTTTACCCTGGTATGTCCTTTGTCCAATTATATTTAGCATCACGTTTTATGGCCTACTTATAATAAAGAAATGATATGGTGGTTGCCGAAATGCCTCGTGCTAAGGATCCTGTAAAGCAGTTCTGGATATCTCGCTTGTGCTTTTGAGTTGTTCATATCTCCATGGCGCTTCACCCCCTCTTTCTCATTCTATGAGCCTGGCTCATCACCCCAGTTTCCTTTGCTGCAAGTCCTGTCTTACCCCATATCCCACCCAATTTGTCGTACCGTGAGTCTCGGTCCCCCCACCACCCCCACTCTAACCCCATTTTCCCATGGAATTGACACTCCTCTCTCCTCCCCCCCCCCCAACCCCTATTTGCTTTACAATGATCCCAACCCATCCCATTTCCCATGTTTGCGGCCCAATCATCCCTGCAACCTCCATTTTCCTTGCATACAAACTTCATAATGTAACTAAATCACCTTTTGTAAATAAATCATCCCATCATTTTCAGACACTTTACAAGAATATTGAAGAATGTTAAATTTAAGCAATTCTATCATGTAAGTTGTTGCGCTTGCATCATTGAGTATCCCTGGTATTCACTCAGATGTTGATGAGGATGAATACGACGATGAGCAGTCTGATGATGATAATGAAGATATCATCGACAAAGGTACTTGCTTTCTTAGTTTGTGTTTTGCTTTGAGATATTCAGTTTTGTTTAAATTTATGCATTTTTGCACACGTTATTGAAAATAAGCCACTTGTTTGAAGTGAATGGACAACATGTCTGTTCTCTTCCACAAGTTAAGTTTTGTTGGTCAGATTGACTGTGTCTGCCTGTTGTGACTGTTTGTTAAATTGTTTCAAAATCTTGGTGTGTTCATTAATATACCTAGCTTAGTATGTTCTTGATGTTTGTTTATCCACTTTTGTGTTACTTAATCACGTGATACAGGAGAACATCTGTGCTGTCTGTTCATTTAGTTCCACTCTCTCTCTCACTCTTCTTCATTCCATCTTCACTCTCCACCCACCTCCCTTCTTCAAATACATTGGTGGTCGTATGGCAGCTTAGCTGCTGGGGTAGCTATCATTTCTTGAAGTGCGACTGTGTCGCTGATGCAGTGCCCCTCTACCAGTACACACACTGGAACTGGTACTCATTTCGCTGACCTCGGAAGGATGACAGCTGAGTCAACCCCTGGTGTATTAATTCAGTGGCCGACGGGGCTTGAACTCAGGACCCTAGGATCCCAAGCCCACCCTAACCACTTAACACCAGGCTTCTCAAATACATTTACTTGATTCCTCTTATGATTAAACAAACAAAAAAAAAATGTGCGTGCATGCGCACACACTTGCACCATTTCAAATTGTTGTACAAACTCCACCATCTTCTCTTTGCATTTTCCTGTCTCCCCCCTCCAGGTTTGTCTTTACTCTCTCTCTCTCTCTCCATCGCCCACTCTCTTCCTTCCCCTTAATTTGTGCTCATAAAACGATAAAAGAAACTGTCATCTTTTTTCATGAGGTCTTTTTTCATTCTTTCTTCATTTATTCTTTCATTAATGTGTATTGTGAGAGTGCTGCCTGCCCACCCAAGCTATGAGAAATCCTGTTTAAAAAACAAACAACAACAAAAAGAAAACATTTAACTCCTCTCCCATCCTTCCTCCTCCAACCCTTTCCCATTCTCCAACCATGCTCACTCCTTTTATTTCCTTCCATCTTCAGCAACACCCAAGTCCACAAATGAAGGATCTGTTCGAGGCACTCATATTCAGCATTGTCTCACTCCTTTCCTCCCAACCCAGCTCTCTTTTCATAATCTGTGGCAATGCCAACTGCCAACATTTTGATTTTCTTCATATTGGGCCTCATACCACTGTCATAGTATGGCAGCCAAGGCCCTTTGTGACACTTCAGGCCATGCTCAACATGTTGGATTCCTCACTCATGTTTCTCCTTATGATTCCGACTATCAAAAAGGCTTCGGCCCTCTCCAACTTCCTGTCCAACCTTCCCACTCTTTCTCACCTTCTCTTGGCTTGTCCAATCACATATTCTTGAACGTGTTTGTCTCAAGGAATCACCGATGTATTGTCATGGCTGGCAGATTTGTCTGGTATGAAGTCCACCATCTCTTCCTTCACCTCTGGAAAGAGTCAGTGTCTGGGACTTGTTTCACATCCTTTACTTTCTCACCTTAAGGAATTCACATCTCCAGATATCCCACCCAACATCCCAACCATGGTACAACAATTCATGGGGTGAGGCATTTACCAGGAAGAAGCTTGCCTTTTCCTCCTTAATAGCAAACCCCACTGCTGGGATCCGGTGGTCGCACCTTAAAACTCAGTCATTGTGTTTCTGTCCTCAGATATGCCAGGGCTCAACATCAGGCTCACCTAACGTTCAAACACACAACTCCCTCACCATACACAAAAAAATTGATGGCAGTTGGTTGAGCTTGGATCTGTTTCTGATATATACATCCCAAATCTCTCTTTACCACTCTCTCTGTCAAACTAAATATAAGAGCCAAAACAAGCCCTTCCGTTCCCGATAAAGACAACACTGCAACAAACGCCATGTGCGCATGCGCAACACTTCACCACCACTCCGCATGGCTTCCACGTGCCACACTCCTCTATTTTAATAACCATACACACATGGCGTTTATGCCATGTTTCCTCTATCGGATCAGAAGGGCTTCCTACCTCTGTCACTGAAGGTGCACGGAGGTTATATTTTGCCCCTGTTTATTTTTCTGTCTGTGAACAGGATATCTCAAGTTGTATACAGATTCAGACAAAACTTGGTGGACAGGTTGATTGTGTGATGCGGACGAATTGATAAGATTTTGGTGAAGATCCAGATGCCAGCATTTTAAAAGTGATTCTTTACCATTGAGAGTTGTGGCTTAAAACGATATATCGCATGATATCTCTGTTATGTACGGATTTGGATGAAATTTTGTGGAAAGGTTCGGTGTATGACAAGGCCGAACTGATGAGATTTTGGTGAAGATCCGGATCCAGATCCGACTACTAGAATTTTTTAAGTGATTCCTCATCATGGAGAGATAGGGTTAAACTAATATATAGCACGATATCTCAAAAAGTTGTGGACGGATTTGGATGAAACTTGGTGGACAAGTTGGGTGTGTGACCACAACAAATTGATTCGATTTTGGTGAAGATCCGGGTCCGGATCTGACTACTCAAATTTTTAAAGTGATTCTTTACCATTGAGAGTTGTGGCTTAAAACGATATATCACATGATATCTCCGTTGTGGACGGATTTGGATGCAACTTGGTGGACACAATGGGTGTATGACCAGGAATAATTGATTTGATTTTGCTGAATATCCGGATCTGGATGCTTGAATTTTTAAATGATTCTTCATCATTGAGAGGCAGTGCCAAAAACGATAAATATCACAATATCTCAAAAATTTGTGGATGGATTATGATGAAACTTGGTGGATGAGTTGGGTAGGTGACAAGAACAAGCTGATTAGATTTTGGTTAAGGTCTGGATGGATGCACATCCAGCCCATTAATGGGATACAAAATGTAAACTGTTCAGCCTGGCTGAGGTATGCGCTCGACTGAGTGCCGTTCTAGTTTTGGTTTATTATTATGCCCAACCACCATCCCACCTCCTACTTGATGGGCAGCGAGGCAGAGATGATGTGCCCGTGTGGCAGACGGCCATTGGCGTTCGCATTTCACGCAGCTTCGGCTGTTATGGGACGCAATTCGTGCCTTGCTGCTCCAAGCTAGGAGGTTTAACATACACACACACACACACACACACACATACCTGAGGAAGATTAGATATAGCCCAGAGAGAAAGAGAGCAGATGAGGATAAACGGCCTCCAAATACCTGGTGCGGTCGGCAGACCAACGCAACCCAGTATGCTATGGGAGAGGTAGGAGGGAGGACTGCTGGTGATGTCTAAGGTGTGGGAGTTGGAGGTGTGGTGTAGTGCAATGTGGGGGGTGCGGTGTCATGCCAGAGGAAAATGGGATTGCGAGTCAGTAATGATGCTCTTTGTGCGTTCAAAGGAGACAGGACAGAGAGGTGGATAAAGATAGAGGAAGTTAAGATGCGTGAGGCGAACGATCCTTAACCTAGTCGTGTATGGGTCTGTTTGTGTAGCGTGTACCTCCGTGGGATGCTCCGCCTGAGCGTTCCCACCTCGAGATGTGGCGCGTTATCTCCGGCTTAGTCACTTTGCCGGGACTCGAGTCAACGTGCGCTCCGCACTGGTCCGTCTGGCTGCACAGGGGTGGTGGAACGTTACAGCATAGCAAGGAGTCTCAGCAGTCACCCCGGATCAGGCTCTCAAGAAGAAGCACATCCTGGCAATCACACACCAAGAGCGGGGACAGCGAGTGAAGAAGAGGCAAATTGGAAAAACCCAAATCCTGAAGAAGAACCCGAATCCTGCTCCTTTATTGGGCCACAGCGGCCCTAGCTACACCCTGCCAGGCTCTGGGGCCGGAAACTGTCTCAGTCGCCCATCCGATTCGACACGGTTCGGAGCTCCTGACTCAACATAGGGTATGCTTCCTGAGCCGGCACCCCGGCCCTGAATGTGCTCCTAGTGCAGTCTGAATGTCGAATAGCAACGGACTTTCCCCGCCACCCACGGGCCCCCCCTCATGAGCCAAAACACACACTCGGGCTCCGTACCAAACTCCCGGATCGCCCTTCTTGCGACCCCTCCCCGCCGCCCTGTCTTGCCGTGGTCTGGTGACTGGACGAGGGCCGTATCAATTCCGTGTGCTCATCCGGGAAGTCCCCGGCGAGATGCGGTCGAGCTATTCATGTCTGTTGCTTGGCCCAGCATCGCGGGGTGCCGAGGACAGCCTGAGTCGTGCAGCAAATTGTAGTGATGCAGAGGTGCGAGGAGGTATGGTAATATTTTTCCTGTGTGCGCGAAGCGTTTGTGGTCGAAGTGTTGAGGTTTGGTAATCGAGGTGCGAAGCAAGGTGTGATGCTGTTCGGAAATTAGCGCGCAGTTTTGAATGAAATAATGGCGCGCGATTCCCATGCGGTAGAATGTGTCGTGGGCTTGTGGTGGTTCCAAGCCACGGGAGACATTGTGGTGTGCTTATTATTCAATCGCATATTGAATGGTGTGTGTGCTTGCTTGCTTGTTTTGTACCATGGCTAAAAGAGCAGGGTTGGAGTAGAAATCATAATATGAGATAGCGATAGTTAATGGACCTAACTATGAGACCCAGGCAACGCACTTTGTCCCATTAACCCACTAGACATAAGGGGAGGTCTAACTGCATGAAGATTAATGAAATAACTGCCTGGGGATCATTGTATGTTTGGTGCCATTGCCTTAGAGGCATGCGGTTTTGTAAAACTGCAACTATATATTGTTGCGGGCCGGGATCCGGTGGCGAGAATGACCACTAGGTGGGGGAAGTTACGTTGTCTCACACCAGACTCCCGGAATTGTAGGCCGTCGCTCACAGATAATTCCGTGACGCGGCGGGTCGCTTCACTGACCGTGGACGCCAATACCTCAACCGCATTAGGCCATGGGCCAGATATGGTCCACGTGCACCCCCCCCCCCCAAACCCTTCGACCCATATTTTCTGAAGCCTTAGGGTCCCCTGAGCATGAATTCAACTGGTAACAGTGAATAAACTGGGACTCACTATCCATTTTCCAACCATATCTGACGGTACCCTCAAAATGTCAACTTTTCTCAGTTTCGCACAAAAAAAATCCCTGACTGAAGATCTCTGCAGTTGCCCAATAAGCATTAATATTAACAAATTATATATCAAATGAAAGATTATCACATGCATATTTTCAAAATCGAGTCATCTGTCAAATTTAATAGCGTTATGTTTGTCCCAAGAAGTGATGAAGAGGAGTACCTCGCTTTTCTTTTGCAACTCAGATTCAACTCAGATATCTGAATAATAAAGTATATTCATGCTCATTTTACCTGACACAAACAAATAAATATTTCTATGATATCACAAATTTTACTACCTTTCTATTGATCCAAAATTGGCCCACACAACTAAAGATGTACCAGGTATTACGTCTTAAACATAAGTACATCATGTTGCAACACCCAACATGTAGTCACCAGCAAGACGTAAGACTGAGAAAATATTCCTTACTTCACATAAAGAATATAAATTATAAGTTTATTTAAGAAAAACAATTGAAGGTTATTATGTCATGTCCACAAAATGTCATTGTGCATGGATTACGCATAATATTCATTATCGCTGTCGTCATCACTCTCCAATGCCTGCTCTATGTCATAAAATGTATCCATATCTGAATCCTCATCAGAGTCAGTGTCGTCAGGTGTGACTTCAGCAATGTCAGCAGTTGCCGTGGGAGGACATCTCCTTCATACCACAGAGGATCAAGGTTACCATCCTTTTCCTCCAACCATGTCCCTGACTGGCCTTCGGAATCTGTGGTTGTGGAATATGCGCGCTCTCCAAATCCGTACTTGGTAGTTTACTCTCTGAATGTGCTGGGTAAGAGCTCACTTACAAGGTGGTAAGTTAGCCATACTCACATTCCAGTCATTAACCATCCCATAACGGAGTACAAAACTGTACAAGAATGCTTGCGTGCTGCTGAAGAGGCCACCAGAGAAGTTGGACAGCCTTATGTCATTATTACATTGACTTGGGAGTTTGCATGAAGGCCTACCCATTAGTGTGGAACTCACCAGACAAGTATGAGAGCCACATAATTCGAATTGGCACATTCACCTCGTATTTGCTTATATGAAGATGATTGCCAAAAAGATGGCTGGGTCTGGGTTAGCAGATGGTCTCCTAGAAGCAGGACTAATCAGTGGAGGATCTTTGGGTGGTGTGATGTCGGGAAGCACTACGACAGAGCCCTGCATTGTCACAAGATTATGTTGGAATGTCTTGAAAGATTGCTCATAGAGGAGTACCTAAAGATAAAAGCACTGATGATCTGTTCTCGTCTTTCTCTGATGAATCATCAGATAAGCTACGTGCCCTAGTAGATTCCTGCAGCCAAGATACTTTGAATGCTGTCTTGATGGACATTCCATTGTCCAATTCATAGAGCAGTATGCAGAATTCAAAAAAGGAGTCGCAAATGGACGTTTGGGGAAGACTGCCCAGCTGTGGTTGTCATACATGGACCATGTCTGTTTAATTCTATCACACCTTGAAGCCGTAAAGACAAACAACTTTCTTTTGTATGCTGCATCCATCATTCGCATGACGTCTCTCTTCTTCAGTTTCGGTGGACAGAACTATGCAAGGTATCTGAACATATTCTCTGTGTTCATAGCTAATATAGATAACTCACACCAGGGGCAGTATCACTGATCAAGAGAGGAGCTATCAGTGTCGCACGCTCTTTTATCCCTGGCAATCGTTGTGCAGTGGATAAAACCATGGAGGAGACCTTCATGAGGCCCGCTAAGTCACATGGTGGTGCTGGAACCAGTGCAGCAGGTACATCTGGATTACTCACCAACTACCAGGCCTACCAGAGATGGGTTAGGACAACACATGCAAGGTCTCTTTATGTTGATGCTGCACTTGGAATGGCTCACATGTTGGACAGTGGAGAGGGAACAAGCATCGTGATACACGTCCCGACAGAGGTCACAAAAGGAGAGAAGTTGGTGAAAAGGGCCAAAGATGCCATCGGAAGTTTTCTTAATCCTTTCAATATAGAGACAAATGATCAATTGTTGATACTCTCATCAGGAAGTGCTGCATCTGATGCTGTTTCAGACGATGTTCTGAAGGCTGAAGCTGTTGGTGAAAAAGCACGGGATGAATTTATTGAAGCTAGACTGAAGAATAGTAAAGATTTGTTTGAGCCTGTGAAGAGACTGAACCTCAAAACTCTGAGTGACATGAACAAGGTATCTAAGATGAAGACACCAAGAATAAGGTCATACAGTGCAAGCAACAGGGTAATGTAGCCTTTCAACTCTTTGTAAAGTCACAAAACCAGGGCTTACAAGTCGATATGAAAGAACTGTTGACATATCCATTAACTCCCGTACCATACAGCATCGCTACAGCTGATGGATATCTTGCTAAGACTGACAAAGCAAAGGCATTTAAAAACCTGATCAAGGATTGTAATGATGCTGATGTACCACAACCAATGAAACATTGACTCTGTATGATGGCAATGCTTGCTTCTATTACCTGAAATAATACCAAGTAATTTTAGTCAGATCTCTTACAAAGTGTTTGACATCATTGGAAAAACAGTAGATGTGGTATTTAGCACTGATATATTTGCCTGATTCAGTGAACTCGATGGAGAGGCGACGTCGGGGCTGTGGAGAAAAGCTTTTACTTACAGGTGAAGCCACGAAGAGACCACCTGATTGGAAATTGTTCCTGTCAAATGATGAGAACAAGATACAGCTCATCAAACTTCTGCTTAGGCTCTGGAGTGGTGATAACTATGAATCAAGGTTGCATGGAGGGCAAGTGATCTTTGTATGTGAGCCGTGAGGGCATCGCATATTGCTCACATCTGCTAATGGGCAAACAACAATTAGAGAGGAGCTACCACTGCTGAAATCAACCCAGGAAGAAACTGACTCTCGTATGATACTGTATGTTCAGTATGCTAGACTCAGAAACTATCAATTTGTCTGAGTGAAAAGTCCAGACTCAGATGTATTTTTCATCCTATTACACTATGCTGCCTCTGTTCATGGTACAACTGTCCTGTTTGACACAGGCAAAGGCAACAAGCAGAGGATGGTAAATGTCAGTGAACTAGCTACAGATTTTGGCCAGGAAAGTGCACAGCTCTCATGGCACTCCATGCTTATAGTGGCTGTGACACCACTAGTGCCTTCCAAGGAATTGGCAAACTTAAACCTGCAAAAACTCTTCTGCGCTTTCCAAAATATATCTCTACTCTGGAGAACTGGGCGATGCTTGGGATATTCCTGATGAGCTCATTGATGAGTTGGACACCTTCACGTGTGCCATGTATGGTAGAGCATCAAAGGTGTCAAAAGTTGATGATCTGCGCTCATTCGAATAAACGAGCTCTGTGCCAGGCAAAGTCGTCTTGTGCCTTCAGGGAATGTGGATATGGCTAACTTACCACCTTGTAAGCGAGCTCTTACCCAGCACATTCGGAGTAAACCACCAAGTACGGATTTGGAAGACGCGCCTATTCCACAACCACAGATTCCAAAGGCCAGTCAGGGACATGGTTGGGAGGAAAAGGATGGTAACCTTGATCCTTTATGGTATGAAGGAGATGTCTCCCCCGGCAACTGGCTACATTGCTGAAGTCACACACCTGACGACACTGACTCTGATGAGGATTCAGATATGGATGCATTTGATGATATAGAGGAGGCATTGGAGAGTGATGACGATAGCGATAATGAATATTATGCGTAATCCATGCACAATGACATTTTGTGGACATAACATAATAAGTTTCAATTGTTTTTCTTAAATAAACTTATAATTTATATTCTTTATGTGAAGTAAGGAATATTTTCTCAGTCTTGCGTCTTACTGGTGACTACATGTTGGGTGTTGCAACAGTGATGTACTTATGTTTAAGACGTAATACCTGGTACATCTTTAGTTTGTGTGGGCCAATTTTGGTATCAATAGAAAGGTAGTAAAATTGTGATATCATAGAATATTTATTTGTTTGTGTCAGGTAAAATGAGCATGAATATACGTTATTATTTCAGATATCTGAGTTGTCAAAAGGAAAAGCGAGGTACTCCTCTTCATCACTTCTTGGGACAAACATAACGCTAGTAAATTTGACAGATGACTATTTTGAAAATCTGCATGTGAGAATCTTTCATTTGATATATAATTTGTTAATATTAATGCTTATTGGGCAACTGCAGAATCTTATCAGTCAGGGGATTTTTTATGTGCGAAACTGAGGAAAAGTTGACATTTTGAGGGTACCGTCAGATATGGTTGGAAAATGGATAGTGAGTCCCAGTTTATTCACTGTTACCAGTTGAATTCATGCTCAGGGACCTAAGGCTTCAGAAAAATATGGGGTCGAAGGTTGTGGGGGGTGGGTGTGCACTTGGACCATATATTCTGGCCCATGGCCTATATTCATTCAATTTGACGTCAACAGTGCTCACAGAGTTATAGTTTGCAACTTTCCCTTTCTCTTTAACTTTTACATACTCAATTCATTTGTCATAACTAGATTCCTTGAGACAGAAATTGATTTTACGTGGGTATATCCACCTGAAGTTCCAAAATCAGCCGCAATTAATTTTTTGCATGTTTTTTTGTTGGAAATGACTTATAACATGTAAAATGCAAAAAAAAAAATCAATTTTGTTGAAAAAAGTTGCAAAATTTTGTTTTTTTTTTCTCTAAATTTTTTTTTTGGGGGGGGGGGGGGGGGGTTGGAAATCACTTAAAACATGTAGAAATGCAAAACAAAAATTCAAATATTTTTTCAAAATGGCCGCCATAGCGGCCATATTGGACTTGGACCAAGTCCAAAATCTAATGGCATGATCCTTGCACCATACTCTCATCCCCCCACCAAGTTTCGTCGAAATCCGTCGAGGAGTTTTTCCGTAATACTGTTCACAACAAAACAAGCAGTCACAGACTGGTACTTACGAAATCGTCAACTTGACCTCTGACCTTGTCTAATAAAAGCTGTCTCTAGAGAAGGTAGCGACACAAACCAGAAGTTTCTACGATGATTCTGTACCAAATCATCAAAAATCGTAACGTCGACCGAAGCAAAAATCTCCATTTCTCCACGCAATTATTTTATATTATTTTATCAAAGTCACAAAACCTAATATTCGCCATCCACCAACAATCTTTACATAATCCGACGGCTTAGCGAGTCAGGCATGCGACGATAACCTTTTAGGGTAAAAAAATGACTTTTAAACACCATCTTTATCGAAAACACCGTCAGCTGCACACGGAAAACCATTACTTGATCAACGCCGCCTCTGCTCAAGTGCACTGCACCACGTGACGACCCGTGACGCGGCGAGTGAAGTATTTTTTTATACAATCTTAAAACGTCTCCAAAACATCCGATTTTTACCAGAATTTCGACAACCGAGTTTTAAGCGTCCTAAGCGATCGCAAAAACCGAAGAAAAAATTAAAATCGAAGTTAAAACGAACTCGTAACGTCGAGCGAAGCAAAATACTCCATTTCTCCACATGAATTTACGGAATTATGTTTGACCTCACTGTGACTTGACCTTTGACCGATTTAGACCAAAATCTAATCAGCGCTAGCCATACCTCCTGAATCACGGTGTAATTTGACATTGGTAGCTTCTTCCGTTCTCGAGTTATCGTGCTTCAAACAAAACAAACAAGCAGTCATAGACTGGTACTTACTAAATCGTCAACTTGCCCTCTGACCTTGTCTAATAAAAGCTGTCTCTAGAGAAGGTAGCCACGCAAACCAGAAGTTTCTACGATGATTCTGTACCAAACCATCATAAATCGAATGTTTGACCTCACTGTGACCTTGACCTTTGACCGATTTTAACCAAAATCTAATCAGCGTTACCATCACCCTCCTGAATCACGTGGTGTAATTTGACATTGGTAGCTTCTTCCATTCTCGAGTTATCATTTTGGGACGTTTGATCACTGTGACCTTGACCTTTGACCGATTTTGACCAAAATCTAACAGCACTAGCCATCACCCTCCTGAATCATGTGGTGTAATTTGACATTGGTAGGTGCTTCCGTTCTCGAGTTATCTGTACAACCATCAAAATCGAATATTTGACTAACTGTGACTTGACCTTGACTTTGACATTTTGACCAAAAACTAATCAGCACATAGCCATCACGTCCTGAATCACGTGGTGTGTGATTTTTGACATTGGTAGCTTCTTCCGTTCTCGAGTTATCGTGCTACAAACACAAACCAAACACAAATCACAACTTTCAATATACACTCTTTATCTCATATTACCTCTCTGGTACACTATCAACTTACTCCCCCATTAAGAATACGAAATCTTTAGATTTCGTAAGTAACAAGCAGTCATAGACTGGTCGTACTAGTAGAATCGTCAACTTGACCTCTGCCTTGTCTAATAAAAGCTGTCTCTTGGGAAGGGAGCGAAGCAAACCAGAAGTTCTACGATGATCTGTACCAACATCAAAAATCGAATGTTTGACCTCACCGTGACCCTGACCGTTGAACGATTTTGACCAAACTAATCAGCACTAGCCATCACGTCCTGAATCACGTGGTGTAATTTGACATTGGTAGCTTTTTTCCGTTCTCGAGTTATCGTGCCTACAAACAAACAAACACACAAACAACACAACACGGAAGTAATCAATATACTTACGAAATCTTTAGATTTCGTAAGTAACAGCTCATAGATGGTACTTACGAAATCGTCAACTTGACCTCGTGACTTGTCTAATAAAAGCTGTCTCTTGGGAAGGGAGCGAAGCAAACAGAAGTTTCTACGATGATTCTGTACCAAACCATCAAAAATCGAATGTTTGACCTCACGTGACCTGACCGTTGACGCA
>CM068961.1:44384410-44395503 GCA_035128595.1 Eptatretus atami
AAGGAGTGGGCGTCTCACCCGCCCCATCTCCCACTCAGCACCATCGCCATTAAGCACGTGGCCGGAGGTGAGTAGGTAGGCGGAGCTACAAATGCCTCCAATTGGGACTCCACCCAGAAGGGTGGGAGTTGCCCCGCCTACCATGGGCCTGTCCAATGGAAGACGGCCAGGAATCGCGCGATGGGTCCGACCAATCAGGAGGCGAGTGGCCAGGAGAAGAAGCCCCTCCCTCCTGAAGAAAGAGTGTGGTTGTCAGGACGAGTAGAGTTTTGCGTCCTGGGTGTCTCGAAGCACGTCTGCCTGGGTTTGCGGCAGACTGCATCCCGCGCTGCGGAGGTGTCTCGTCTGGCGCATTGCAGCAAGCGGTCTATTTTCATCAAGGGAGATCACCTCGTCTGCCTCCTCTGGATTTGGCTGCCCTGGTCCGTCCTTTGGCGACCGGAGCTCCGGGAAGGGGTGGACGACCAGCCGCACGCTCAGGGCCAGGTAGCCATCCTGACTCCCAGCCGAACTATCCTCCTCGGCTGGAGAGCCGAATAAAGACCCGGCGGGTCCATTTTCTTGTTTGGGTGTGCGTGTCTGTGTGCGGGCCTGTCTTGTCCAAGTAGAATTGTTAAGTGCTTTTGTTGTACATTATTTGCATTTCTTATAGTCGTGATAACTCTGCCCTTACGTGCTCCCCTCGTCTCCCCGATTATTGTAAAATAAATACCCCTATTGTTGAATATACCAGCTCGTTTCTGTGCTTCTTTCATTGGCTTAGCACGGTGCGTGTTGGGAAATAGCGAAGCGGCAAATTGTTCATTTGGTCCGGCGCGGCTCTGGTAACTCCGCTCGGTTACGCCGGATCCGAGCCGTTACCCACGACTCGGATCGGACATTCGGCCAAGGGTGTGGTTTCCCCGGTAGTTGGACGGCATGAGTACTTTGGTAAATTGGAGTTGGACAAGTGGACCCTACCTCATGCCGTCAAAATATTGGCGACCACGGTCCTGTAAGGGACCCGTGCCTTTCGGAGTTCTCCGAGAAGCACGATATAGATTCCGGGTGTTCGGTGGAGCCGACTCTACTGCTCCACCTAGCGGTCGTGCTCGCTGCCGACACCCGGCCCCACAACAATACTTCATCCAATTTCTGCTAAACAGAGGGGTTTTGAAAGTGCCAAAAAGGTGATTTGTGTTCTCCAGTGTTGAAGTATGTAATTGAATAGAAATTAAGGAGGTTTTAAAGGTTGAAGGAACAAAATTCGGAAGTTTACCGCCATTAATGCAGCGTCTTTTACACCACCTTATTTCACACGTGACATTCGTTCTTTGCAAGCTTGTTGTTTGTGTCCTTTATGATGTCCTTAAAGCAGTATTTTTCCTGTTTGAAATGATTTTCAATTTTGTTTCACTGCCAGACATGCAGACAGACTAAAAACAAAAAAAAGTTTGGCATTTTTACTATGAAATAGGCGAAGCCGAGAAACGAACAAA
Organism: Eptatretus atami; assembly: GCA_035128595.1. Lineage (NCBI taxonomy): Eukaryota > Metazoa > Chordata > Myxini > Myxiniformes > Myxinidae > Eptatretus > Eptatretus atami. The sequence goes on from CM068961.1 coordinate 44,385,889, forward strand.
ACCCATTGGCATTACTCTTTAGAATCTCCCCTTAGAACAGTGGTCCCCAACCTTTTTACCTCCGTCACCAAAGGTGAGGGAGGTTATGTTTTCACCCCTTTCTGTCTGTCTTTGTTTGTCTGTGTACAGGATATCTTAAAAAGTTGGGGATGGATCCGGATGAAATTTTTTGGACAGGTTGGGTGTGTGACAAGGATGAACTGATTAGATTTTGGTGAAGATCCGGATCCGACTACTGGAATTTTTAAAGTGATTCTTCACCGTTGAGAGATAGGGCCAAAAACTATATATAGCACGATATCTCAAAAAGTTGTGGACAGGTTCGGTGCATGACAGGGAAGAATTGATTCAATTTTGGTGAAGATCTGAATCCTGATCCGGATACGAGAATTATTTAATTTTTAAAGTGATTCTTCACCATTGAGATTGGGCTAAAAGCGAGATAGTACTGTATATTGTTGCGAATTCGCGCCCGTCGGCGTGCGATCGGCCACGCGACTCGAACCGCGACCGCTCGCCCACCGGACGGACAATTCAGTCGTGACCCTCCCGGCTAACGCCGGGATCCAGTCACGGGTGGGCCTTTCGACCTCACCACAATCGTGCCAATCGGCCACCCGCGTAGGATAGGGTTGTTCGCCACACTCGACCTACCTAAGTACCCACGCGGATGGTAAACCGGGCGATCGTACCTCGCCGCAGGTCGACTCCGGACACGAGCCGCTTGGCGGCCCGTTCCGTACTATCGGGATAACCGAGCGGTGTTATCGTCGACCTCGACGGTTCAGATTATTTACCGGGCGTTTTGCACCCACTACGAACCCTTTACGTGAAGCAGGATGGAGGGTCAATTAAAGAAAAGACGAAGCGAAACGGGAAACAGTTCACACAATGCACATTTATTTCGCGGCACACGGAGCACACATATAGCACGTATTTACAGCCACAATTAGCGATTGCACATATATCACATAGAACAAAAGAAATGCACATAAAAAGAGTTAAAACCGACTACACGACACACGGACCACTTATACAGTTACTACCTTACAAGACACGGCGCACACACACGCATTCACACCGAAGCAAAGAAAAGACCCCTCACAGGCAAGGGAGTCAGACTGGGCCCGTGGGCCTAAGCGCGTGGAACCTGGATGAGCGGCCAGGTCCACGAGACCGAAGGGTCCTACCCGCGCCTCGTGGCGAGCCGCAGAATGTCGCTGCACGGCGGTTTCGTGGGCACCTGCTGTGTGTAAGTGGGAACGGGCCCCTTGTCGCACTCTCTCAGCGCGGGGAAAGGGGGAATTGTTGATGCTCTGGGAGGGAGTATGGCTGGCTTGCTCGAGTCCCCGGACGCGCGACTCAACGCGACCTCGTCGTCCCGGACCCGAGCCTCCAGGTCCTCCTCAGCCGATCGCCCTCCGCTGCCGTTCGCCTCCGCACGTCTGCCCCACCTCTGCTTCGAGCTCCGTCTCCCGAATCCGCCCCACCGACACTCCTCGATCGACTCACTGCGCTCGCCTTTTTATCGGCTCAGGAAACCACCATATGCAAATTCTCGGATCCAAACGACCTCAGGGCGGAGCCACGCTCGCCGATTGGACGGAGAAAAAGGGGCGTGTATCATTCCTGATCCTCAAATTTGCATATGCCGATTTTCGTCAGGCGCGTCTGGAGGCGGGGCCAAGCCGCCCCGCGCTTCCTGATTGGGTGGATCAGATGTGGGCGTGTAGCATTCCTGATCCGAATTCTCCTCAGAAAACCCGCCATCTGCACTCGCGTCTCGTGTATCGCTGAAGACAGCCCGACGCTCGGGCTCACAGGTGTGCGGGAATGGCCGTAGGAGAAGGTGGTGGAGGGTTTTCGGCGGTGTCCGATGGCCATGGCGCTGTTTGGAATGGCGGTGATGTGAGGTTTGCGTAGCGAGTGGTGAAGTAGGTTGTGGCTGCTGGCGTTGTTGTTGTTGTTGTATCAAAACAAAGGTAGAACAGAAAAACGCCTAACTCAAAGGATCGCAGCCCGAATGAATCACATTAATTCCCTCTATACAATGGGTTTGGGCTAACTACACTGTACTTAAGAAATATATCTCACCTACGGGACCTTTATGGTGTTTGCGAATTTCCAGAGCCGTAACACTACCCTCCCCTTTTTACAGACTCGTCCCGAGTCGTCAAATTATCGTGTGCCATCATGTGTAGTTCTCCCCTAGTACTTTTACCTACGGATCCCTGAGTGCGACATTCATGTATTCGTGTCCCCAAAATAAATAACCTGAGGCTAGTAACTAACTAAACAAACTCACTCACACGGACGACTTAATAAATGCCGGCGCTAGACAGACATGCCGGGGCGCACTCATATTTACAATACAACACACCTTAACTTACAAATTTTACACTAAACCATGGCCCAGGATCAATGGACTCTGCAGGAAAAAGGTAAGAGTCAACAGAAAACCGGTGCACGGGCCGCCACTGCAGGCCCGTGTTGCAGCTGCCAACAGGACAGTTCCTGCAGCTTGCAAACTGTTGCTCGGATCCTGGCGCACATGGAATTGAACAAGGGGGGCAAAGCAAAATTGAACGGGGCTGGTAACAGGGCAGTGGGATGACATGGCAAAGGTAAAGGCAAAATAGCCTGCAGAAAAGGCCGTTGCAGGCAAACACAGCGGCAGACGAACTGGCCGGCACAGGCCTTGCAGTAAAAACAGCCGTCGGACGATCCGGCCGCACAGGCTTGCAGCAAAACACAGCAGACGATCCGGCCGGCACAGGCCTTGCAGAAAACAACCAGCCGATGAAGTTGGCCGGCACAGCCCCGCAGCACACAGCCGCAGACGATGAAGTTGGCCAGCCTTTGCCTTGCAGTGGAGGTTGGTGGAGGGAGTCGGTGGTGTTGGCCACACAGAAGGTGGACTCGGACCTACCTACCTGTCTCCCTCCCACCTATCGCCTTTGCCTGTCACTGTTCATACCACCCCCCTTAATTTGTAAAACCCAATTTAGCCCCCAACTTATTTTTTTGTTGTTTTTATTTTCACTTCCCTACTTCCCCACTATAAATCGTCCCCTAACCCCCTTTATCGTCCTTGTTCGGCTAACCTATGTCCCCTAGCCTACTCCCAACCCCTACGTTCCCTCCGGGGGGAAGGAATAGAGAGGAGCTGAGCTAGCTCATGTGTCGAGGCCCAACTCGAGCCTCAGGATGGCCTCCCCAGATCTCACGATCTAACCCAAGTGGTCCAGCGCCACAACGAGAGCGAAGGAGGGTGGTCGGAGGGGTACACTTCCTATCTACCCTAACCGTTAACCTTTAAACTACCCCGGGCTTTCAAAAAGCGCCTCTCGCTTACACTATTGGTTCTAACACCAGATTCCCGTCGCCTGTGTTGGTGTCCTTACAGTTTGCGGCCTCGCCCCAATTTCCCTCGTGCCCTTGCACGGTTGCGCTGGACGCGGGGCTCCTTTGGCAGGCACCCTCTGCCGAATCTCCAACAATGCCACCCGGGCACTACACTGCCTCCGAGCCTACCAGCTCCCTAAACACCGGAGTGCCCCCATGGCAACTCCCCTGAAACGCACACGTGGCAGGCTGGCGCCCCGGGCCCTTTCCGAGGGTCACCCGTGCCCACGACACTGCCCACGCGGCCAACGGCGCTCCGGCCCCGCACCAAGCGGGCGCACCCGTGCCCACTACGCTAACCCGGCCCCCCATGGCCCTTGGCCTACCACGGCCGACTAGCCCGTGCCCGGGTACCCACTCAGCGATACTCACCGTTCGCAGCCACGCTCCCAGCCCGTCAACAGGGCTCCTGCACCCTCCAAATAGGTTTCGAGCCTACACTCCACCAACAGCAAAACGACCTCCATTTTGTCAATTATACTAACCCAGCTAACTCACTTTACACCGACCCCGGGTCCCTTGGCGGGAGTCACTCCTCCCCCAATCACTCATCGCACCATGCATCCACATTCGCTCCACTCACACGACCGCTGGCCTCACTCACTCAACATGTTTCCACACAACTCACAACTCTTACACACGCACCGCTGAACTCTGCCATCCTTCTAACTACCTCCCCTAACTACCTCGTGCTCCCACGTCGTCCCTTAAACTAATAGCACGTTCCTTTTAACACTACGTAGCTAACTACGTCCCCTCTACACACTCAAAGTCTGTCACTGTCTCCAAATCTTTGAAAAATCATTTCCCATTTACCATCCTAAAGCTCACTAACAATCCCTCTACCTAATCCATTCCACGGCTCCATGAGGACTTACCCCTGCCCCATGAAGCCGGTCATCTTAGCTAACCCTTCCCCTAGCTAGTTCCATCCTGGGCCCTGGTAAGGGGGTCTTTCACCCCTTGCCCAGGGAATCCTGTTCACCGAAAGCGAGGCTTGCTTCCGTTAATTTGTATTTCCAATTATGCGCAGCACCAGCGCGGCAACTCACAGCCTGCGCTCTTGCACCTTTCCCGTGACTCATGCAGCTGCACGTGTACCTCGTCCCTCTTGGACGGTACCATCCGGCAGGGATACCCTCCTGCCGGATTTCAACCCCATGTGCAGCCATGACGTCACCCTGCGCACCCCAAAAGCAACCCTCGCACTCCGAGGGCTCCCACGCGAACACATGTGCTCTGCTCCGTTGGAGCTTAACACAAGCTCGCGTGGAGAACCCGTCCGTCCAAATCCGTCTACCTGCCTAACTTTGTCCGTCCGCGGATCGCAAATCCACCGCTGCGTTTCCGACCCGGCTTCACTCCCGCAAGCGAGCACGTGGGCCTCGTGCGTGCACAGCACGGACCGCGCGCTCGCTGCTGGTGAACCCGGCACGGTCCCAAAACAGCTACGGCCGCTACCCGCCTCTGTCCCTCTGTCGCCGTCGTCTCCGTTCCACCCACGCACACCTGCGTGTTACGACGCACAGACTCCACTCCATCACACTCACATTCACACCGGGAGATGCGGCTGCATGCTCACGCATGCCGACCGACATCTCCCTTACATACAGAGACCTCACACACACGGTCTCCCTCACACTCCGCATTCTCACACACCTGTCGCACACGCGTGCCGTTTCTGGCGCACACGCCGCTCCACCCACCCGTGGTCTTTCACCCGCACCCGTGGCTCCCTCCACACACGGTGCCTCATCCACCTGCGGTCCCTTTCACACACGGCACGCTGGGAAGCATGCACTCCGGCACACATGCCACCACACCACTCACACACGGGGTCGCACTCACACCTGGGTCTCATCCACACACGGCGTGCTGGGAGGCACGCACTCCGCACACTTGCCACCCCACCACTCACACACGGGTCGCACTCACACCTGGGGCGCACTCACACCTTGCACCACACACACCGGGAAAACCACACTGGGGATTCGTGTCCCCACAAGGGTCCCTGGGCCTCTATACCCCTCAAGCTGCACGTGCACCCGTCCACAGCACACGTCCCTTCAACTCCGCTTGCACGACCGAACCCACGCGTCGTGATTCGCTTCAAGGGGCATACTCCCTCCCTCGTTCCGGAGGCAGCCATCCAGCTGCTCACACCGGTCTCCACACGCTCCGCGAGCACCCCCTTATCCTCCACTACCTCTGTGTGTGTGTGTGTCTGTTCCTTTAACCCCGTCATTCATGCAGTCTCTCCTCTATTTCTCTACCTCCCACGTCTCTGTACATTTGTTAGTTTCTGTTGTCTCCTCGTGTCTAAGACTCTGCTTCTTTCTGGCGTCTTTCCCTTATCTTTACGTAGGTCAACCTTGCTTTCTCCTTAAGTCGCTCCCGTCCTTCCCTCTGTTTCACTCCTTGCTCTTTCAGGATCTCCGCGTACCTCATCCTTGCTTTCCATCTTAATTTTCTTTTCTCTCCCTCCCAATTCCTTTCACCTCGTGTCTTATACATTTATTAGTTTCTGTTGTCTCTCTGTCTATTAGACTCTGCTTCTTTCTGGCGTCTTTCCCTTATCTTACATAGGTCAACCTTGCTTTCTCCTTAAGTCGCTCCCGTCCTTCCCTCTGTTTCACTCCTTGCTCTTTCAGGATCTCCGCGTACCTCATCCTTGCTTTTTGTCTTAATTGTTCTTTTCTCTCCCCCCAATTCCTTTCACCTCGTGCTTCAGTAGTTCCAATTCCTCATCTTGTTTGCGGTTTTCCTTTTCTAGCTTTGTTTTCCTTTCTCCTTCCTCCCTCAATTCTCCCTGCAGTTCTTTGAACTGTTCAGACTTTTCCAGCAATTCTTCCGTCCTTTCCTCCAGCTGTCTCTCTCCTCTTTTTATCTTCCATTCTAGGCTTTCCCTTTCCTATTGCCTGTTCTTATCTCTTCCTTCAATTGTTCCAACTCCCCATCATGTTCACATTTTCTCTTCCAACTGTTTTTGAAGCCCGCTAATGTCCGCCTGCTTCACCTGCCATAACACGTGGCTTGAAGCGATGGCTGCTGGGAGCGCTCGCTTCGTGTTGCGCCATTCGCAGAGCCATAATTAGCCGCTCGCTCCGTGCTGCGCTGAGGGCGATCGCGCCGCCATTATGCGACCCAGTTTGCGGCAAAGTCCGTGCTCAGAATGTCGGGTTGAGCTCCCCCGTGATTCAACATTCAAGTAGTACCATCCCGGGCCATGGATCCTACATTACTACACATATACATTTCTACCCCTGGCACCGCTCGCCTTGAGACGCCATCTTATTCCACGTAAGGGGTTAATTTAATCACTCGTAATTTGAGAGGAATCGGGGGTCGCTCTCACCCCTGACCGATTCCCTATGAATTTAGCTGGAGCCAGGAGAGTTCGTTTTCCCGCTCTCTGACACCAGTGTTGCGAATTCGCGCCCGTCGGCGTGCGATCGGCCACGCGACTCGAACCGCGACCGCCTCGCCCACCGGACGGACAATTCAGTCGTGACCCTCCCGGCTAACGCCGGGATCCAGTCACGGTGGCCTTCGACCTCACCACAATCGTGTCCAATCGGCCACCCGCGTAGATAGGGTTGTTCGCCACACTCGACCTACTAAGTACCCACGCGGATGTAAACCGGCGATCGTACCTCGCCGCAGGTCGACTCCGGACATGAGCCGCTTGGGCGGCCCGTTCCGTACTATCGGTAACCGAGCCTGTTATCGTCGACCTCGACGGTTCAGATTATTTACCGGGCGTTTTGCACCCACTACGAACCCTTTACGTGAAGCAGGATGGAGGGTCAATTAAAGAAAAGACGAAGCGAAACGGGAAAACAGTTCACACAATGCACATATTATTTCGCGCACACGGAGCACACATATAGCACGTATTTACAGCCACAATTAGCGATTGCATATATCACATAGAACAAAAGAAATGCACATATAAAAGGAGTTAAAACCGACTACACGACACACGGACCACTTATACAGTTACTACCTTACAAGCACGGCGCCACAACACGCATTCACACCGAAGCAAAGAAAAGACCCCTCACAGGCAAGGGAGTCAGACTGGGGCCCGTGGGCCTAATGCGCGTGGAACCTGGATGAGCGGCCAGGTCCACGAGACCGAAGGTCCTACCCGCGCCCTCCGGCGAGCCGCAGAATGTCGCTGCACGGCGGTTTCGTGGGCACCTGCTGTGTGTAGTGGGAACGGGGCCCCTTGTCGCACTCTCTCAGCGCGGAAAGGGGAATTGTTGATGCTCTGGGGAGGAGTATGGCTGGCTTGCTCGAGTCCCGCGACGCGCGACTCAACGCGACCTCGTCGTCCCGGACCCGAGCCTCCAGGTCCTCCTCAGCCGATCGCCTCCGCTGCCGTTCGCCTCCCAGCGTTCTGCCCCACCTCTGCTTCGAGCTCCGTCTCCCGACTCCGCCCCACCGACACTCCTCGATCGACTCACTGCGCTCGCCTTTTTATCGGCTTCAGGAAACCACCATATGCAAATTCTCGGATCCAAACGACCTCAGGGGCGGAGCCACGCTCGCCGATTGGACGGAGAAAAGGGCGTGTATCATTCCTGATCCTCAAATTTGCATATGCCGATTTTCGTCAGGCGCGTCTGGAGCGGGGCCAAGCCGCCCGCGCTTCCTGATATGGGTGGATCAGATGTGGGCGTGTAGCATTCCTGATCCGAATTCTCCTCAGAAAACCCGCCATCTGCACTCGCGTCTCGCTGTATCGCTGAGACAGCCCGACGCTCGGGTCGCACAGGTGGTGCGGGAATGGCCGTAGAGAAGTGGTGGAGGGTTTTCGCGGCGGTCATGGCCATGCGCTGTTTGGAATGGCGGTGATGTGAGGTTGCGGTAGCGAGTGGTGAAGGTAGGTTGTGGCTGCTGGCGTTGTTGTTGTTGTTGTATCAAAACAAAGGTAGAACAGAAAAACGCCTAACTCAAAGGATCGCAGCCCGAATGAATCACATTAATTCCTCTATACAATGGGTTTGGGCTAACTACACATGTCTACTTAAGAAATATATCTCACCTACGGACCTTTATGGTGTTGCGAATTTCCAGGAGCGTAACAATATATATAGTATGATATTTCAAAAATAGTCGAGAATCTAGATGCCAAACAGCCATTTCAGGCAAAGCGTGCTTTAGTTGTCATTATGAATTTTTTTTTGATTCATCATCTCTGAGCTATCCTGAATCGGAATCAGCTGGGTGCCAGACTCGCACTCTCGAGGAATTTTTTTTAGAGGCGAAAAACAAATAAATGGCCACCACGATCGATTAAATTCTGTTTGCATATTCACTTCTAATGCACTTACACAATTTTGGTGTCTACTACTATGTTTCATGCGACAGACAAGGTAAACGTTGATGATTCTCTCAAGATTGGATGACCAAGATGGCAGAATTTGAATCTGGATGGCCAACAAGCTTCAACAAGACACTAACCAAGAAAGTGTCCCTGATGACTCGACCAAAAAGAGCATCAAGCTGGATGGAAGGCCAGTATGTGATACCGAATTGATCTACACCGAGTCATATGTCTCCAACAATACAGGGATATTGATATCAAGGATGTCCTCTCTTACGAACTGTCCCCTGTCCCAGCCTCCTTGTTTGATGAGAGCGGTGCGATGCGGGCTCAGTCGAAAGCAATCCTGAAGACGAAACTCCAAGTTGAGCAATCAAGTCGAATCCAAGGTGTTCCAGATGCTGTCATCATCGATGGATGCGCCATGTTATGGACTGTACATTGGCCCACAAATGGTACAGTTGAGGATTATGTGACCAACTTCATGGGAACCATCAAATACCACTGGAGTGTTGTGACGTATACCTGATTTTCGACAGGTACATCAAAATCAGCACGAAACAAATGACAAGATCCAGTCGCGCAGGTCATGATTCAAGTCAAAAACATCAACTCAACTTAACACAACCTCCAGTGCAAAAAGTGGTCCTAAATGTAGCCTACAACAAAGTACAACTGATCGATTTGATCTCAGTATCTGATGACACACATTGTAGACAACCAGACCAAACTGGTGATCACCAGAAAAGATACTACACCAGTACAAGTATGGAACAATTCCACTTTCCAGAGACAGGATCTGAAAACGCACCATGAAGAAGCAGATGTCATCATCATCCATCACTTAGTTAGACTTGTGTCAGGTGTCACTGGTGACT
>CM068961.1:44403935-44416435 GCA_035128595.1 Eptatretus atami
AAGATGGCCAACTCCAAGATTACCTCTGCTCCGAAATCGAAGTCGTTGTCCCCATCGCATGATGCCTTTGTTCAACATGTACATCGCGCTCATCATCAAGTCGTTACTGTATATGGAAATCGGCCACTCAGTCAGACCCTCCGAACTTGGATCCCATCAAGTATGGATGGCAAGAAGGTGAGGACGGTGCGACGTTGTGTCCAACCACACTTCCACCTGATGTGTCTGCTGTACCAGTCACCATTCTGCAGCTGATCCAGTGTGATGCTTCAGCCGGCCATGTTCCACCGGGAGGTGTGGTTGTGTGGTAGCACAGATGTTATGTTCGATGTTTTGCAGTTGTAATGCTGGATCAGATTGTTGTAACGAATAGACAAGGGCAGTAGCTGCTAATCACGACGACGATGACGAAGATTGAACATGATGTAGAACGTTGCATCCTTAACAAAGTTAATTTTTGTTTGCCTAAAAATAAAAGGTAATTTCAAAATCATACACATGTACATACTTACTTTAAGACATAACCCAAATCATAGTCAACTATCCACATGTATCCGGATATATTTGTGTAAAAATCGTATTCCAATATAATAATCAATTCATTGATCATTGCAAGTAAGTTACTTCAGCTGTCATTGACTATTATTGTACGTAGTATTAATATTTGAGGGTTCATCAAATTCAATTTCTTCCTCGAAGTGATCAGTCGAACTGCAAAATAGCCATTTTTATACGCCCGATATATATCGGGGCGTATTATGTGATACCGGTCGTCCATCTGTTTGTCTGTCCGTCCGTCCGTTCCTGTCCGCACTCTAACTCCAAAAGTTTTCAACTTTCACGTTTCATATTTGGTACATAGGTACAGACTGTGGAGACGGTGTGTCGCGACATACGTTCGTCATCTAAAGTGGTTGCCATGGCAACCAGGATGCTGTTTTCATGTAGTAGCACAATTCTTTATATACCTTCTTGTTCGGGCGTATATTGTGCTCACTTGAGCTCTTGTTCATATTGAAATGGTGGCCATCTTGAAAATATGAGACAGGTCTTGTATATATACACCTTCAATTTTATCATGATCGGATTCCTTGACCATGAAAACATAGTAGTAGACACCAAAATTGTGTTTGTAAGTGCATTAGAAGTGAAGATATAGCCCAAAACAGAATTTATTGAAAGTTGGTGGTGGCAATTTTGTTTTTCGCCTCTAAAAAAAATTCCTCAAGGGTGCGAGTCTGGCACCCGGCTGATTCTGATTCAGAAGCTCAGAGATGATGAATCAACCAAAAAAACTTCATAATGATGCCACAACATGCTTTTTCACATTTCCGCTGGACTAAAATGTATCGGGCCTGATATGTTCTTGTGGATCAGGCATTACGTGGTGGAGGTATGTTCTCTAATGAGTGCTCTTCTAGTTGGGATTATGTACCCCTTCACAGCAGCCTGTATGGCCGTGTACCGCCAGTTCTATCTGCCTTCCAAAACTCAACACAGGGTTGGGAGCTTTAATAGTTCAGCTTGATTTAAATGTAATATATCAGCCCTCATGCTAAGGTACTTAAAAACCTTTAAAGAGGCAGGCAAATATTGTAGATGCAATAAAAATTCACAATAGACTGCTTAAAAAATGAAAAATTGCACTAACTGTTTTATTAAACAAAATCGATATACAATCATGCAAGCATAATACATATTGCAAAGAAAATGTGAATAAAACTACAGGATTTATTGGTTGCGCAGGTTAATCAAGATTTTTCTCTTCAAATTCTCAATTGTTTCATTGTTGCAATAATGAACAAACCAACAGGATGGTATCACAGCACTAAAAATTGACAATTCAGTGGCAGTACTGCTCTTGTATTTTGGTTGAGAGATCATGAAACAGTCTTTGACAGCACAATATGGCTGAACTTGGTTTTAATTGTTACCAGAGTTGAGAATCCTGATTCTCACAAATAGGTTGTCACAAGTGGGACCAAAACATGAAGAGCTCTCTTTGTCAGAACGGGATAACCCTCCATTAAAACACACCAAAATTCAGTTAACTCGACTGCATCAAATTGGACTTGGATTTTTTGGTTGTTTCTCAGATCAATCAGCTCGTCTTTTGCCATATTGTCGTTGCCAATATCAAGCAGAGGGAGGGTGAAAGAGTTCCTGACCCAAGGCTCTGTTGGCAATGCATCAACATCAAAATGGTCGTCAAAATTGTTCTTTAGAGATTCTGAGTGTGCTTCAATATCCACCAGAAGGACTTCTGGAATCCGTTCCTTGCCTTTCATGAGGAGTTCATCCAGAAAGGAAAATTTACAAAAATCGCAGTATCAACTCTCCTCTGCCAAAGCTCAAGTTTCGTTCGGAAAGCCTTTATTTTCTCTCACCTTGACGATGGTAACATCTGCTCTCTGCATGGAAATGTTGAGCTGATTGAGCACAGTCAGCAAGGTAAGCCAGTGTGAGGATGAAGCTGTTGTTCAACTGTTCATGGTGGTGCGATTCAATAGGTGCCTTCTCCCTGAGAAAAATCTCCATTTCGGTCTGGAGCTCAGACACAACTGAGAACTCCCATCTCTTTAGCGAGCACTTTGAAGAGGCAGTGATTGATGTCCCAGGATCAGATGAAGTAGACACATCAAATAGCAATATCCAATACTACCTTTTAGATGAGCGGGAAGGCTTTTCGCCGCAAGGGCTCTGGCTCAACGTCTCCCCTGCCAGGATTTAAGGGTGCTGGCCTGTTATCCTCCTCTCCCCCCTCCCCCTCGCACTCCAACGTGTTTCAGGTGTTGACCACAACGGCGCAGAGGTGGCGGACTGAAGCTCCAGACCACTGGTGTGGATGTCTGTAGCAGTTTGGGACTGTGAGCCATCCAAGAATTGGTTCACTTGTGGTCCCCTGCGACGAAAGCTGACCCAGTGCCCAGATCCAGTCCACTGGATCTGCACAACTAGTGTGGTGGGCAAGACCATCTGCCCGGAAGAGTGTGGGGCATGGTGCTCACTGAGATTGCCGGGCTGGCGGCGTCTAGCACGCAACGACCCAGCGGTTAAGCATGCACCGCTTTGCCAATCCAGATCAAGAGTCTGAGGTTGCCAGCAGAATGCCCGTTACCGACCCCAACAGGCTCCCCTGGGAGGGCCATGCCACACGCAATGAGTTGCAGGTAGTGTGGAGATATTCTGGGTGAGGAGTAGGATCCGTGTCAACGGGTCCCCCTTGTGAGACAAAGCGGAAGTACCGCATGTCTTACAGAAGGGACCCGTCCCCACAAGCCTGGCCGTACCATGGAACGGTCACTGCATGCAGTAGACCGGTCCATGGGAGACGTGCCACCACTCGAGACACCACATGACTCAGGGTCAGCTTCAGCCAGGCTGAAGTCTCCATGAGCACTGGGGGTATGTCGAAAAGGCATGGAGCCCTGTTAGATGAACAGTGCAGTGAGAAGAGATTACGAGGAGCTTCCTGTTCTATGAGGGCGGTGACGATGCTTTTTTCCAACATCGCTGGAGCTCCATCAGTACACATAGAGCCACCAAGATTCCAAGACGGGTTATTATTATTTTTCCTTCACATTGATTGCCACAGTAGTTTCATCCAACTGCTCGAAGATGAGGAATTGTTAGGTGCCTTTCTCATGGACATAGCACACAAACAATCAACTGAGACATGTTGGAGACATCTATCTGTTGACTCCAATTGAACACACTTTTGCTGGGCTCCTTTGTATTTCCTCAACAACTTGTGCAAGAATATCTTGTGGTAGTTCACTTATTTGCTTGAAAATAGTACTGTTTGCTAATGGAACCTGTGCAAGCCTGTTCTTTGACTTCTTTCTTTCTCCATAATATCAGTCATCTCAAGTGCACATGGCTGAACCAATGTTTCAGCAATCGTGTGCACTTTTTTATGTTTTGCGATTTGGTAAGCCACTCGATGAGGCTTCAACCGCTGGTTGTTGCTCAGAAACAAACCTGAATGTTGTGAGTGTGCTTCATGTTGTGAATCAAGCCCTTTTTGCATCAAATGATGCACGATCGTCAATTGCATTAATGGAATGAATGTTCTGAAGATGTTTCTTTAGTTTTGAGAACTTTAATGATCCATTCCCAAGGACCTTCAAACAGAGCAAGCATTGTGGAAGTTATGTCCCATCTTTATCCATTTTCTTGGTGAAGCCATAACGAACAGTCGTAAACTGACTCTTCTTTGACATGATAATGCAAGCAAGCAACAAATGTCTGAAAGAAAGAAGCAAGTGCAAATTATGTGGGACAGCATCTGGTTTATTTTATTATTATTATTATTATTATTATTATTTTATTTCCAGACAATCTGAAGGTTGTCGATGTACCCCAGGCTGCGAACCCCTGCTTGAGAATTGCCCTTTGGGACGCTCGAGAATTACCCCTTTCAAACCACTTATTTAGAAAGGTTCTTTTCTTCATTTTTGGTGGATGGAAGGAAGGACATAGCCAAATATTGAAGCACTTTCACCGCTTAAAAATTATTTCACTCCTCTCTGCGCACGTGCGATCAGGACAAATTCAGAGCCAAAGGACTGCTAAACTACAGGTTAATTTTCCAATTTGTGTTCAAAATATTACATTCAATTAAAATTAAGTAGTTTCTCGATCATAAATTGACATTTATCGACAGACAGAAGTGAACCAATTACTTCACCCCGCTTTTTGCTTCCTTGCATGGGGTAATTACGGATCCCTCTTATAAATCGACAGTAATATTTGCCAAATGCTCCGTAACCCGAGTTTGCGGGGACCACTTTGCTTGCTTCTCTCCTCACGATCTCAGATAAGTAAACACTCCAGTGTCACACCAAGCTAAGTACATTTTACATGTCTTGTCTTATTACTTGTGTAATTTTTCCAGTGTATCCTTTCCTTAAATCTCGCATCATGCCTTTTTCCCATTGCCTGTGTGTGATCCCGAGCCATGAAAATGTTTTATTATGAAATGGGGAGAGTAATGAAGTGTATGACTGAAAAATGAGATACCTCTCTGTTTTTTATTTATTTATTTTCTTGACATTGATGAGCACTTGGCACAGGATCAGAATTTTATATATAGAAGTTATTTGGCAATTATTCGGTTGTTCCCACTTCAAACTTTCACAAAAGATGTTCCAAATAATTTCCTTAATTGTTTATGGCTTGTATGACTTCTTTTCAGCCTGAGAAGGTTCTATAAACGTTTGTTTTATTTTATTTTCTTCTTCTTCTTATTTTTCTCTTTTCCATCCGCATTCTCAGGAATATTTATTTTCAATGAGTAAGAAGCTAATTCCACATTCTGAAGGGAAGAAACCCTCCACTGATCACTGTGCAATTTTGACTGATGGAAATAGGACACTAAAATGCACTTCAGGCTTAGAGGCTTCAATAATCTTGTTCGTTCGTTCATTCGTTTCATTTGCAACCGATGTTCGCTGGTTGCATCATTACTAGGAGTGTCTCTGTCCCACTGATCCAGTCCTCCTGGAGGTCAGAGCAGAAGTTTAGAATTTGTTCAGGGATGCCCTGTTTAACGTTCACCAACAAATGCTGGCAGACGGGACATCCAGTTTAACGTCCATCAGAGGGACGGCGCACACTTTGATGAATCACTCTAGTTGTGAAACATTGGGATGACAGTTTATAGCTGGCTCGGGATTCAAACCCGGGCTAGACAGCTTAGAGGTGAGTGTGTGTACGTCTTGATGACATCCTGTCAGTCAATTTATTTCCTTGATGTTCCAAGTAGTTGTTTTTTTTAAATGAAAAACTTAGGTCATGCCTTGTGTAGTTTTGGTTAGTTAGTCTTTTGGTTAGTTAGTCTTTTGGTTAGGTTAGTCTTTTGGTTAGTTTTGCTTTTTTTGTTCTTTGGATAAGGCCTGTCGCAGCTAAGTGGGTGCCACTTCGTTCCAAAACTGACCAAAAATTATCAAAAATGAACTTCATGAAATTATCAAATCATTAACTATTCCATAAACTGGAGCATATATGGTACACAAGGCAAAAAACAGTTTATCAATTCAGACAAACACAACTCAGGAAAGGAACCAGACTGATAAACATTTAAATATCATGGACACTTACTATGACAATCCGTTCCACTTGTTAGACCAGGATGTCGCGACACGATAGTATCAAATTTTGGCAAATTTTCATACTTTTCGATGGACATGAATAAAAAATTAAATTTTCTTCCCTCCAAATGCTTGTCAGATAAATATTTGAGCATTATTGCTCATAGACTTGTAAAGTCAGTCTGATTCATCTATTTTATCTATTTTAATGTCCAAATACTTAAAACATTCACTCACCTCAATATTTTCAGCAAAAAATTCCATAATCGTCGCGTAATGGCGGACAAGAAAAAAATCTCCTTTAACTGTTGAGGGAGATTGAGGCAAACCTGTATTTTTCCTGCAAAGAAGGTCATGACAGAAATGTATCATTTGGGGTAAGAGATTTCAAATTCAATGATTCAGGTAAAATTGTATTGTGTATAATATTGATTGTCGCGTAATGGCGGACAAATTTGAAATTTTGAAACGCGTGGTCAGTGAGCGTATTAATCAAAATATGTCTATAATGTTTGTAAAATTAGATAATACTAGTGCGAGCCCTAGGTGCATGCCAGTATGTGCAGCTTCGTTCCTTCGCTCTCGTAAACGACGACTGGATTGGGGCATTTTTGCAATTAGATCGGACCAACCGTATCATAAATGGCCATAACTTGGGAACACCTGGGAAACATACTCGGGTCCCCAGCGTCAATTGTGACGTCTATCAAACGAGAAGAAGAATTGTGACGCCTCCTCTCTCTCGCCCCTCTCTCCCCTAGTCTCGCCCCTCTTCTCTCCCCTCCTCTCTCGCCCCTCTCTCTCGCCCCCACTCTCACCCCTCCTCTCTCACCTCCTCTCTCCCCCTCTCTTGAATGTTGATGCCCCTCTCTCTCGCCCCCCTCTCTCCCCACTCTCACCCCTCCTCTCTCACCCCTCCTCTCTCCACCCCTCCTCTCTCACCCCCTCCTCTCTCGCCCCTCTTCTCTCCCCCCTCCTCTCTCGCCCCCACTCTCACCCCTCCTCTCTCACCCCTCCTCTCTCCCCCTCTCTTGAATTGTGATGCCCCCTCTCTCTCGCCCCCCTCTCTCGCCCCTCCTCTTCACCCCCTCCTCTCTCACCCCCTCCTCTCTCACCCCCTCCTCTCTCACCCCTCCTCTCTCGCCCCCTCCTCTCTCGCCCCCTCTCTCGCCCCCCTCTTCGCCCCCCTCTCTCGCCCCTTCTCTCGCTCTCCTCTGTCGCCCCTCTCTCTGTAAATGTATTCACAAATGTCTACCAAGCACAACAATTAATTCAAACCTTGGGAAAAACAGCTTTCAAACCCTTGGGAAACAGCTGTTTTTCCTTGGGAAAATTCAAACCTTGGGATTAATTAATAATTTTGAACAATTAATTTAAACCTTGGGAAAAAACAGCTTTCAAACCTTGGAAACACTTGGGAAACAGCTGAAACGGATGAAGAACGATATCAAACCTTGAAAAGGCACATACTCAGGTCCCAGTGTCGATTGTGACGTCATACCAAATGAAGAAGAAGAAGAATTGTGACGTCAATCGTGCAAAAAAATAAAAAATAATAATAATAAATAAACTTAATTGTGACGTCATTCGTGATGTCATAGCACCGTGTCTTGTCATTGGTTGACAGATAAATGGCCGTAACTTGGGAACCGCTCGTCCGATTAATATCAAACCTTGAAAAGGCACATCCATGGGTCCCCAGCAATATTCCTGGCAAGTTTCAATATCTGATCGGACCGTCAATCGTGCAAAAAAAATAAAATAATAATAATAAATAAAAATAAACATTAATTGTGACGTCATTCGTAATGTCATGCACCGTGTCTTGTCATTGGTTGACAGATAAATGGCCGTAACTTGGGAACCGCTTATCCGATTAATATCAAACCTTGAAAAGGCACATCCGCGGGTCCCCAGCAATATTCCTGGCAAGTTTCAATCAGATCGGACCGTCAATCGTGCAAAAAAAAATAAATAAATAAATAACATTAATTGTGACGTCATTCGTGATGTCATAGCACCGTGTCTTGTCATGGTCGACAGATAAATGGCCGTAACTTGGGAACCGCTCGTCCGATTGATATCAAACCTCGAAAAGGCACATCCGCGGGTCCCCCGCAATGTTCCTGGCAAGTTTCAATCAGATCGGACCGACGGTCGTCGAGAAACGACAGACAGACAGACAGACAGACAGACAGACAGACAGACAGACAGACACACACACAGATTGCTGGAATTATAGTAGATGATATTGTTGGTAAAATTAGCCTCATCTCAGCCACTTCAGCACACTTCACAGATAGCACAGGCACTTTTATTTTTTTCATCCCTGTAATAGGCATTCAAAGTGAAACTAGGATAAATGTCACTCTATCACATGCCACTCAGCCAATTTTTGATCGATTTCCAACGTTAACATGTTCTGGAAAGTGAAAAGTTTCATTTCTGTTGAAATAAACTTTTCAAAACCAAGTTCCAATGACGAATATCAGATAAATTAAACAACAGCTGAAAATCTAATAATGAAACTGGAAATATGACTGCTTTTTCAGCTGATAGCATTTAACGTACATGAATCTTAGGATCCTGACATCTGATGGTCATTAAAAGTATACATTGTTTTATAATTTTCAATGCTCTAACTGACTGTGAGGGTTCAAGAAAGTACTCATATTTGTGTTTATTTACTGTTATTTAAATACAAGCATTGGAACAGGGTGGCTCCCACTTAGCTGGGACAGGCCATAATCGGTCATCCAAAGTACCCTAATGCATCGGTAATGTCGTGTGTGCGTGTGTGAAAGACAAAATTTGTTTTTCATCCACGATTGATACACACCTACACATCTGTCACTTATTCATATTCACCCAAACCTACACCTATATACACCCACATGCACACACCATGCGTGAGAGACATCGTTGGGCTTTTTAAGTGTGTACGTATTATAAATAATTTTGTCTGAAATACGGTGCTTATCAAAACCACATTGCAGTATTGTTCATATTTTAATTGGCTCTTTCCTTTAGGGACCCACATTGACGATGTTCCAGTGGAAGACCATTCTGGAGCGAGGCGACTTCAAAACCTGTGGAGGTGAAAGGAATAATCAGTGTTTTGTCATAAATGTTGGACATTCTGCCTTAGCTTCGTAAACCACAAATAGGGCAACATCTACTTTGATGATGATGAAATTTAGCTTTGTGATTGTTTTTTACCCTTGCCGAAGGAGAGTGTATTGCATTTGGGTTCGTTTGTCTGTTTGTTTCTCCGCACAGAACTTTCGTGTTTTATTCCGCAACTGCTTGTCAGATTGAGACGAAATTTTCACCATTGGTGCAACTACTTATGTAGTTTTAATGATAATTGTGACATCACAGGTCACGTGCTGTGGCAGCCATGTTAGAAAAACGGAAAAAACTTTGGACCTCTATCTCTGAAACCGTACCAAGGAAAAAATTGAAACTTGGCACAGAGCAAGTACTCCTCATTTGGAATGATAATTACATATGTAGAATGCTGCATCCGATCAGAATGAAAATTTTGAGTCATCTTGGGATAAAATGGTCCACAAAATATTTTTGATGACATAATCGGTCACGTGATTCGGCAGCCATGTTGTTTTTTTTTGAAAAAAAAACCTTCAAAAATCTTCATTGAAATGGCTGAGCAGATTGAGGCAAAACTTTACACATATGACTGCCTGTCCATGAGGAACAAAAGGGTCACACATATGACATCATAGGTCACATGGTTTGGCAGCCATATTAGATTTACTCTAAAACCTATAAAAATACACCATTGAAAAGAAGTCCTGGTGAGGATCTGCTATCTCTGATTGCTTTTTTTCTTGATGTGATTGCATTTGGTTGCGAATGTTCTATTCTCTTTTGTTTTAGGGAGCAGCGAGAAGAGGAGCTTGGCGAATATTACATGAAGAAATATGCAAACAGTGCTTCTGGTGAACAGTATGTACACCCTTTTTCTGTCCACCTCTTGTGATAACTACGTGCCGTTCTCCATCCCAATCCCCGTTTGAACATTTCTTCTTCAGGCTTATTTAATTTATTTGGGAAGATCATGCTCTTTGTGGTCAATCCACTCGTTTTAATGACATGGAAAGATTGCGAAATGTACTTGCAGAATTTTTTTTTCTGCTTCGTTTTCTTTGTCTACTTGTTGTCTAACTTCCTTTGTCTTACCGTTTCTGCTTTTACTTCTACCTTTGCTTATTATGCCTTTGTTGCATTGGCTCGTGGTGTTCTGCTTGTTAATAACAAATGCTGTTGGGGTGGTTATGTGGAGGAGGAGGAGGAGGGGGTGGATGGTTGGCTGAAAGAGTGGGGAAGAGGGAAGGATGTGGGGTTGGAGGAGGAGAGGAGGAGGTGATTGTGGGGGAAGGTAGAAGTACATGTGTCCTAGTTTTGGGATGGAGACTCAATGAAATTGTCTTTTCCTGTGCTGTTTACCTCCACCACTGAAGGTGGACGAAGGTTATGTTTTCACCCCTCTCTGTTTATTTATTTGTTTGTCTGTGAGCAAGATATCTCAAAAGGTTGTGGATGGATTCAGATGAAACTTGGGAGACAGGTTGGGTATGTGACGAGGATGAATTTATTCGATTTTGATGAAGATCTGAATCTGGATACGAGTATTTTCTTTTTCCTTCTTTAAAGGTCCCCTGACACGCAAAAGTACTGAAATTTCATTTATATATGTCCTATAGGAGTTTTTTCATCGTGATTTCAGATCTGACAATGTTTTTTCACAATACTCATTTCTGTATGTTAAAATTTAAAAAAACAAACCTCTTCGGGAACGCCCCTAAAAATTCTCCTGAAAGGGACGTAACCCAAATGACGTCAACTACAGTATGACAAAGGCTGCACGTAAATTACTTGGGTTGGTGGTCTACGTGATTCTATTGGCTTTCTGTGAGTTTCCACATTTGATTGGTCGACTCAATCGCTTCGTTCATTTCTGCTTTAAAAAAAATCGAACATTTGGTTTTTGAATAATGGATGGCATGGACTTTCATTTGTCTTGGTAACGACAGTGAGTGTGAGAGAAATGAAGGATTTCGGTCTGAATCACATGGAGAATTGTCGGATAACGTAGTCGCGGGAGGTGAAGTTCAGGCAGCTGGAAATGGAATACGGCCTTAGCAGTTCGAGCCCGAAGCAGGACAAGCAGAGGAAAATGGTGATGAAATTCCCGGCGTTCATTATGATCGGGAGGACATCGAAGGAAGACTTGGCAATACAACTGGTTAGACTAAATCCTATTGGTAATTCAATAATGTAAATTCGACTTGCATACTGCTCGATATCAGAAATATTTTAGTGAGGTGACGTGACACGCGCAGCTTGGGACATGTTTCTCCGTGGCGAATAATCACAAGCAAGGCCGGCGCATGTCATCGCGCGTATCTCTCCGCGCATAAAACGAGCAATCTCGCTGTTCGGATACGATGAAACTTGTGTGCAGAACACACCTTGCGACACAATTGTCTCGAGTAGTCCGATAAATCTGACGTTCTGTTGCATTTTTATTTATTTATTCCTACTGTCGTCATGTAGCGCCAGTAGAAAACAATAAGCCTGGTGTTGCTTAGTGGTGAGGGTGGCGGCTTGGGATCTAGGGTCCTGAGTTCAATCCCAGTTGGCCGCTGAATTAAAATACACCAGGAGGTTGACTCCGCCTGTCATCCTTCCAGGTCGGCAAAATGAGCACCGTGTACTGGTAAGGGGGACACTGCATCAGCTGCATAGCCGCGTCCCAACCAATGATGCAACCAGCAGCCAACAGGCTGCACAGAGGGAGAGAGAGAGAGAGAGAGAGAGAGAGAGGAGGAGAGAGAGAGGAGAGAGAGAGAGAGAGAGAGAGAGAGAGAGAGAGAAGAGAGAGAAGAAGAAGAAAACAATGAAGAAAAGAGAATAAAAAGAAGCCACAGCATGTCAGATTTATCGGCCTGTCGCGGACGACGGATCTATCGGCCTAGTCGGACGGACGACGGATCTATCGGCTAGTCGGAGGAACGGATCTATCGGCCTAGTCGGCGGACGACGGATCTATCGGCCTAGTCGGACGGACGACGGATCTTATTCGGCTAGTCGGACGGACGACGGATCTATCGGCCTAGTCGGACGGACGACGGATCTATCGGCCTAGTCGGACGGACGACGGATCTATCGGCCTAGTCGGACGGACGACGGATCTATCGGCTAGTCGGACGGACGACGGATCTATCGGACAAGTCTTAACCAGTGTTTCTCAACCGGGGTTCCCCGGAACCCTAGGGTTCTGCAAGAGGTCACTAGGGTTCCGCGAGAAACAGTAATAAATAGGCTAATGTATTTTTGAGTAGTTTTTGTTTGATTTAATATTCGTAAATTACTATACACGTA
>CM068961.1:44425944-44438016 GCA_035128595.1 Eptatretus atami
AAAAAACTTGATGGAATCAAATGAAGCTTACACATGCTCAACTTCAGGATACCCTCATTAATCACTGAAAGATTCACCTTCCTTGGTCAAATCCTCTTGGAGGAGTCGATGAAGCGTACAACATACACCCAACATTATTTCTCTCCATTACATTATGGATTTTTATTAATTTTTTTTAGTTTGTTCTATTTCAACCCGAGTTCACATTCTGCTTGTCTGATGCAGGCCATCGAGGGAGTGGGAAATCTGAGGATAGGCTTCTGGAACCAGCAGATGGTACCCATCAAGGAGATGACTGATGTCATGAAGGTTGTTAAGGAGGTTGCTCATCTCAAGCCCAAGTCATGGGTCCGTCTCAAGAGAGGTGTCTTCAAAGATGACATCGCACAAGTGGGTGCAAGGGGTGATGCATGTTGTGATGTTTTGATCTTGAGTTTTTAAAATTCAAGTGGAGTTGTTTTTTTTATTTTTATTAATTTTTTTTTTTTTCTCCACTTCGTATCTATTCCAATGTTAAAAACCACTTGAGATATTTAATATATATATATATATATATTATATAATTATATATACATTATATATGTATTGTATATATATATATATAATGTTTTCAGCCTCACTTATAAAATTGCCTTTTCAAAAATCTATTTATTATTATTATTATATATGTGATCCGTCTATCATTGGGAACAACGTAAACTATCATCAGCTGGTGGAGGTATGTGCTGTACTAGTTGCTATTCTAATTGGCTGTTAATGGATATTATATATATATATATATATATATATATATATTATATATATATATATATATATATATATAATATGGACAAATAGTACCTTTTGTCTTGATCTAATGATGGCATTTCATACAGGTGGACTATGTGGAACCCAGCCAGAATACGATTGGGCTCAAACTCATTCCCAGAATAGACTACGAGAGAATCAAATCCAGAATGTCCATGGTAAGATTACCAGTGTTGTTGTTTGTCTGTGTCATGTCTTTGTTCATCATGTTTTGAATCGGTAAGATTAATGTTATCTTTCTTTCCTTGTTATATTTTCATGTGTATGTGTAAAGATTATTAGCAGGACATCTGTTTTTGCAGACCATTCCACCATTATTTTCCATTAATAATAATTTGCATGATTCGGGCTTGTTAACCTCGCCATCGAGAATGAACGGAGGTTACTGTTTTACCCTGTCTTTTTTAATTCCGTAAGTATATTTGACTTCGTTCGTTTGTGTGTTTTGTTGTTTGTATTGTGCACAGTATAACTCGAACGAAGAAGTTACCAATTCAAATACACACGTGATTCGGGGGTGTGGTAGTGCTGATTAGATTTTGGTCAAAATCGTGTCAAGAGTTCATCGTCACGTAGGCTATATTCGATTTTGATTGGTTGTACAGATAACGGAACCGAAGAAAGCTACCAGTTCAAATTACACCACATGATTCTAGGGGGTGATGGCTAGTGCTGATAGTTTTGGTCAAAATCGGTCTCAAATGTCTTAAGGTCACAGTGAGGTCAAACATCCAAAAAATGATAACTCAGAGAACGGAGAAGCACCAATGTCAATTACACCACTGATTCAGGAGGCGTGGCTCAGCGCTGATTAGATTTTGGTCAAAATCCGGTCAAAAGCAAGATCACGTGAGTCAAAATTCGATATATGATGGTTTACAGAATCTCGTATAGAACTTCTGTTATGCGCTCGCTACCTATCTCTAGAACAGCTTTTATGAGACAAGGTCAGAGGTCAAGTTTGACGATTTCGTAGTACCAGTCTATGCTGCTTGTTGTCACTTACGAAATCTAAAGATTTCGTAAGTATATTGATTGACACCGTTTCTTGTTTGTGTTGTTTGTATGCTTTGTTTGGTAGGCAGAACTCGGACTGGAAAGAAAGCTACCATATGTCAAATTATCACGTGTTCAGTAGTGATCTGCGTGATTTAGATTTTTGTCAAATACGTCAAGGTCAAGTCAGTCAGAGTAAAAATAATTCCGTCAATTAACAGGCAGAAATGTGATATTTTTGCTTCGCTCGACCGTTACGAGTTCGTTTTAACTTCATTTTAATTTTGTCTTCAGTTTTTGTCGATCGCTTCGGATGCTTAAAACTCGTTGTCGAAATTTCTGGTAAAAATCGATGTTTTGGAGGCGTTTAAGATTGTATAAACATAAAAACATAAAAAAAAAAAAAGAAAAAAGAAAAAAATAAAATATTAAAAAATTAAATAAAAACAAAAAAAAAAAAAAAAAAAAAAAAAAAAAAAAAAAAAAAAAAATAAATAAAAAAATAAAAAAAAAAAAAAAAAAAACAAAAAAAAAAACATAAAAAAAAAAAAAAAAATAAAAACAAAAAAAAAAAAAATAAAAAAAAAAAAAAAAAAACAAAAAAAAAAAAAAAAAAAAAAAAAATAAAAAATAAAAAATAGAAAATTAAAAAAAATTAAAAAAAAAAAAAAAAAAAAAAAAAACGAAAAATTAAAAAAAAAAAAAAAAAAAAAAAAAAAAAAAAATAAAAAAAAAAAAAAAAAAACAAAAAAAAAAAAAAAAAAAAAAAATAAAAAAAAATAAAAAAAAACAAAAAAAAAAAAAAAAAGAAAATATTTCACTCGAAGCTCAAGGGTCGTCCCATGATGCAGTGCGCTCGAGCAGACGTCACGGGTCGTCCCATGATGCAGTGCGCTCGAGCAGACACGTCGTTGAGTCACGTTAGAGTTTTCCGTTGCCGTGACGGTTTTTTCAATAAAGATGGGTTTTAAAAGTCATTTTTTTTATCCAAATAAAGGTTATAGTCGCATGCCTGACTCGCTGAGCCGCGGATTATGTAAGATTGTTGGGATGGCCGAATATTACGGTTTTGTGACTTTGATAAAATAATATTAAATAATTGCGTGAGAAATGCGCATTTTTGCTTTGCTCGACGTTACGAGTTCATTTTACTTCCATTTTAATTTTGTCTTCGGTTTTTGCGATCGCTTAGGAGCTTAAAACTCGGTTGTCGAAATTCTGTAAAAATCGGATGTTTTATGAGATTTATGTCGGGTGTCGTATCTGAGGTATTATGCACTGAAGATTATGCTAATGAGGGGGATTGTAACACACAGCATTACGCGCTCGTTGTGCTCGCTACCTTCTCTAGAGACAACTTTTATTAGACAAAGGTCAGAGTCAAGTTGACGATTTCGTAGTACCAGTCTATGACTGCTTGTTTGTTTGTTTGTTACTTACGAAATCTAAAGATTCGTAAGTATATTGATGATTCCGTTTCTGTTTGTTTGTGTTGTTGTTGTTTGTAGGCACGATAACTCGAGAATAAAGAAGCTACCAATGTCAAATTACACCACGTGATTCATGAGGGTGTTGGCTAGTGCTTGATTAGATTTTTGGTCAAAATCGGTCAAAGGTCAAGTCACAGTGAGGTCAAACATTCCAAAAAATGATAACTCGAGAAGGGAAAAGCTCCCAATGTCAAATTACACCACGTGATTCAGGAGGGTGATGCTATGTCTGATTGATTTTGGTCAAAATCGGTCAAAGGTCAAGGTCACAGTGAGGTAAACATCCAAAACATTCGATTTTTGATGGTTTGGTACAGAACATCGTAGAAACTTCTGGTTTGCGTCGCTACCTTCTTAGAGACAGCTCTTTATTAGACAAAGTCAAAGTCAAGTTGACGATTTCGTAAGTACCAGTCTATGACTGCTTGTTTGTTTGTTTGTAGGCCGATAACTCGAGAACGGAAGAAGCTACCAATGTCAAATTACACCACTGTATTCAGGAGGTGATGGCTAGTGCTGATTAGATTTTGGTCAAAATCGGTCAACGTCAAGTCACGTGAGGTCAACATTCGATTTTTGATGGTTGTTACAGATAACTCGAGAACGGAAGAAGCTACCAATGTCAAATTACACCACGTGATTCAGGAGGGTGATGGCTAGTTCTGATTAATTTTGGTCAAAATCGGTCAACGGTCAAGGTCACGCTGAGTCAAACATTCGATTTTTGATGGTTTGGTACAGATATCGAGAAACTTCTGGTTTGCGTCGCTACCTTCTCTAGAGACAGCTTTTATTAGACAAGGTCAGAGAGTCAAGTTGACGATTTCGTAAGTACCAGTCTATGACTGCTTGTTTTTGTGTTTGTTTGTAGGCACAGAACTCGAGAACGGAAGAAGCTTCCAATGTCAAATTACACCACGTGATTAGGGTGATGGCTAGCGCTGATTAGATTTTGGTCTAAATCGGTCAAAGGTCAAGTCACAGTGAGGTCAAACATAATTCCGTAAATTCATGTGGAGAAATGGATATTTTGCTTCGCTCGACGTTACGAGTTCGTTTTAACTTCGATTTTAATTTGTCTTCGGTTTTTGCGATCGCTTGGACGCTTAAAACTCGGTTGTCGAAATTCTGGTAAAAATCGGATGTTTTGGAGACGTTTTAAGATTGTATGAAAAAAATATTCACTCGCGCTCACGGGTCGTCACGTGGTGCAGTGCACTTGAGCAGAGCGGCGTTGATCAAGTAATGGTTTTCCGTGTGCACGCTGACGGTGTTTTCGATAAAGATGGTGTTTAAAAGTCATTTTTTTATCCCAATAAAGGTTATCGTCGCATGCCTGACTCGCTAAGCGCCGGATTAAGTAAAGATTGTTGGTGGATGGCCGAATATTACGGTTTGTGACTTTGAATAAATAATATAAAATAATTGCGTGGAGAAATGGAGATTTGCTTCGGTCGACGTTACGATTTTTGATGATTTGGTACAGAATCATCGTAGAAATATGGTTTGCTTCGCTACCTTCTCTAGAGACAGCTTTTATTAGACAAGGTCAGAGGTGAAGTTGACGATTTCGTAAGATACCAGTCTTGACTGCTCTGTTTGTTGTTTGTTTGTTTGTATGTTTGTTGTTTGTTTGTAGGCACGATAACTCGAGAACGGAAGAAGCTACCAATGTCAAATTACACCACGTGATTCAGGAGGTGAGGCTATGCTGATTAGATTTTGGTCAAACTCACGTCAAGTCACGGTCACGTGAGGTCAAACATTCGATTTTTGATGGTTGGTACAGAATCACGTAGAAACTTCTGGTTTGCGTCGCTACCTTCTCTAGAGACAGCTTTTATTCGACAAGGTCAGAGATCAAGTTGACGATTTCGTAAGTACCAGTCTATGACTGCTTGTTTGTTTGTTTGTTTGTGAACAGTATTACGGAAAAACTCCTCGACGGATTTCGACGAAACTTGTGGTGGGGATTAGGTATGTCCAAGGCATGCCATTCGATTTTGGACTTGTCCAAAGTCCAATATGGCCGCTATGGCGGCCATTTTGAAAAAATATATTGAATTTTTGTTTTTGCATTTCTACATGTTTTAAGTGATTTCCAACCCCCCCCCCCCCCAAAAAAAAATGGAGAAAAAAAAAAACTTGGAAAATTTTACTTTTTTCAAAAAAATTTCGATTTTATTTGAAAAAATTTTGAATTTTTTTTTTTGCATTTATATGTTTTTAGTGATTTCCAACCCCCCCCCCAAAATATTGTTAGAGAAAAAAAAAACAAAATTTTGCAATTTTTTTCAAAAAAATTCCGATTTTCTTTTTGCATTCTACATGCGTGTCGATCTAGTTTAGTTTATTCAATCGTGTTCAGTAGGTCTGATCCGTTTCGACACAAATCTAATGGTATCGAGATTCCTTAGTGACCCAGCAGTATTGGCGGCGGAGGTTTTGCACTCTACCGAGTGCTCCCCCTCTAGTTAGAAATGCATTGCCATTGCTATAATTGACTCGGCGATCAAAGTGAATCCTTTTTCGCCAATAAAGTTAATAGTAAATCATCTGACAGCTGGATTCCTCGCTGGCTTGTGCTAAATGCACGAATTTACAAGGAACTGTGGTGCAGGAGGAGCCAATTTGGTCCACTGTGCCTGTGTTAAACCAAAACCAGGTCCCTACACCGCTCTATCACCAATGCTTCTAGGTATCCTATCTCATACCAGTTTAAACCCATTTAATGTTTCTGCTGCCACCACCTTTCTCGGGAGACCATTCCATACATTAACTACTCTTACTGAAAGACCCCTGCCTTATTTGCCACCGAAGGTGGACATAGGTTATGTTTTCACCTCTGTCTCTCTGTATGTGTCTGTGAACAGGAGGATATCTCAAAAAGTGGATGGATTCGGACGAAATTTGGTGGAGACGTTGGGTGTGTGATGAGGAAGAATCGATTTGATTTTGGTGAAGATCCGGATACGAGAATTTTTTTTAGTTTCCAAAATGATTCTTCCCCATTGAGAGATGGGCCAAAAACTATCTAAAACAAGATATCTCAAAATGTTATGGACAGATTCGTACGAAACTTGGTGGACAGGTTGGGTGTGTGAAAAGGATGAATCTATTCGATTTTCGTGAAGATCCAAATCTGGATCCGGATACGAGAATTTTTAAAAATTTATTTTTAAAGTGATTCTTCACCATTGAGAGATCAGGCCAAAAACAATATTTGGCACGATATTTCAAAAATTGTGGATGAGTTGGTTAGGGGACGAGAACTAGCCGATTCATTTTTGGTTCAGGTCTGGATCCATGTCCGGGAAACAAAATGTAAACTGTTCAGCCTGGTGGAAGTATGCGCTGTACCTCGTGCCGTTCTAATTACTGTTGTAACTTTCTTCCTCTTTACTTTTATGCTATGACCCTGGTACTATCACTGTCTATTCTGCTCAAAAATTATTCTGCTCTTTGTCAATACCCTTTATCTTGAACATCTATATTATAAAAGGAGCCGTGTCTGATTGCTTGTTTGTCATGGAACTTGCATTAACGGATTGCAATAAATACGATGACAGTGGATTCAGGGAACTCCGGGGAAAGTTTGTGACTCAAAAAATAAATAAATAAAGGTCTGTTTGTGTGGGTACGTGGGCACACATGTCAAAACTGCAAACGCCAATTCATGACGCTAGTTATCCCCACACGGAGGGCAGGATCTGCCAGGAATCATTCTTTGTTCTTGCCCCATACATTAGCCATCACAGCAAAGATTGGTTTTCCCATCTTATATGCTAGTCTCAATAAAATCCCCTCATGATCACCACCTCTCTAATGTATAAAGCCCTGTCTCCTTCAGCTGCTCCTCATTGCTTCATCTACTGTATCTAGCCCTGGAATAAATACAGTAACCCCTCCATTGAACCCCCGCTATGATCCTTCCTCAGATGTGGTAACCCAAACTGTACACAACATTCTATGAGGTTTCACCAAATTCCTGTACAGTGTTAACACTACCTCTTTTTATTTATACACTTATACCCCTCCGAATACAACCCAAAAACCCATTTGCTTTACTGTATAGCTGCCTGGCACAAGGCTGTCTGCTTACCCTACCCCCCTTCCCTCCCCCCCCAAGCAACCGTACGACAGCCTCATGCATCATATAATCTCTATTTCATCATTCTTTCCAGAACTTTACACTTCTTTATGTTCAATTGTATACCTGCCAATCTTTTTCCTAATCAATTAAAGTATCTTGACTTTCCTGAATCAGATCACCACCTTCAGTGGTGGCCTTGGGGACCCCCAATCTTTGATGAGAGGAGGGAAACCACTGGGTAACCTTCCTGGGACAGATTGCGGTAGTGAATGTCGGGATGGTGCTGAGGCGTCGTCCACCAGACAGCGGTCTCCCTGGGTTAACCTGAGGTGGTCCCTTCGGGTGGGTGCCTGGAATGTCCTATCCCAAAGAAAGGATGATCACCTGTGTCTGTTATCTGAGCTCAAGCGTTTGGACATCGGTATTGCAGCACTCTGAGGTTCGGAGACCGGATTGCGGCGAGATCATGGCGGGTGGTGACCCCTACTATTGGTCTGGTCGCTATGATGGTTACCATGCCCAAGGAGTTGCTGAAGCTGTGTCTGATAAGCTGACTCCAATGATAATTGAGGTAACACTGGTCAACGAGCATATTATGAGACTGAGGATTTGTCACTCCTTGAGTGTCATTTCCCTGGTCTCTTTATATGCTCCAACTGAGGCGAGTGATCTCACCGTGAAGGACGCCTTCTATGCCACGCTCGAGTCTGTGGTTGATCAGTGCCCCAGGCAAGATGCTCTTCTTGTCTTTGGGGATTTCACTGCATCGACTGGAACTGATAGGGATGGTTGAGACAGGTGTTGCTCCCCATGGGTCTGGAACTGTGAGCCAGAATAGCACTAAGTTCCTTGACTTTGCAAGAAGTCATGGACTTAGGGTGGCTGGTTGATGGTTTCAGCATCCCCAGGCTCATCGCTGGATTTGGTATTCCAATGCTGGCGGTGTGGCAAAGGAGAATGACCATGTGCACGTTGATGGTCACCAGAGGATAATCCAGAAATGCAGGGTCTCCCAGAGTGCTCAGTTCCTCAATACTGACCACAGCCTTGTTGTAGCAACTCTTAAGTTGCAGCTTAAATCCAGGAAAATGACACCATCCCAGCCTCGGCTGGATGTTGGCAAGCTCAAGGATGAGAGGGTAGCTGAGGAGTTTGCGAACAGGCTGAGTGGAAATTTGGGTGGTCTGGGAGCTTTGAGAGATCCTCAAGAGTTGTGGAGTGCCTTCAAGACTACCGTCCTTGATGTTGCTGGGAGATGTCTTGGAACTCACCATAGGGCGAAGAAGAATTTTATCTCTCGGGTCACTGGATACCATTGACCAGTCGCAGGGCCAGGCTGAATAGCAGAGCTGGGCTGTTCAGGGAGCTGATGCGTAAAACTGTACGTGCACTTAGGGTGGACAAGGAGGCCTATGAGCAAGGAATCTGTGAGGGGGTAGAGCGTCAGCTGTGGTCAAGTGATTCTCGTCCTGCTTACAGGGGAATTCGTGCATTGCGTTGCTCCAAGCCCATCCCTCGGTATACTGCAGTTAGGGCAGAGGGTGGAGGGTTCTTGACACAGGAATCCAAAGTGAAGGCCCGTTGGGCCGGTTGCTTTGAGCGGCTGTACCAGGCTGATCCACTAGCTGTCGAGTTGGATGCCAGGGGTGTTACAATCCCAATTGCTGACCCTCCAATCAACTGTGGTCCACCTTCATTTGTGGAAACACAGGCTGAGGTGAACCGGTTGAAATGCGGTGAAGTTCCTGGGATGTGTGGCATCCATGATGAACTTCTCAAGGCTGGTGGAAATGCTGCACTCGTGTCGTTGTGTGCAGTTCTGTGCTCTGCCTGGAACACAGGCATCATCCCAACTGACTGGAAGAGGGGCCTTGTTGTCCCTCTCTGGAAAGGGAACGGTAATCGCCAAGACTGCAACAACGATCGAGGGGTGACGCTGCTCTCAGTGTCGGGCAAGGTCTTTGCTCGGATAATTCTTGATCAGGTTCGCCACCATCTGCTGGAGCACCAGCGTCCGGCTCAAGCGTCAGGCTTTACACCAAAGAGGTCAACGATTGACCATATCCTTGCTCTTCGGGTCCTCACTGAATGCAGATGAGAGTTTCGACAGGGGCTGCTTTCAGCCTATGTTGATCTCTGTAAAGCGATTTGATTCAGTGAATCGGGATGCCCTCTGGAAGATTCTTGGTCTTTGTGGGGTGCCACCAAAACTGATCAATCTGATGTCTGAACTATACTCTGATACTGAGAGTGCTGTGAGATGTGGTGATGCCATCTCTGACTTCCAGTTGTTACTGGAGTTTGTCAGGGGTGTGTCCTGGCCCCCACACTTTTCAGCATTTGTATGGACTGCACTTGTCATGTGACTTTAAGTAGGTCAAAATTGCCCAGTTAGGAAATCTCTTCAAAAATCTTCTTCTCCAGATCCACCAGTCAGAATGCCAGCAAATTTGGGTTACAACATTAGGACAGGGTCGTGATGGTAAATTGCAGACCTCATGCAGATCACGTGACGGGAAGTGTGTCAAAATGGCAGACTTCGTAATTTTTGGGGAAAATCGTGTGAATTCCCTCAAAAACATTCCTTCAAAATTTGGTTACAACATTAGGCCAATGCCCAGATAAGCCTCAGGTTCAGTGTGCCTATTTTTAGCTCACCTGGAACGCAGTTGCAGGGAGCTTATGGAGTGGCGTGTCTTCCGTCCATCGTAAACACTTGCAACTTCTCTGAAACCACACACACAATTTTGATGAAACTTGAACACGACCTTCATCATCTGTCATGTGCCAAAGTTTGTACACACCATTAAATAAAATCGGTGTCTGAGAGGGGGTCTCCAGTGTGGTTGCCCACCAAAATATGTATTTGCTTTCCTCTCCAAAACCACACATGTAATTTTGATGAAACTTGACCACAACCTTCATCACCTGTGATGTACCAAAGTTTGTTCACACTATTTAACAAATTGGGGGCTAAGTGGGCTTACAGGGGGATGGGAAGGAAGAGGGGATGGGTTGCTCCCCAAAAGAGGTATTTGCTACAACATTGGTTGATTGGTCCACTTTGCTGATTCTGTCACACGTTGACTTCCTCCTCAGTATCATTATATTATTCTACCAGCTGTGTGCCCAGGGGTATTGCTCCTATTTTTGTTTTTTTACTCCCAACGATTGGAAGTTCCCCCGATTTCCTGTGTAAATGTAGAAGCAAACTTAAATTTTTTTCTTTTTTAATAAACCTGCCATCTCACCCTCATTTTCCATCAAATTCTCCTGTGCTTTTCTTCAATGGGTCCACACACTTCTTAACCCTTTCTTTACCGCTTGTGTGCTTAAAAAATGTCTTGCTGTTATGTTTAATATTCTTGACTACATCCTTTTCATATTTCATTTTGGCCTGCCGAGTTATTTTCTTAACTCGTCCGTGTTTCCTCTTGTGCTAATGTGAGTCAGACTCTAGTCCTGTTATTATAGCGCGTGCGCTGTATACAATTGCACCGACTTTGAAATGTCCCCGGTGTCTACCATGTCTCGGGGTCCCCTATCCCCCCCCCCCCCCCCCCCCACGTGCCTCAAGACAGCCAATGACGGCCGTCCGGTAGATGCATGCTAACCTAGACGGAAATAGCGAGAATTGACGGAAATACCGAGTATTTCAATGAAAATTTGTGAAACTAATGTGTTATATATGTGAAAACCATTTAATTTATTGCTTGACGGGAAAAAACCAAGAAACGCGCCCCTCTCATGTACGAACGAACGAAAGACGTCATTTCCGCCCACCATCGCATTTCCCGCCGAAAGACGTCATTTCCGCCACCATCGCATCGCGCCGAAAGACGTCATTTCCGCCCACCATCGCATTTCGCGCGAAAGACGTCATTTCCGCCCACCATCGCATTTCGCGCTGAAAGACGTCATTTCCGCCCACCATCGCATTTCGCGCCGAAAGACGTCATTTCGCCCACCATCGCATTTCGCGCCGATCGCCGAATGCTGAAAAGCTAAGTTCTTCTTTTGCTATCATTCTTTTGTGGCCTCCTGCCATGCTGTATCGAACGATTTCATTCCTTCTGTTATTATAAAGGTGCTTATCACAATAATAACAAGATTTTTACATTTCAAATATTAAGTACGCTTTTTATTTGTTTTTCAACTGAAAAAGCATAAATTGCATATTTTTACATTAGTGTACTCATTTGCTTCACCACACGCGCTGGTATTGAAGGATTTCACTTGTTTCGTATTGTTAAGTGTCTTCTGCTTATCCCAAATTGCACTACGTACAACCTTGCTCAACCACCTATATCTTTCTGTCTCTACTTTTACACTTCACTCAAATATACCCACTCTGCACCATACACATTTGCTAGAACTTGAAGGTTGGCCACCTCTCTGATGCAAACCACGCACTCATTAACTTTACCCAATCTAAAGCTACAAAATCGCTTCTCATACGCTCAAGGTTTGCCCTCCTAAAATCCAATGGCATGACACCACTATCCCAAACTTCACATCTCAACAATAAACATGCCCTTACTATGTTATGGTCGCTTGTCCCCAATAGTCCATGGGCCAGACCAAAATTTGGTACCACCCAGATGGACAAAGGCTCGTAGTGTTTTTCTGATAGATCTATGTCTGTAGTGATGGATTTAAGGATGATAACCTTTTTCTGTGGTAGTT
>CM068961.1:44442273-44461806 GCA_035128595.1 Eptatretus atami
GCTGTCTTTCTGCCTGTCTGTGTCCCCTACCTCCCCCTCCCCCCAATCTTCATTTGATTACAAGATACTGGTCTCTCCTAGATTGCTGCAGTTTCTGTGGCGTGATTTGGCTGCGATCAGAGTTATCCCACAAACGCAAAGCGGGGTTAAGCAATTGATTCACTTCTATCTGTCATGCTGTTCACAACGTCAGTTTATGATTGAGGAACAACTTGATTTCAATTGAATGTTATATTTTGAACATTAATAGAATGAACCTGTAGTTCGGCAGTACTTCGGCTCTGAATTCATCCCGATTGCACATGTGCAGAGAGGAGTGAGATAATTTATTTTTTAGCCTGTCTGCCTGTCTGGCAGTGAAACAAAATTGAAACTCATTTGAAACAGGAAACTTTCTGTTTTTAAGGATGTCCTGAAGGACACAAACAGGCATGAATGACTAATTTAACATTTTAAATAAGGTGGTGTAACAGACCATCAACGGCGGTAAATTTCCGGATTTATTCTATTTTATTTTTATATACTTTACAGTTTAGAGTGTCTTTTATTTCAATTTAATTATAGACTTGAACACACAAATCGCCTTTTTGGCACTTTAAAAACCCTTCCGTTTCGCAGTGATTGGACAAAATATCATGGCATTTTTACATCATCTCGACCAATCAAATTTTCCGCTTGTGTACCCCGCCCATGTCCTTGTTTTCTCAGGATTGTGCGGGGTAAGGTGTTCTATGAACTCTCTAGTTGGTAGGGTTTTTAATAGAAAAGCATTTTCTTTGTGAGACTGAAATATTTATCCATCAAAGTAAATTATCTTTAGCTGATCATGGTGTGTGTGTGTGTGTGCATGTGTGTCAAATCCAACATGGTGCCAGGTTTTTCAAAAATATCCCAACCAATACATTCTGCTATTGACTTGGGACGCATAATTAGTTTTGCTTGTTTATCCTCCTCGTGCCTCGAGGTACTCATGGCTGCCAGGACTGTTTCGTTAGTTAAGGGTTCCAATCATGCATAGATTGCAGGACATTCAACTGAGGGTGCAGGAATTTGGAGTTTTTGAAGGTGTTGGTGATAGCTCACTGAGTCTTCGTGAAGGACAGTGTTGGATTTTTAACCTTCACCAACTAATGCCGGCAGATGCGACGCCTGTTTAACGTTGATCTGAGGGACGGCACATACATTGATGAATCACTCCCTGCCTGTAAACCACAGGGATGACAGTTTATAGCCGTATTTGGATTCAAACCCAGGCTAAACGGCTCAGAGGCTAGTGTGCATACCTCTCGGGTTCTAGGCCATCCTACGAGCCCTTGTAAAGGCCCAGTCACACCTTGACGTTTTAGCCAGCTTATGCCGATTTTTGGAAAATTTGTCTAAAACGCTGGTACACGGTCGAATACGTTATGGGTAAGTTTTGATAACATTGAGAGCACGCTGAAAAACACTGCCATACGTCGTGTACGCTGGCTTTAAACATTGTACTTTTCGGTTGTCCTCAAATTTTCCATGCTTGAAATTTTAAGACTTATGCCAGCGTATGACTCACACGTTCCGCATAACGCTGGCCATAAGTTTAGGCACTCAGCGATCGTTGACACACGTCGACACACGTTACTTGTGAGTTACTCATAAGTCGAAACACGTCGAGGTATTGTTTAGCGTACCCGAAACTTATTTCTAACCTATGAGTAACGTGTTGTACTCCGTTACGCGATCGGTGACACACATGGACACACGTTCTTGTAAGGTGCTCATAAGTCGAAACCATCAAGGTAATGGTTAGCGTCAGTGTTCCAGACTCCCTGTTTTTTTTTTTTTCTTCCTCGGTATGATGGTGATTTTGACACTTCGATTTCTAGTGCGGTTATATTAATATATATAATTAATAGGCTGCCGCTCAACGATTTAAATCATAACCGCACTGTACACTGAACACCGTCATACCGAAGAAAAAAAAAAAACCGGGAGTCTGGACACTGACGCTAACCCATTACCTTGACGTGTTTCGACTTATGAGTACCTTCAAGTAATGTGTGTCAACGATCGCATATCGTGCGTACAACTTATTCCCATCGCATGCGGAGCGTGTGTCATACGGCAAGTACGTCGTAAAATTTTCAACATGTTTAAAATTACAAGACTTACTCCATTTAATACGACGTATGATAGCGTACTTTAGCGTTCTATTCACGCATACCAAACTTCCCATACCGTATTCGACGTGCGCCAGCGTTTTAGACGCATTTTTCAGAGGTCGGCATAGCTGGCAAGATCGCCAAGGTGTGACTGCGATGTTGAACACTTCCATTTCTGCGGCGGTTATGATTTGAATCGTTGTGCGGCAGCCTTTTCATAACCTACGCCACGTCATCGTCGGCGATGCGTGCAGCGCGCTATGCATAAGTTAGACTATCGTTGGGCATAGGTTGTGAAGGCGACAACAGGTTCAGCATTCGTTGGTATAAGTTATCTATAACACAACGAAACGTTCTGTGTCCTTACTAATACGTTATGCATAAGACCAAGTCGTTATGAATACGTCCGAATCTTTAAAAAAAACATCAAAAGTTCAACGTAAGCCAGCGTTTTATATACATTTTGATACATTGCCATTGCTGGCTAAAACGCCAAGGTGTGACTGGGCCTTAAGTAACCTGTACTTGATGAAATATTCTGATCGTCTTCGCTGGTTATCACTTTAGCTCTGGATCTTCAGTGCAGAAAATAATATTTGTGCAAGTGAAATACTTTTGATAGCTGCTAACATGATGAACTGTTCTAGCTTATTGATATTCTGACACCTATGCATCCTTGGTATTTTATGGACTGTCCCCTGCACAGCGGGACACAGCGTTTTACAATCACTTCCGTTTGTGTCCATGCCGTAATCTTTTTTTTTTTGTTCGTGTCCAGGGCTTAACCTTGAAATGGAGGGAAAAATCATCATTTGAGCTTTTGTCATCAAATTTTTCAACAAACCTTGATTATGAGAATATGGAGAACACTAATTTATAATTGGTTCAAAATGTCAAAGGGCAAAGTCGGAGTAAGAATAAATAGTTCTTATTAGCCCCGCCGCTGCAGTGAAGCACGAGACAAACAGTTTTTTCGCTTATCTGGAATTTACATTCCAGATAAGGTATTGTCATCGCGTGCCGTTCGTCCATCGCTGGGCCGATCCAGCTGAAATTTTGCAGCAACATTCCTCTCCTGACTGGTAACAGGAATTGCAAAGCTTGTTCCGGTCACATGACTTTCAATAGGTCAAAATAGCCGACTTTCTTCAAATTTCTTCAAAAATCTTCTTCTTCAGACCCACCAGTCAGAATGCTACCAACTTTGGGTTACAACATTAGGACAGGGTCCTGGTGTTAAATTGCGGAGGCTATGCTGATCACATGACCAGAAGTGTCAAAATGGTGTTCGCGCAAGTTCCTTCCAAAATCTTCTCTCGACCCACCTGTCAGAATGCTAACAAATTTGGGTTGCAACATTATGGTGGGGTGGGGATGTGAATTATATTGTGGAACTTATGTGGATCACGTGACCAGCAGTGTGTCAAAATGGCCGACTTGGTCAACTTTTGGGAAAATCGCATTAATTCCTTTCAAAATCTTCTTCCCGAGACAAACCTGTCAGAATGCTACCAAGTTTGGGTTACAACGTTAGGACAGGGTCGTGATGTTATATTGCTTAGGATATGTCGTTCACTTGACCGGAAATGTGTCAAAATGGCAGACTTAGTAAAAAATTTGGAAAATGGTGTAAATTCCTTCAAAAGTCTTCCTCACCAAACCCATCAGTCAGAATTCTACCAAATTTTGGTTACAGCATTAGGCCAGGGCCCAGATAAGCTACAGGTCCAGTTTGTAATTGCTTCTCTGCTTGTTTATTTATTTACCATTTGAGCTTCAGTGTGTCTGTGAAGAACATGACTTTTTTTTTTTAAACAATTTGAGTTTTTGTTATCAAATGCAACATGTTTTGGCTTCTGGACTGATTACAGGATGACCTGTATTTTCGGTTTTTCCAGATCTTGTGGAGGAGAAGTTACAGCGGAAGGAGATTTTCTAGTTTTTGAAGGAAACCGATACAGCAGGAAAGGCTTCATCTTTAAAAACTTTGCAATGTCTGCAATTGTAAGTTCACTGACTGCCAAGGTGATCTTTGTTCAAACACTTATTTTGCCTTCGGTTTTAACAGCAGAGTTATTCCCCATTGTAGATTTCTGAGGGTGTGAAGCCAACATTATCTGAGCTTGAGAAGTTTGAAGACCAGCCTGAGGGAATCAACTTGGAGCTTGTAACAGATGTCAAAGGTTGGCAGAGGTGTATTTTGCTTGCACTATTTGTAAGTTTTTTTTTTTTTTTTGTGTGTGTTGTGCAATTATCAGAGCCAATTTTATTTAAAATTGCCATGTTATGGTTATGTACTATGGTGCATGTTTGTGTGTGCGTTTACGCAATATTGTCAATGATCTCATTGCATCATGCTAAAATATTGAATTGAATGGAATGGCTGGAGTGATATTTACCCATGCTGTCATTGTGGGATAATACCAGGACTATACAATATATATAATATATATATATATATATATATATATATATATATATATATATATATATATATAACATATATGAAGGCAAAATGTGTGGAAGTCGATTCTGTCAATTTTATCAGGACATTATGGGATGATGTGGGTCATTTATTGTCCAAGCAAGGCAAAATTTGATTCCAGTGGGGTTTGAAACCTAAGTATATATGATCGCAAAAGCCTGCGCATTGAAAGCTAAGGCCTGATTTTTTGACCATCGAGTGGTCATCATCTGGGACTTCTCAGGCATATTTGCCATGTGTTAAGTATCCTTAGGGGGAGGGAGCATTAAGTGACTGCAATATGCACCTGGTGAGGCTGAACATCATTTTCATGTTGATGCATGAATGTTTTTTTTTTTTTTGTTATTCGTGCATTTAAAAAAAAAAAAACCATCTTTGGCAAGATGTGAAGGAAATGTTGTTGAGCTGTATATTTCCTTGCCTTGAACCATTTGTTTTTCCACCAATGCAACATAACTGACCTTCCATTAGAGTTTAGACACAATTGAAACACTACAGGTGTTTTTGAGGCACTTGTGAAATCCCTTTGTAGTCGTATCCCATAAGGCATGTTGTATTGTCTTGTAGACAAAAGCTCCATTCCTCTGGAATCCCTTACTCCCCTTTTATAACTGTGTAACGGACCAGGAGTCCTTACCTCTTTGTGAAACCTGATTGGCTGCACCAAAATCGTTGTCCCTCAGTCCTCAATTCAATTGGGAAGGTTGGAGGAGGGAACCTGGCTCGTGCAGTGTGGCGGGTGGGGTGAGGGGAAGGAGAGGTGAATGAAGGGGGGTTTGTAATCATGATTCCGGTTCAGATGAGTCGAAATGGAGGTGGGAAAATATGGACCCGTGGAACAAATCAGTGGCATCTAAACTGACTGTTTACCCAACGTGTAGTAATATGAGACTTTCCTGCCCGAAAACCTGACCAACAAATTCCAAATTTTCCCATGCTCGTTAAATAATTTTTTTTTTTACAACATTATGATTTCGTAAATGTAATGATTGACTACATTTTGTTCCCAACCTAGGAAAGGGTGACAAAGAGCATAGTTTTCAGCCAGGTGACAATGTGGAGGTGTGTGAGGGTGAGCTCATTAACTTGCAAGGCCAAGTGCTGAGTGTTGATGGCAATAAGATTACCATCATGCCCAAGCACGAGGACCTTAAGGTATGTTGGCATGAACCATCTGTGACTGCTCATTTTTGGCATCTTTCTGCAACCCAATATACAAGCGTTACTCATTTCTTCCTACTAAAAGACCCAAATGTCGTTTTTTTTCACTCATCTTAATCTCCAAGGACCCACTGGAGTTCCCAGCACATGAGTTGAAGAAGTATTTTAGGATTGGAGACCACGTCAAAGTTATAGACGGTCGCTATGAGGGAGACACGGGGCTCATTGTTCGTGCAGAAGAAAACTTCGTTATTTTATTCTCGGATCTCACCATGCATGAGGTACAATCCATGTGTGCATAATTGCAAGACATATATATCGCATTATGTTATTTTCATGGATCCATAGTGATGTCATTTAAGGCGAGTAAAAAATTTTTTAATTATAATTATTGATCGTATCTAAAGCTCATTTGAAGCGTATGTGCATGCATATATATCCAATGAATAGGAGGTGCCTGCCATACATCTGAATTGTTTAGGTACCTATTCCCAGTTCACAAGAACTTTCAATGTGAGCTGCCAGGAGAGATGCACGACGTGGCCAAAAGTATGTGGACACCCCTTCTAATTAGTGGATTTGGCTATTTCAGCCACACTCATTTCTGACGGGTGTATAAAATCAAGGACACAGCTATGCAATCTCCATAGACAAACATTGGCAATAGAATGGGCCGTTCTGAAGAGCTCAGTGACTTTCATCGTGTCACCCTCAAAGGATGCCACCTTTCCAACAAGTCAGTTCATCAAATTTCTGCCCTGCTAGAGCTGCCCTGGTCAACTGTAAGTGCTGTTATTTTGACGTGGAAACGTCGAGGAGCAACAACAGCTTAGCCGCGAAGTGGTAGGCCATACAAGCTCACAATGGGACCGCCAAGTGCTGAAGCGCATAGCGCATAAAAATCGTCTGTCGTCGGTTGCAACATTCCCTACCGAGTTCCAAACTGCCTCTGGAAGCAACGTCGGCACAAGCACTGTTCGTTGAGAGCTTCATGAAATGGGTTTCCATGGCCGAGCATCCGCACATAAGCTGAAGATCACCATGTGCAATGCCAAGCGTCGGCTGGAGTGGTGTAAAGCTCACCACCATTGGACTCTGGCAGTCTGACGGATGAATCTGGGTTTGGCGGATGCCAGGACAACGCTACCTGCCCGAATGCATCGTGCCAACTGTAAAGTTTGGTGGAGGAGGAACAATGGCCTGGGGCTGTTTTTCGTGGCTCGGGCTAGACCCCTTAGTTCCAGTGAAGGGAAATCTTAACGCTACATCATACAATGACATTCTAGACGATTCTGTGCTTCCAACTTTGTGACAGCAATTTGGGGAAGGCCCTTTCCTGTTTCAGCATTACAATGTCCCCATGCACAAAGTGAGGTCCACATAGAATGGTGTGTCGAGATCGGTGCAGAAGAACTTGACTGGCCTGCACAGAGCCCTGACGTCAACCCCATCGAACACCTTTTGGATGAATTGGAAGGCCGACTGCGAGCCAGACCTAATCGCCCAACATCAGTGCCCGACTTCACTAGTGCTCTTGTGGCTGAATGGAAGCAAATCCCCACAGCAATGTTCCAACATCGAGTGGAAAGCCTTCCCAGAAGAGTGGAGGCTGTTGTAGAGCAAAAGGGGGGTGGGGGGGGGGGGTGTCAAACTCCATATTAATGCCCATGATTTTGGAATGAGATGTTGGACGAGCAGGGGTCCACATACTTTTGGCCATGAAGTGCGTCAATATTCACAAGATCCTTTCCAGGAAGTGCTGTTATGGCAGAGGTTCATATATATCACTCTGGTTAAAGAGCAAGTGCTTGTGCTATATACTCCCTCACAGGACGGCCTGCCATCTCATCCTTTGGGTGGAATTCACACCATGTTGGTGATGGCAAGTTGGGTTGGCCGATTATCCATTGCATTGAGCAGTTTTCATTATGCAATGGGCAGTTGTCTTTTTCATGGACTGCAACCAAGCAGATTGGAGTGTGTGTGTGTATGCATGTGCAAGTGTGCTCTCCGTCCATTCAAGCAAGTGTTGGCATGGGTTCATTAGTCCATACTCTGGTGAAGAAGTGCTTGTGCTATATACTCCCTCGTGGGACGGGCTGCCAGTCCCATAAGGGAGTATATAGCATAACTAACAAAAGGACCGAATTGCAGAGAAAATTATATAACAGCGCGATGTCGCCGCGCTGTAACAAGAGGATCAACTGGAATAAATCGACGCAAAATATCAAACATTTTAACCAAAATACCAAACAAGAAGGCAAAAGAAAATACCACAGTTTTATGAAACTTACCAATGCAATACAAAGGAAAGCAACCGCCTCTAATACAAACAGATGAAGAAGGCCTTAAGAAAAGAGTACAACAATGCCTGGGAGAATAGAACGACCTCACCAATAACATTGAAGAAGAAGAGAAAGCACATTTTAACTGCAAGCATGAAAGGAGTTGGTGCCTCATAAACTACATTAGTGGAAGAAAAAAAAAATCTAAAAAAGGCCGTATTAAAAGAAGTACCGATGTGGAAAGGATTGACAACTGGTGCACATTTTCAGTGTTGTTGGCAGCCCACCGACGATAGATGATGAGTGGGGTGAAGTTGGAACTGTCTTAAAAGACCTTTATATCAAGGTTGGTCAGTTTGACATTGGAGAATATAAGAAAGCAAAGGTGTCCTTAGCGGAAGGCAAGAGTTGTGGCGAAGACTGTAGAAACACCATAACTTTTTAAACAGTGTGATGTCAACACTCATTCTCAACTTTTGTAATGCAGCACAAGAAGACAGCCCGAAATGATGGTCAATCTTAAATATAGTTCCATTTCCAAAATCAGGAGATCTCAGTCTTGGCAGCAAACTTCGTATTATTTTGCTTCATCTCAATGTTTTTGCCAAGATCTACAATCAAATGATTTTGAA
Organism: Eptatretus atami; assembly: GCA_035128595.1. NCBI lineage: Eukaryota > Metazoa > Chordata > Myxini > Myxiniformes > Myxinidae > Eptatretus > Eptatretus atami. The sequence continues at coordinate 44,450,975 of CM068961.1, forward strand.
CCATATCCGTCCTGCTCTTGATCAACACCTGAGGCCAAACCAAAATGGATTCCAGTTTGAAAGAACACAGTTCGACTAAGTTATTTTACTGGGAAGGCTAATAGAAGGCATTTGTGCCCTCAACCCTCGTGCAATGACATTCATCGATTTTCAAAAAGCCTTTGACTTCATCCATTGTGGCAAGATGATGATTATTCTATCAGCATATGGAATTGCTGATCAACTTGTGAAGGCGATTTTGGATATATATATAGGGATACATATGGCAAGATACTCTCACCCGATGGAGAAACGAAGCTTTTCAAAATTCCAGCCAGAGTACTACAAGGAGACACCCTTGCCTGCCATCTCATCCTTTGGGTGGAATTCACACCATGTTGGAGACACAATGACCTGTTTGATAGAGTTTCTGAATGCATAATCAAGCACAATGACAAAAGCAAGGAGGAGGACTTGGGGTTCCAAGCAAAACCTAGAAATAGAACAAAAGAGTCAAACCAGAGGTTCTTACTGATCTTGACATTGCTGATGACATAGCCTATTGTCAGAATATATTGAGCAAATGCAAGAACATCTCAAGAGTCTAAGCAAGTGCTGGTTGGATATGGCTAACAATGAATGCTATAAGACTAAAGTGATGGCAGTCAATCAGTCGAGAGAGGTCAAATTGAGCGATGGAATAAAACTTCAGTCAATGATTTAAAGTGTCTTGGTTCCTGGATTACCCCAACTGCTCAGAATATCTATATTGGCCTTCAACTTTGCTGTTGGGGTTTTCCCCCTCTCTCTGCTGTTTATTTTGTCTTGTGTCCTGATCCATTCAGTGCACTAGTAATAGCTCTTCCACGAGCCTTGACTATGCATACAAAAAAAAAGGCCAGAGTTTGCTGACGACATATCTTGAGGTTGTTGTTCAGACCTCTGCTGAATCCAAAATCTGGGAAATGTCAGACATTACACGAGTCAATTTGGGGGAACGCCCCTGGAAGCCCCCGATCCAAAATCTAAAAATCTAAGACAGAGTGGTCCTGCGGACCATCGAGTAGAAGGGCTGTATTGGGTTTCAGAGCAATCGGTTGGTAAATAAGGGATAAGAAGGATCCATAGTTTCAGAGGGTGACCCCCCCCCCCCATCTTGGGAGCCCCCATGATCTGTAATCGGAAAATTGAAGCCTGAGCGATTGTGCGAGCTACTGTCTTGTATTCATGTACCAAGTTTCAGAACAATCAGCGTGGTGATGAGGGAGGAGTGGCAAACATAGCAAAAAGTTAACGGATGCCCGGACAGACGAACAGATATCCGGACATCATGCCTCATTTTATAAGTTCATCTCTTTGAGAATCTTTTTTTTTTTTTAAAATTAGTTGCCTAGGGGTCAGAGATCAGATCATGAACAATGCTCTTATACAGAGCGCTGTCTGCCTAAGCAGTTTCTATGATTAGGGTTACAATTCTCGTCAGGTCAGCACTCTGACACAGGGAGTCTGGGCATGAATTTGGAATTTGGCCAGGGTGCCGGCGATACCTCACATACTCTTCATAAAGGAGGATTCAGTGTAACATGTATAAATGATAGTTTCAGTTATTCAAATAACAGTTTGATTTAGTTGTAAGTGGGGTGAATTTGCTGGGTGATGGACGTGTTATCTTTAAGGTAAGATGTGCATGATTTTTAATACATGATTATAGAATGGAATGTGTGATTGGAGTTATGAATATGTGATAATGCATTAAATCCTCTAGCGAGTGAAGTTAGAATGGTGATGTTGTATTGATGGGTTGACTGACTGCCTGGATGCAACTGAGGATGTGGATCTAATGATGTGGATCTGTGACCGTGGTTGTGGATCTGCCATTTGGAGAGGTTCTGGGCTGAAAGGATCAAAACCTCGAGGAAGAACGGTACCCAGCTGATGATCCAGGCGGTCAGGAAACCAGTCAATTGCTTACAGGTTAAGGTTCTTACTTTAGGAAAGGGAAGTATGTTTTGAGGTTTACAATTTAAATAAAGTTCAATATAGGGTGTTGTGAAATTAACATGATTTGCAGAACTCCTTTAAATTATTATTTTGTGTTTTAGGAATAGTTGTCACTGGACAGTAAATAAGTAGAATTGTGCTTAAACATACATGAAAAAAACGGAGGTGTGCGTTAGTCACACATGAAGCAAGACATGAGTGTGGCGTATCCCATCCCACGATCGAGATGTGCAGAGGAATACATTGACTGTCTGGGTGTTTGGATCGATGAGCATAAGCAGGCCTTCACCTTGGCATTAAGAAACTCGTAGTGCTCCCCCACCCCCCCCCTTCAATGACCACACCTGTCATTTCTACTTTTCAACTCGTAGTTATTTTCACAAATGAATTTTTTTGATGGCGTAATCACTTTGTTGTTTTTTTAATTTGGATCCTGGCCATATAGTTGATCTAATTTCCTGTGAATCCAAGTTAATATTAAGTTGATTAAGTCTGCTAAATATCTGCCTTTTTCTCTACCTCAGTTTCATGGTTATTTTCTGCCTGTACTGACAAAGATATTCTGGTGTTTCTTTGCCCGTCTCTGTTGTATTATTAAAATGTGCTCGTTTATTATTCAAGGTATCAATGCAACTTGTGTTTCAGTAATAGTATCACGTAGTAATGTCCATTAAGCCCTCGTGATCCGCAAGGTGAAAATGAACCTTCAGTAATGCCCTTCGGTGCATTACACCTTAAGAAAGCAATTGGAGGTGTACCTTTTCATGCAAATTGCCAAAACCTTGTGTATGTAACAATATGAAGAGCGATGTTGTCATCTATATGTAATATTTGGTTTCATAACTCGTGGAGGAGGTTGTACAGAAATTACATTGCAAGAATGAGTAATTACAAGAGATGGGTGAACTTTACATGAATTACAAGGAATGGACAAGTTAACAGAATGTAATGGATTTTAACCTGGGATCGCAAAATCATTTGCAAGCTGCTCAGATCAGAGGGTCAAGCAGGCTAACTCAGTGTGCAGTTCCCATTCCAGATATTTGGGTTAATGGTATGTGTTTGATCAAAGACGTACTCCTTCCTTCACACCTGTAGTTGAAGGTCCTTCCACGAGACCTGCAACTTTGTTCGGAGACTGCATCAGGTGTGGATTCGCAAGGTCAACATGAATGGGGGGAGCTGGTGCTACTGGACCCACAAACAGTTGGGGTTATTGTACGTCTCGAGCGGGAGACCTTCCAGGTACTACCATCAGAGCATTTTGTGGACCACAATACATTCTTGCAAGTGGCAGCAGTGATGGTTCTTACAGATTAATTTCGCTTATTTTGAAAGGTTGCAAGTAAGGACCCAAAAGTACTTAAAAAAAATTTTTCCCACTTATGTGCTTGTTGAAAATGATGAAGAATTTGATCGTTTCATCTTAACAACTGATCTGATTTGCAGGATTGTGAGTTTTGTATTGAATGGGTGTTGGATAATGTCGATCTTTCATTTCTGTTCCTTACATGACTTTCCAAACTGCCTCACTCAGGTTCTGAGCATGCATGGGAAAGTGCTGAGTGTAAAACACCAGGCTGTAACCAGAAAGCGGGACAACCGTCATGCTGTGGCACTTGATTCCGAGCAAAACAACATCCAGGCACGGGATGTCATTAAAGTCACCGATGGGCCACACTCTGTACGTCTGCCTGAAGGGTTCTTAAACTCACCAAATTAGTGTTTTTGTGTGAATCTTTTCATGATGATTGTTTTTGCTCTGTAGATTACATCCTGATTTTTACTTTTAATCCGTAACTTTGGAGCTGTTGAGGTCATCACATGAAATAGTGTGCCCTTTGATTTGTTGTGATATTTTTCATTTCCTGGCAGTACTTGGAGTCATTTGTGTGTCGTCTCCGCCATAAATTCTGATCTCGTTGAGGCCTGGAACTGGTTTGTGCTAGAACCAAATACCATGTTTCCGATTACCGAAAGGCAGAACCCGGATGATCCAGAAGTTTGGAAGAGCAATTTTTCTGAGTTTTAAATCAACCAGTGCATGATTTTGCGTCATGACACTACAAGTCGGGCTTGTACTAGTTCAGAGGTCATTTGTGAAGATAGGGTATCTGTGAACCATTATGTATGTGTTGCATTAGAATGTCACGGTAAGTCTAATTCTAGCGATATGACTTTCAGGAAGTGCATGTGTTTGCCTATGCAGGGCCGTGAGGGTGAGGTCAAGCATCTGTACCGTGGTTTTGCATTCCTGCACTCCAAAAAGTTAGTGGAGAATGGCGGCATGTTTGTCTGCAAGACCCGCCATGTGGTTTTGGCTGGAGGATGCAAGGTGAGGCACCATATTGACACGAGAGGCGTTGTTGTCATCCAGCATGGGTGGAAATGGCATTGCTACAATTGCTGTTGTGTCATTCTGCAGTCAATCATTATCACAGGTTGTGTAGGATGTTTGGCCATTGCATTGGGAAACTTGTCCAGCTTGGCATATGTGGATGCCATGTCCAAATGCTAATTCTTGAAGCTCAATATTGGAGAGTGTATTTTTGGCCCTCCTTGCTCTCTGTAAAGGCCCTGTCACACTTTGACGTTTTAGCCAGCGTATGGCAAGGTATCAAAATGTATGTAAAACGCTGGCGTACGCTGAACTATTGATGTTTTTTTTCCAGTTTTGGACATATTCATAACGAGTTGGACGTATGCATAACGTATTAGTAACGTACACAGAATGTTTCGATAACATATAGATAACTTATATCAACGAATGCTGAGCGTGTTGTCGGCGTTCACAACCTATGCCCAATGATAGTCTAACTTATGCATAGCGCGCGGCAGCGTATCGCCGACGATCACGTGGCGTAGCCTATTAAAAGGCTGTGGCTCGACGATTCAAATCACAACCGCACGAGACATCGAAGTGTCAAGCCGCTGTCACACCTTGACATTTTAGCCAGCGTATGCCGACGTATGAAAAATTTGCCCGAATACGCTGGCACACGTCGAATACGTTATGGGTAAGTTTTGTATACGTTAAGAGCACGCTGAAGCACGCTGGCATACGTCGTAGTACGCTGAGTACGTCGACAATTTTTCAGCATGTTGAAAATTTTTCGACGTATGCCAGCGTATGACTCACACGTTCCGCATACGCTGGCCATAAGTTGTAGGCATGTTATGCGATCATTGACACACGTCGACGCACGTTACTTGTAAGTTACTCATAAGTCGAAACACGTCGAGGTAATGTTTAGCGTACCCGAACTTATTTCTAACCTCTGAGTAACGTGCTTTGAACCTATGAGTAACGTGCTTTGAACCTATGTGTAACGTATCTCCAACGCATATTGACGTATGTAGATGTATTTGACGTCTTTCGGACGACCACGAACTTACTGACGTGTTACTAACTTACAGCTACCGTATAATGGCTATTGGCACGTTTAGGGGAATTGGTATATAAAAATGGGTTCACACAGGAGGAACCTGTCAGTGTTCCAGACTCCATGGTTTTATATATATTTTTTTCTTCGGCATGACGGTGATGTTGACACTTCGATTTCTAGTGCGGTTATGATTTAAATCGTTGAGCGGCAGCCTATTAATTATATTATATTATAACCGCACGAGAAATCGAAGTGTCAACATCACCGTCATGCCGAAGAAAAAAACCAAAAAAAAAACCATGGAGTCTGAACACTGACGCTAAACATACCTCGACGTGTTTCGACTTATGAGTAACTTACAAGTAACGTGTGTCGACGTGTGTCAACGATCGCGTAACACGCCTACAACACGTTACTCATAGGTTGGAAATAAGTTTGGGGTATGCTGAACATTACCTCGACTTATGAGTAACTTACAAGTAACGTGTGTGGACGTGTGTCAACGATAGTGTAGCGTGCCTACAACTTATGGCCAGCGTATGCGGAACGTGTGAGTCATATGCTGGCATACGTCGAAAAATTTCAAGCATGTTAAAATTTGTCGACGAGCTCGGCGTACTACGACGTATGCCAGCGTACTACGACGTATCCCAGCGTGCTCTTAACGTATACAAAACTTACCCATAACGTATTCGACGTGTGCCAGCGTTTTAGACAAAGTTTTCATACGTCGGCATATGCTGGCTAAATCGTCATGGTGTGACAGGGCCTTAAGGCAGGGGATGTCGTTATTTTTCAGCCTTGTATCCTAACCCTTGTTTTAATTGGACCTTGAACCGTCTGAATGTCACCATTGACACTATTCATTTAGCAAAAGCATGAAACTCTTTGCAAATCCCTCATTTTGTTGAATTACCTCTGCAAAGGTGGATGGAGGTTTTAGCCCTCCCTGTTTGTTACTTGCGAAATCAGATTCACAAGCCCACCACAAGTTTGATTGACCAAGAGTTGGAGTTTGAACCATTAATTACGTCAATTAATTATGGACTTTTGCAACGTAACATTTAGACCTTTATACTCCATGGATCTTTTAAGACCCTTTGTACCCCTTGACCCCCTTCGAGCCATTGAAACCTTTTCGACTTTTTAGACCTTTTAAGACACTTTAGACTCCTTGGAACATTTTGACCCCACCTTTAGAGCCATGAGACCCTCTTTAGACACTTTGACTCCTGAGACCCTAACTACTCTTGGAAATTACCCTTTAGATCTTTAGAGCCCAATAGACCCTTTAATACAATTGGACTCTTTAAACCTTTACACACTTTAGACCCCTTTGACATGTTAGCCCCTTTAGACCTGGGAACTGTTGGACCCCTTAAGACACACACCACACAAACATCTTTAGTCTTCTTGCAATGCACAGACTATACTTTTTTCAGCAAGTAATGCACAATCTTCACCCACGTGGAGGCTGGGTAGTCTGCTACTTTGAACAGAATTTGCATGTTGGGTCACTGAATTGGTTCACCAATCAAAAACACAAACGTATTGTTTTTTGGGATTTCACAATTATCATGCTATGCATGACATCTTTCTTGGTTGTTATTGAGCAGGATATCTCAAAAAGTTAACGGATTCGGACGAAACTTGGTGGAAAGGTTGGGTGGGCCACAGTTATATTCAAGCAAGGCAATGGACCAACAACAAGTGAGACTGCGGAGCGGAAAAACATATGGTAAACGGCAAGTAAGAGAGTCGAGATAGGTGGGTTAATGGGTGTATAAACAATTGTTAGAGATGGGGAAAGACATGTGATGGTGGTGCACCGCTTGCTCGAAACCCTGGAGGATGGAGTGCATTTGAATTGTCTTCATAAGGCAGTTAAACAAACTGGAGAAAAGAAAGAAAACGTGGTTTTTAGAAGTTTAACAAAGAGCGTGTTACTTGAAGAATCTGTGCATTCTGGAGGAGCTGGAGAAAGTCAAAGAGCAGAAGCGAGCCCGGAGGAGATGTGCTAAAAAAATAAATAGAGACCTCCGACTTGTCTGCGATGCAAGAACAACAGGTCTTGAGCTCATTGTGGGACATTACAATATTGGAGAGCTCTGAAGCTACAGATGTGATGCTGGAGCCCCAATCCATAGGAGAGAAATACTCCTTTGAGGTATTGATTGAGGCCTTGTAGACTGTGTAGTTCTGATCTTTATAGAAATGACTTGGAACAATGGAGGATGCCCGGATTGTTGCTAGCTTTGGAGGTCAGCTTTGTTACATGGTTGGCCCAGGAAAGGTTATGGCTGATGGTTACACTTAGTAGCTCTAGAGGCTGAACCTCATTCAGTAGCTGACCATGGAAATAGATTTCTGGGTTCATTTGATGATCCTTCCAGAATGACAGTGAGATAGAGATTTTCTAGGATTGAAGGACCTGTTTCATTTTTCAGTCCACCATCTAATGAATTGCACATCGGTGGAGAGTGCCACAGCATTTGTTGGCCTGTCAGTGGGATACGGCACAATGTAGTCATCCTCAAAAAGGAAGAAAGGATTTTTAGCGCTTCAGAGAGGTTCTTAACCCTTAATAGGTAACTTTCATCCTGCAGTAACATCTGGGCAACTTGGGGTCTTTCAGCTCCCACCCAAGGAAACAAATTTTAGAATAAAAAAGTTCCAATAATTTTATTGCAAAAACATTATGTACATCACAAATTGAAACCCCTTGTGATATTTTAAGACGAAAACTAAAGTACTCCCTTCCGAGGTCGGAAAAATGAGTGCCAGCATGCTGGTATACTGTCGGAGTGGCGACCCGTCCACGATTGTGCCCAATAGCCAAGGAGACTGCTTAAGCAGCACCAACACTCTTCACAGAGTATGGTGCGAATCTCCTCTCTAACTATTAATGACTTTTTATTATTTTATTTAGAAGAAATGTCTTGAGACAAAAATATTCCTTAAAAAAAATTTTTCATAGAAAAAATCCCACATTCTTACCTCCTTGGTCCTCAAAAACCCCAAGTTACCTCTTAAGTGTTGCTGTAGTTGAGGAACAAATTGAGCCCATGAACTGCCTTGCAGCACACCAGACTTCACTGGGGCAGGAGAGTAGAGGGTTACATTTATCGCAACGTATTGACTGCACGAGTAGAGGCAGTCAACCATATATGAAGGCGGCCGAGTATGCCACGTGCAGCGAGGTGGGCAAGCCGAGCATTATGTGAGGGAGTGTCGAATGCCCAAGATATGTCCATATAATTGAGATTTTGGGCCTCCATCCATTACTGAGAGAAGAGTAGTAGCATGTGTAGGGTTGAGTGACTGCTGTTTTATAGCAGGAAAGACTTGACATCAGCAGTAAAAAAACTTCCTTTGTACTTTAAAAACTTCGAGAAAACTTATTGGTCTGTAGTTCATTGAATCTGGTAGTGATGTTTGCTTATTTACAGGCAGATGGGGGGGTATGTAGGACAGGTTGAAAAGCTCATTCAGAGGAGAAGCAAGAACAGCAGACCAGGATTTGAGAACATGGGTACTGATGCCATCTTGGCACTTTCAAAAACCTTCCATTTAGCAGTACTTAGACAAAAAATATTACGGTATTTTATGGGCCTCCATCCATTACTGAGAGAAGAGTAGAAGCGTGTGTAGGGTTGAGTGACTGCTGTTTTATAACAGGAAAGACTTGACATCAGCAGTAAAAAAAACTTCCTGTGTACTTTAAAAACTTCCAGAAAACTTATTGGTCTGTAGTTCATTGAATCTGGTAGTGATGTTTGCTTATTTACAGGCAAATGGGGGGGTATGTAGGACAGGTTGAAAAGCTCATTCAGAGGAGAAGCAAGAACAGCAGACCAGGATTTGAGAACATGGGTACTGATGCTATCTTGGCACTTTCAAAAACCTTCCATTTAGCAGTACTTAGACAAAATATTACGGCATTTTACCTCATCTCATCTCAACCAATCAGATTTTCCACTTGCTTTATCAGACAAAATGGCAGCTCATAATAAATACAAATCATGCTTGGAAACATAATAAGCAAGAGTTTAAAAGACCTTTCCCATATCCTTTTATTTTTTTCTCAAGACTGCATTGGGTAAGGTGTTTTATGAACTCTCTTGTTGTATTTAGTGATTTTTGTCCATGTCTCCCAAGAAGAAAACTGTTGCTGGTGGTGAACAAAGTGCAAAAAAAGTCTAGGAAAGTGATGTTTTTGACACAGAAAGTGGAGGTTTTGGATAAACTTGGTTGAGGTGAGAGTGTGGCGTCACTGGGCAGACATTATGGTGTTGACTCGTCCAATATCCACCAAATAAAAGAAATGCGCAGAAAACATATGGGGTAGTCAATGCTCTGGTTTTACGTCGCACACGAGTGTGGCTCCAGTACATGACGTGTGAGTTTATAGGTGAGAGGCCTGAGCCTAGAACCTAACCCTTTTTTCCCATAGACCTTTGGTCCTATCTTATGCGGATTTCGTTTATGCAAGGATTTCTAGGAACGTAAACTCCTTGGTAATACCAGGGTTTATTGTGCATGTATTTCAGTTTGTCCCAATCATCTTTTGAGTATTTGATCAATGTTACTTGTGCACAGTGAATGAGTGCAAGCCCACCATCAAATTTGGTTACACCCAGTGGTGTAGTGCCAAGCCTTGAAGGACCGGAGTTCTGCAAAAATATCAGCTGTGACGTCATCGCCAGATTTACCGTCGCATCAAGTTTTAACATGACACTGAAATGGTATAGTCTCCCAAATGAGTGATAAATTAAAAACACATTTTATCATGATTAAAAGAAGAAGAAAAATAAAACTCACTCACACTTGAATTCACAATTCAGAATTCCATTTAAAACAAAATAGTCAGATCAGTTGGTCTCGACTCTAACCAACGATGTATTGTAATCGAGAATTTTAATTTGATTTAATTTAATTTAATTTAATTTCATTTAGTACCATGTAGTAAGGGCTGGTAATATAGCCAAGCCCCAGATCTTGAGGTACACACACACACCACACACCACACACACACACCACACACACACACACACACACACACACACACCTCTAACCTTTCTCGTCTGGGTTAGAATCCCACCCAGCTATAAACTGCAATCCTGGTGTTTCACAGGCAGGGAGATTCATCATTGTGTGCCATCCCTTGGATGGACATTAAACTGGGAATCCTGTCTGCCTGTAATGTTATTTAGTTGTTTTTCACATTAGTAGTTGTCTTTCTTGGAGTTGATGAAAGGACATAAAGCTTTGGGTCCAGATAAACATTTGACACTGTTGAAGGAGATGACACAGCAGGTAACCATGATGTTAACATAATGTCATGCTTGTCTGGTTCCACCATCAACATCCCAACTGGCTCTTTTTGCAAACTTTATTTGGTGTGAAAGCTGTTAAAATCGTTTGGCTCTGTTCATTTTCCTACCATTCGAGACGTGATGGATAGGG
>CM068961.1:44462020-44484482 GCA_035128595.1 Eptatretus atami
ACAACTATGCAGTATGCATAATAATTTAAAATCTGTTTGTTTTAAATATTTAATTACTACTTTGATTATGTACCATAATATTACATCAGAAATTAATATCAATAATGTGGCAGATGAGCCCATTATATTATAATTATTGCAAGCAATGGAAAATTCCTGGCATAGTTTTCCCAGCCTTGTCTTTGCCAACCCATAGGACCCTCTCTCATGTGGTTGCTAGGCAACATGGGCATGGCATGTGTTTTATTGTCTTATGATAAGACATTGAGTACACATTGTGGCAGTGTACATGCTGTGTGTTGTGTGCATCTCACATCTCACAATCTTAAACCATTCACGATGGCTACAACGGCGAATCGCCTCTTGCGTCTGTATGTCTCACCGAGAAGCCATCGAGAAACTTGGTTCATTTGCCACGTTCATCATGCGTGTGTATGCACCTATGTGGTTTGCCATCAAAAGCAAGCCATCTGCAAGGACGGAGCTCGTCATGTGTTTAACATGATTCAGAAATCACGATACATGTCGCCTGCTCACAAGAAGAATTATCGATCCCGTAATTCAGAGAAACGCGTACTTTGCGCACACCGAAAATCTTCTGCTGTGTATATGGTGAGAGATGAAAGAACACCCATACACGAGTTGGTTCTGAGGAGAATATTGAAGGCACGGAAAGAGAAAGATGAGACAGATTGTTCGGTGCGGCAATTTGTTGTTCCAAAATTGAATGTTGATGCGAAGGATTACTCGGAAATCGTGGAGTGGATGTCGTGTAAAGTGACGGAACCACCGATATTGCGGAACATGACGAATGTGAACTGTGGGCATTAATAAATGAAACTGAAATCCCATCAGTAGACTTTCAGCGTTACCCTTGCCATACATAAGCCGTAGATCGCGGAATCAAACTCGTAACCGAGGCGTCAAAGTTAGTGTGCGGCGAGTCATCGAGAGACGGATTTATCAGAAATAGGCAAAACTCAAGGAACAAGATGGCAAAGTTTAACACCAAGAAAGAATATAAAATGTGATAAAAAGTTTATGCAACTTTAAGTTGGATTGGGGGTGGATTCGCCTATAATGTGAGGTGGTGGCAGTATCAGGACCTAAGATTCGTTCATTTTGAAGATGTGTTGATTACATCAGTTTCTGGTGGATCCATCTCAGGGTTGAAGAAGCCATACAACCCAAGTATTGGCGAAAAATTCCGCTGCTTGTCGGTTCATCCAGAAACGACAGCAAAGACATTTACATTGCCGGAGCAGGCAAGTCGATATCGCGGTTGAGCTTTATCTGTTTGCGGAAATAGACTGTCTGTTCTTGGTTCTCGCGGAGTTTTTGTTGATTGGAACTGTAAAGGTTCCATTGTTCGTTGATATTGCCCATTTCCTCCCACCTGTAGTGCACAGTATCTCAGCATTTTGCTTTACGCTGTAGCATCTGAACCTGGACCTGTAATTTCTTTGCCATTTGTACTGAGGTGTCTCATCACCCCTCCCAGTTTCTGCCTTCTATATCAGCCCCAATAGAAGGATGGTTCTGCATCAGTGGAAGCATCTTGGCAAAGTCGAAGTTTCATGTCGTCGTATAAGGCAGATTCTTTTTGCTTTTCATATTTCATCCTAATTCCATGAAAATTCGTATTGCACAGTATGTTAATGCTAATTTGTGTCAACTTTTTTTTCCCCTATATTTCTGTTAGGAAATTCGCTCTCTGCTATTATCTTCTGGACGCGCCGGAAGGCACCTTAACATTCTTATGAACCGTGGAGCAGGACCGACATTATTACCCAATGCCTTATGCACATTGCAAAAGGTATGCCTCTGGGAAATTTTTGCCAGTTGCCTGTTACTTTTCTGGTCTGTCAAGTTATGGAGTTGCCTGTTAGAGATACCGTGTCACACCAAAGTTTGACTATAACCAGCCACGAGCTCCCCTTTCAGTTATTTAAACAATTGATCACCTGATCAAAGACGGTTATTCTAGACTTTAGTAAACATCAAGGAATCATCGTTTAAAGCTGCAGAAAAATCAAATAACTCTGGAGTGCAACAAGGCCAACGACAGGCCAATAGCCTTCCTCATATTCTGTAGTTTAAGGTCGTACAGGAGCCTGTGACCCACTCCTTAAACTCAGTTGTAGTTCCCACGGAGACCTGGCGGTCCTTGTAGATCACTTTCCATTCTGCATTCGGAACATAAACTATTTAATTGCCATCGAATATAAAATATTTCAACGCAAGTGGTTTGATTCCCGACAGAGAAATCCACCTTTCTCTTTACTTGGTGCGAGCTGAGCCTCATCCCCTCTCCCTGCTGAAGGGACACCATACATACGACTGTTAATTCGGGAAAAAAGTCATTATTTATATGTTTTACTTCACTCAATGAAATTCAATGGTTTTATTTGACGTTGACCATTCCCGCATCTGAGATAATGACACCAGGCCCAGCAAATTCACAGGGAAATTGGGCCCGGTTAGTTTAATTGTACCAAAATCAAACAAAGGACACACACACACATTGATTAAAAGGCTATTTTCCCTTGCTAAAGTGGGGGTTAGCCTTGTGCCCCATTGACAATCTACTCCACTTACCCTACTTTTTGCATCTCCCCTTCTTTATTCTTAATCCCCTTGCCCCACATTTCGTCTTCCACCACCTATTAAAGCCAAGTGGTTTCTCGGTCTTCCCGTCCTCTACTTCCTTACTACACTCATTTCAAACACTCCTCTCACCCAATCACTTTCATTCCTTCCCTCAACACTTTGAACCAACATCTCAACCGTTTCTCTTGGCACAAACAATCCATCACAGACTTCTATTCCCATCAACTCCGCAAGTCATTGTCTTCTCTCTCTCAACGATACTCTGCACACATCCACCGACCCATTCGCACTTTCCACCCTGTCCAGCCCTTTTGCTGCCTCATGTTCATTTACCCATGTCTCCTCCCCATAAAGCAGTTGTACGTTCCTCACACAGAGCATAACCACCTTTCCCTTCAGCGTTCAATGACACTCCCCTCTTCGTCCAGCATGCCACTCAGTTCCCGAAACTTCTTCCATGCACATCTCACTCAGCAACCGTCGCAAGAGTCTGATCCATCTTCCTCCACTTCAGCATGTCTCCGATCATAGCAAACAATTGTTTTCACACCTTCCAGCTTCGACGCCAATCTCTCAAGTGATATCCAACTCAACAATTCCTTCATCTGCAGCTCCCTATGCACACTTACACTTGAATGTAGCTCCACACTGGTTAATTTGGCCCTTTCTTCAAACTACACATTTTCCGATTGAACCCATTGAGCACACAATTGTACACTGAATGGAGTTCACTCCACACCCTTCCTGGCACACAGCACACGCCACTCCCAGTCCTTTCAATACCTCACCACATGCTTACCACTTGCATCACCTTCGTCATTCCGATTTCACCTTCAAACCTTTTCGCCTCATACATTCCTTCCACTTGTTCATCTTCTCCTCAGGTCCATCCATTACTCTCTTGCAATCAACACCAGATCATCTGATACAGCAGCTCCCACGTAAATCCTCCTTTACGCTTCTGAGCCAAAGGGGGGAAAAAAACCCCCCATCCCCCCCCAAACAACAAAACTTTTTTAAAACAAAAAAAATAAAGGAAATGAACCCCTTGGGTTACCACCACCTGTCATCCCACCTTCACTCCAAACTACACCACTGTTCCCATCCTCGTCCTACACTGGGTGCTCTCTCGCTTACATTGCCATCACCACTCCTGACAACCATTCCTCCAACTCCAACGTTCCTCAATGCCCATGTCATTACTTCACGTGAACCCTATCAAATGTTTCTCCAGATCAGACAAACCCACAAAAACAATCTTCTTCCTCTTCTCCATGTACTTCTCCTGCAACTGCCTTTACAAAAATGAATTGCATCTGTCATTCCTCCCTCCTGGCATAATTCCAACTGCATTATCGTCAATCTTTACCTTCTTCCTTATCCTCTCTCCAACACCCTTTCATACCCTTCATTCCATGCTCCAATCAACTTTATTGCTCTGTAGGAGCCACAGTCCAGAAGACAGGGTCAACTTTCCACTTGTACAGAGGGACGAGGTACTCGGTTTCCAATCCACTGGAATGCGGCCTTCTTTTCACCACCAGCCTACAGATCTCTGTTCTTCTCTTCACACCCCAACTTCCCGCTGCCTTCAACATATCTTCCACAACTCCCGTCGGCCCCCTGCTTTTCTACTCTTCAGTGCTCTTATAGCTTCCTCCGGACTTTCCTCTCAGTATCTTCCAGCTGGTCCTAAACTGGGTGGTCTCTATGTTGCATCCACATCATTTTCTACATTTTCAAACAGCCTTCCCAACTATCTCTTCCCATCTTCTTTAATTCCATCTGAGTCCACAACGATATTGTCCCACTTTCATCCTTCAAGCAACCACCCCCAGTCACATTCAAACCTCTCTCTCGCATCTGCTTTGCAATCCTGAATATCACTCTCTGACCCCTCTTCCGAATCCCAAAGCGTCTCCGAACATTTTCCTATAAGGCCTCCTGCCCTTGTACCTTTTTCTTTGCAAGCCTTCTTGGCTACTTATAACTTCATGCGCGATGCCTCTTCAACCACCTACCCTTCTCCTTTTGCCTTATTCCCTTGAAACTTCTTCCTTCTCTTAAATAATCTTTCCAACTTCATCACCCACCACCATGTTCCGCAGGCCTCGGTGTCCTTTTTCCATCCACATACCTCACAACGGCTCCCAATAAACTATCTTCATTGACATCCAAACCACTTTCAAGCTCAACCACATCAATCCTCAAACCATACTAGCCTCTCTCTGAATGCTTCCTTCACTGTCCACCATCTTTCAACCTCTACACCTTCATCCTAGTGTAACTTCACCCCCTGAATTCTCCTCGCACCCCTTTCACCCTTAATCGCAGACAACCAGTCTTGTGAAAAACAGTCTCCTCCCCTGGGATCACATTTGGGTCCTGGAGGTTTTCCCTATCTCGCCTACGCCACCACAGGAGTCAATGGTTGTCGCTCGACCCACCTGACGCTGTATGTAAATAACTTATTATCCCGCTTTCTGGAATTGAGTATACAAATCAACAAATTGGCTCCAATCAGCCCAAACTCCCAAGATCCTTTCACTCTCCATTCTCACACCATATCCCATAACCCCATGGACTCCCTCAAAACCAATCTGTACTCCTTCCCACATGATCATCCCAAGTCTCCTCTTCCAAAAAAATTCCTCATCATTCACTTCTCCATCAACTTTCTCTATCGTACACCAGAAACATGTTCTTTCTCTTCACCCTTCGACCGACCTGTGGGCAATCCCCGGAGGGATACGTTCACTAAAAGGAGCGGGGTCCCACCGATTTTCAACGATTCTCACATCAATCAACTTATCACTCACCTAGTTCACACTCCACTACCACTGTCCAACTCCTCCAGAAACATGACACCAAACACCATGCATGCCTCCGGGCACCTTGCCATAAACTTGTCTTCCGCCTTACCCTTTCACATTCTCACACCACTTCTCTTTCCATCGTGTCGCCTGCACACAACATATTGTTGTAGATTCGGGGCACTTCAACAGCACCGCCGTCTCAGGCGGTTATAAACGCCGGCTAGTCGCACAGTCTCGTGTCACGCGCCTAAGATCACATACCAAGTAACCTGGGCCTTACCAGTTGGGGATATAGACCCAGCTACCAGACGGTATATCAAGACCGAGCGAGTCCTGCCAGTCCGTTAGCCGTTTGTTATACAAATCGAGCAAATTGTTCCCTTCAGCGCGGCACGAAAAATTCAGGTGGCCAAAATCCTATTAGATTAGCCAGATTATTGACACCGAAACATCGGGGAAAACATGACACAAGCCAAAAACAACCCACCGACAAAACCCCTCCCCTCTCCAAATTTTTTTCCCACCCCCCGACGCGGGCAGCGGCAAAATGGGCGGCGCAACGGTTTTTTTCACCAAAATTTTTCCCCACTTTTTTTTCAAATGTTTTTTTCTGCCAACTAAAAAAAAAAACCCCCCCGGGGGGGGCGGCGGCGGCCCCCCTTTTTTTTAATTTGTTTTTTTTCCTTTTAAAAAAAAAACAAAACTAGGAAGCTACGAACGGTTCGAAGGAGCCTAGCAAAATAAGCCTTACGCCTGGACAACATGCAGACAAGACACGGAGGACTTGGTGTGCTCATGACCGAGAGGAAAGCGCGAGCACGAATGCGTCGTGACAAGCCGATGTGTCGGATTTGAGCAACCAGACCGAGCACGCAGCGGTGGCAAGATGGCGCTCGTACTCCAATCACACCGCTCGCGCATGCCGCCGTGGCAGATGGCGACCGACGACTGTCCTTTGTCGCACCGCCTCACGCACCAGCCTCGGCACGTCGAGCCTCTGATAAGGGTCGCACGGCCACAGAGCTAAAGATCCGGTGTTTCCAGCTAGGTTTCTCCCACAAAGGTCCAGTATGCCCAATCCAGGCCTGGCCTGCTTACACCCAGACCAGCGGCCACATTCTGGAGTGCTGGCCCTCCGGGGGCAGGGGAAAATCCGACGGGGGATTGAAAAGACGTCATCGAGCCGTTTCGGGAGTAAGACAGTCAGCAGGCTCCGTGGTGGACTCAGGATGAACCTGGCATCACCTGCAGGCTGATCCATCCCGAGGAGAACAGCCGGCCAAGCCACTCCTCATAACCGCAGATCTCAGACATGCTCAACAGTTCCTCTTGCCTTGGGGCGGGCTCTCTCGGACCACCCCTGGGGACCCCATAGAGTGTGTCCACTCTTCGAGTTTTCCGCATCCTCCGCCAAGCCGTGCCGGCACTCTGTTGACTGACTCAGGCACCGGTGGGGCTGGTTTAGAAGCGGGGCAGGGGACGACAAAAAAGTAGCCGCCTCTCGGTACACCACTACTGTATGAACACTGGCGACCAGCCTGCTACACACCCCCCTTCCCCGCACATTAACGTCCGGATTAACCAAACAACCTGGCTAAACATGCTTAAGGTGGGATCTGACTAATTCCTATATAATAACCCACTAAGGCCCATTCCGCAACACTACCCCCACCTTTCCTGAACTCTCCGAGCCTCCATTGGCAGCCCACAAGGGGTAATGTGGCCCTGTCAACGTACAGGCACAAAAACTCCCATTACTCTAACCACAATATGGAAAGCACTTAACTCCAAAAACAGTGTCACAGTAAGATTGGCAGTCCCTGTCCTAGTGTGTCGATCACTAAATCTTAACAAACACATTCACACTCTAGGCACAATAACTTAACATTCTAATAGCCTTACTTATTTTATAAACTTGGTTACGGATCCGCCGACTATATTTGCCAAAAATGAAATATAAATATAAAACACATTTTAGCCTTTTATATTTATACATTTTCCGCGAAGCGTGCCAAAAGTTCAAAACCCCGAAATGTAAACGTCGGCATTATTTTCCAAAATATAATTTCGTGCAATGTATATTCGTGCGCGCCACACAGACCGAGTCACTTTAACGAGCTGCCCGCAGTAAAGTCGATTACCCGTATACTGGTATAAGTAATCGCAACTAAAGTGTAGGAGGTGGCACCGGTGACAGACAAACGCGCATGTCTTCGCATCATGGGTCTGAGCAGTGCCTTGCTGGTTTCAGATGACTTTGTTTCTGGGGCGAAAGTGTTGTTTTTGTTTTTTTTTGTGTTTTTTTATACCTTGTCGAGGCTCGTGTAGAGCTAACACACAACGCACAATCAGGGACATGAGACAAGAGAGGAAGACGTGGAAGACCAAACTAGTGGGGAACAGCGACGTACATTAGCGAATCTGTGGAGGGAGAGTATGCGGAACAGGAACATGGGGACAGAAGATGGCCCATTACAGGGACTTTTCAGGAGGAAACAGCGAATTTGAAGGAGGGGTGGGCATGGTGATTATTGTGGGGTAGAAATGATCGAGGATTTGGATGGGATGAAAGAGGTGCGTGGTGAACACAGCTGTTTTGAAGGCCTAGGAAGAATGGGATTGAATAGGTGAGGGAGTTTATTCCAAAGGCGGGAAAAAAAGAGGAATGAAAGAAGTGAAGGTGAGCAGTGATTGTGCATTTTGGTAGTTTACCAGAAGGGGTTGTTGGCGACCTTGAGCGCTCTGCACCAAGGCAAATTGTTTGGACAAACCAGAGAGAGCTGGGGGGTCGAGGCTGGAGAGGAGACGGTAGAAGACAGAAAGACCACCTAACCTGTCTCTGAGAAAGTGAGAGGATCAAAGACTCAGCCTCATTGTGGAAGATGCCAATGATCCGAAATGCCTTGGTTTCTACAGTGTGAGCCGCAGAAAGTGGGAGGCAGGAGACCAGCCACACATGTGCCCCACCTCAGATCTCACATGCCCCCCCCCTCCCGCCCAGCCACACCCCTCAAGAGCACGTCGGCACAAGCACTGTTCGTTGAGAGCTTCATGAAATGGGTTTCCATGGCCGAGCATCCGCACATAAGCTGAAGATCACATGTGCAATGCCAAGCGTCGGCTGAGTGTGTGTAAAGCTCACCACCATTGGACTCTGGCGTTCTGACGGATGAATCTGGGTTTGGCGGATGCCAGGACAACGCTACCTGCCCGAATGCATCGTGCCAACTGTAAAGTTTGTGGAGGAGGAATAATGGCCTGGGGCTGTTTTCGTTGGCTCGGGCTAGACCCTTAGTTCCAGTGAAGGGAAATCTTAACGCTACATCATACAATGACATTCTAGACGATTCTGTGCTTCCAACTTTGTGACAGCAATTTGGGGAAGGCCCTTTCCTGTTTCAGCATTACAATGTCCCATGCACAAAGTGAGGTCCACATAGAATGGTGTGTCGAGATCGGTGCAGAAGAACTTGACTGGCCTGCACAGAGCCCTGACGTCAAACCCATCGAACACCTTTTGGATGAATTGGAAGGCCGACTGCGAGCCAGACCTAATCGCCCAACATCAGTGCCCGACTTCACTATGCTCTTGTGGCTGAATGGAAGCAAATCCCACAGCAATGTTCCAACATCGAGTGGAAAGCCTTCCCAGAAGAGTGGAGGCTGTTGTAGCACAAAGGGGGGTGGGGGGGGTGTCAACTCCATATTAATGCCCATGATTTGGAATGAGATGTTGGACGAGCAGGGGTCCACATACTTTGGCCATGAAGTGCGTCAATATTCACAAGAATCCTTTCCAGGAAGTGCTGTTATGGCAGAGGTTCATATATATCACTCTGGTTAAAGAGCAAGTGCTTGTGCTATATACTCCCTCACAGGACGGCCTGCCATCTCATCCTTTGGGTGGAATTCACACCATGTTGGTGATGGCAAGTTGGTTGGGCGATTGCCATTGCATTGAGCAGTTTTCATTATGCAATGGGCAGTTGTCTTTTTCATGGACTGCAACCAAGCAGATTGGAGTGTGTGTGTGTATGCATGTGCAAGTGTGCTCTCCGTCCATTCAAGCAAGTGTTGGCATGGTTCATAGTCATCACTCTGGTGAAGAAGTGCTTGTGCTATATACTCCCTCGTGGGACGGGCTGCCAGTCCCATAAGGAGTATATAGCATAACTAACAAAAGGACCGAATTGCAGAGAAAATTATATAACAGCGCGATGTCGCCGCGCTTGAACAAGAGGATCAACTGGAATAAATCGACGCAAAATATCAAACATTTTAACCAAAATACCAAACAAGAAGGCAAAAGAAAATACCACAGTTTTATGAAACTTACCAATGCAATACAAAGGAAAGCAACCGCCTCTAATACAAACAGATGAAGAAGGCCTTAAGAAAAGAGTACAACAATGCCTGGGAGAATAGAACGACCTCACCAAAACATTGGAAGAAGAAGAGAAAGCACATTTTAACTGCAAGCATGAAAGAGTTGGTGCCTCATAAACTACATTAGTGGAAGAAAAAAAAAATCTTAAAAAAGGCCGTATTAAAAGAAGTACCGATGTGGAAAGGATTGACAACTGGTGCACATTTTCAGAGTGTGTTGGCAGCCCACCGACGATAGATGATGAGTGGGGTGAAGTTGGAACTGTTTAAAAGACCTTTATATCAAGTTGGTCAGTTTGACATTGGAGAATATAAGAAAGCAAAGGTTCCTTAGCGGAAGGCCAGAGTTGTGGCGAAGACTGTAGAAACACCATAACTTTTTAAACAGTGTGTGGTCAACACTCATTCTCAACTTTTGTAATGCAGCACAAGAAGACAGCCCGAAATGATGGTCAATCTTAAATTATAGTTCCATTTCCAAAATCAGGAGATCTCAGTCTTGGCAGCAAACTTCGTATTATTTTGCTTCATCTCAATGTTTTTGCCAAGATCTACAATCAAATGATTTTGAACCATATCCGTCCTGCTCTTGATCAACACCTGAGGCCAAACCAAAATGGATTCCAGTTTGAAAGAACACAGTTCGACTAAGTTATTTTACTGGGAAGGCTAATAGAAGGCATTTGTGCCCTCAACCCTCGTGCAATGACATTCATCGATTTTCAAAAACCTTTGACTTCATCCATTGTGGCAAGATGATGATTATTCTATCAGCATATGGAATTGCTGATCAACTTGTGAAGGCGATTTTGAGATATATATATAGGGATACATATGGCAAGATACTCTCACCCGATGGAGAAACGAAGCTTTTCAAAATTCCAGCCAGAGTACTACAAGGAGACACCCTTGCCTGCCATCTCATCCTTTGGGTGAATTCACACCATGTTGGAGACACAATGACCTGTTTGATAGAGTTTCTGAATGCATAATCAAGCACAATGACAAAGCAAGGAGGAGGACTTGGGTTCCAAGAGCAGAAACCAAGAATAGAACAAAAGAGTCAAACCAGAGGTTCTTACTGATCTTGACATTGCTGATGACATAGCCTATTGTCAGAATATATTGAGCAAATGCAAGAACATCTCAAGAGTCTAAGCAAGTGCTGGTTGGATATGGCTAACAATGAATGCTATAAGACTAAAGTGATGGCAGTCAATCAGTCGAGAGAGGTCAAATTGAGCGATGGAATAAAACTTCAGTCAATGATTTAAAGTGTCTTGGTTCCTGGATTACCCCAACTGCTCAGAATATCTATATTGGCCTTCAACTTTGCTGTTGGGGTTTTCCCCTCTCTCTGCTGTTTATTTTGTCTTGTGTCCTGATCCATTCAGTGCACTAGTAATAGCTCTTCCACGAGCCTTGACTATGCATACAAAAAAAAAGGCCAGAGTTTGCTGACGACATATCTTGAGGTTGTTGTTCAGACCTCTGCTGAATCCAAAATCTGGGAAATGTCAGACATTACACGAGTCAATTTGGGGGAACGCCCCTGGAAGCCCCGATCCAAAATCTAAAAATCTAAGACAGAGTGGTCCTGCGGACCATCGAGTAGAAGGGCTGTATTGGGTTTCAGAGCAATCGTGTGGTAAATAAGGGATAAGAAGGATCCATAGTTTCAGAGGGTACCCCCCCCCCCATCTTGGGAGCCCCCATGATCTGTAATCGGAAAATTGAAGCCTGAGCGATTGTGCGAGCTACTGTCTTGTATTCATGTACCAAGTTTCAGAACAATCAGCGTGGTGATGAGGAGGAGTGCAAACATAGCAAAAAGTTAACGGATGCCCGGACAGACGAACAGATATCGGACATCATGCCTCATTTTATAAGTTCATCTCTTTGAGAATCTTTTTTTTTTTTAAATTAGTTGCCTAGGGGTGCAGAGATCAGATCATGAACAATGCTCTTATACAGAGCGCTGTTCTGCCTAAGCAGTTTCTATGATTAGGGTTACAATTCTCGTCAGGTCAGCACTCTGACACAGGGAGTCTGGGCATGAATTTGGAATTTGGCCAGGGTGCCGGCGATACCTCACATACTCTTCATAAAGGAGGATTCAGTGTAACATGTATAAATGATAGTTTCAGTTATTCAAATAACAGTTTGATTTAGTTGTAAGTGGGGTGAATTTGCTGGGTGATGGACGTGTTATCTTTAAGGTAAGATGTGCATGATTTTTAATACATGATTATAGAATGGAATGTGTGATTGGAGTTAGAATATGTGATAATGCATTAAATCCTCTAAGCGAGTGAAGTTAGAATGGTGATGTTGTATTGATGGTTGACTGACTGCCTGGATGCAACTGAGGATGTGGATCTAATGATGTGGATCTGTGACCGTGGTTGTGGATCTGCCATTTGGAGAGGTTCTGGGCTGAAGGATCAAAACCTCGAGGAAGAACGGTACCCAGCTGATGATCCAGGCGGTCAGGAAACCAGTCAATTGCTTACAGGTTAAGGTTCTTACTTTAGGAAAGGGAAGTATGTTTTGAGGTTTACAATTTAAATAAAGTTCAATATAGGTGTTGTGAAATTAACATGATTTGCAGAACTCCTTAAATTATTATTTTGTGTTTTAGGAATAGTTGTCACTGGACAGTAATAAGTAGAAATTGTGCTTAAACATACATGAAAAAAACGGAGGTGTGCGTTAGTCACACATGAAGCAAGACATGAGTGTGGCGTATCCCATCCCACGATCGAGATGTGCAGAGGAATACATTGACTGTCTGGGTGTTTGGATCGATGAGCATAAGCAGGCCTTCACCTTGGCATTAAGAAACTCGTAGTGCTCCCCACCCCCCCCCTTCAATGACCACACCTGTCATTTCTACTTTTCAACTCGTAGTTATTTTCACAAATGAATTTTTTTGATGGCGTAATCACTTTGTTGTTTTTTAATTTGGATCCTGGCCATATAGTTGATCTAATTTCCTGTGAATCCAAGTTAATATTAAGTTGATTAAGTCTGCTAAATATCTGCCTTTTTCTCTACCTCAGTTTCATGGTTATTTTCTGCCTGTACTGACAAAGATATTCTGGTGTTTCTTTGCCCGTCTCTGTTGTATTATTAAAATGTGCTCGTTTATTATTCAAGGTATCAATGCAACTTGTGTTTCAGTAATAGTATCACGGTATAATGTCCATTAAGCCCTCGTGATCCGCAAGGTGAAAATGAACCTTCAGTAATGCCCTTCGGTGCATTACACCTTAAGAAAGCAATTGGAGGTGTACCTTTTCATGCAAATTGCCAAAACCTTGTGTATGTAACAATATGAAGAGCGATGTTGTCATCTATATGTAATATTTGGTTTCATAACTCGTGGAGGAGGTTGTACAGAAATTACATTGCAAGAATGAGTAATTACAAGAGATGGGTGAACTTTACATGAATTACAAGGAATGGACAAGTTAACAGAATGTAATGGATTTTAACCTGGGATCGCAAAATCATTTGCAAGCTGCTCAGATCAGAGGGTCAAGCAGGCTAACTCAGTGTGCAGTTCCCATTCCAGATATTTGGGTAATGGTATGTGTTTGATCAAAGACGTACTCCTTCCTTCACACCTGTAGTTGAAGGTCCTTCCACGAGACCTGCAACTTTGTTCGGAGACTGCATCAGGTGTGGATTCGCAAGGTCAACATGAATGGGGGGAGCTGGTGCTACTGGACCCACAAACAGTTGGGGTTATTGTACGTCTCGAGCGGGAGACCTTCCAGTACTACCATCAGAGCATTTTGTGGACCACAATACATTCTTGCAAGTGGCAGCAGTGATGGTTCTTACAGATTAATTTCGCTTATTTTGAAAGGTTGCAAGTAAGGACCCAAAAGTACTTAAAAAAAATTTTTCCCACTTATGTGCTTGTTGAAAATGATGAAGAATTTGATCGTTTCATCTTAACAACTGATCTGATTTGCAGGATTGTGAGTTTTGTATTGAATGGGTGTTGGATAATGTCGATCTTTCATTTCTGTTCCTTACATGACTTTCCAAACTGCCTCACTCAGGTCTGAGCATGCATGGGAAAGTGCTGAGTGTAAAACACCAGGCTGTAACCAGAAAGCGGGACAACCGTCATGCTGTGGCACTTGATTCCGAGCAAAACAACATCCAGGCACGGGATGTCATTAAAGTCACCGATGGGCCACACTCTGTACGTCTGCCTGAAGGGTTCTTAAACTCACCAAATTAGTGTTTTTGTGTGAATCTTTTCATGATGATTGTTTTTGCTCTGTAGATTACATCCTGATTTTTACTTTTAATCCGTAACTTTGGAGCTGTTGAGGTCATCACATGAAATAGTGTGCCCTTTGATTTGTTGTGATATTTTTCATTTCCTGGCAGTACTTGGAGTCATTTGTGTGTCGTCTCCGCCATAAATTCTGATCTCGTTGAGGCCTGAACTGGTTTGTGCTAGAACCAAATACCATGTTTCCGATTACCGAAAGGCAGAACCCGGATGATCCAGAAGTTTGGAAGAGCAATTTTTCTGAGTTTTAAATCAACCAGTGCATGATTTTGCGTCTGACACTACAAGTCGGGCTTGTACTAGTTCAGAGGTCATTTGTGAAGATAGGGTATCTGTGAACCATTATGTATGTGTTGCATTAGAATGTCACGGTAAGTCTAATTCTAGCGATATGACTTTCAGGAAGTGCATGTGTTTGCCTATGCAGGGCCGTGAGGGTGAGGTCAAGCATCTGTACCGTGTTTTGCATTCCTGCACTCCAAAAAGTTAGTGGAGAATGGCGGCATGTTTGTTCGCAAGACCCGCCATGTGGTTTTGGCTGGAGGATGCAAGGTGAGGCACCATATTGACACGAGAGGCGTTGTTGTCATCCAGCATGGGTGGAAATGGCATTGCTACAATTGCTGTTGTGTCATTCTGCAGTCAATCATTATCACAGGTTGTGTAGGATGTTTGCCATTGCATTGGAAACTTGTCCAGCTTGGCATATGTGGATGCCATGTCCAAATGCTAATTCTTGAAGCTCAATATTGGAGAGTGTATTTTTGGCCCTCCTTGCTCTCTGTAAAGGCCCTGTCACACTTTGACGTTTTAGCCAGCGTATGGCAAGGTATCAAAATGTATGTAAAACGCTGGCGTACGCTGAACTATTGATGTTTTTTTTCCAGTTTTGGACATATTCATAACGAGTTGGACGTATGCATAACGTATTAGTAACGTACACAGAATGTTTCGATAACATATAGATAACTTATATCAACGAATGCTGAGCGTGTTGTCGGCGTTCACAACCTATGCCCAATGATAGTCTAACTTATGCATAGCGCGCGGCAGCGTATCGCCGACGATCACGTGGCGTAGCCTATTAAAAGGCTGTGGCTCGACGATTCAAATCACAACCGCACGAGACATCGAAGTGTCAAGCCGCTGTCACACCTTGACATTTTAGCCAGCGTATGCCGACGTATGAAAAATTTGCCGAATACGCTGGCACACGTCGAATACGTTATGGGTAAGTTTGTATACGTTAAGAGCACGCTGAAGCACGCTGGCATACGTCGTAGTACGCTGAGTACGTCGACAATTTTTCAGCATGTTGAAAATTTTTCGACGTATGCCAGCGTATGACTCACACGTTCCGCATACGCTGGCCATAAGTTGTAGGCATGTTATGCGATCATTGACACACGTCGACGCACGTTACTTGTAAGTTACTCATAAGTCGAAACACGTCGAGGTAATGTTTAGCGTACCCGAACTTATTTCTAACCTCTGAGTAACGTGCTTTGAACCTATGAGTAACGTGCTTTGAACCTATGTGTAACGTATCTCCAACGCATATTGACGTATGTAGATGTATTTGACGTCTTTCGGACGACCACAGAACTTACTGACGTGTTACTAACTTACAGCTACCGTATAATGGCTATTGGCACGTTTAGGGGAATTGGTATATAAAAATGGGTTCACACAGGAGGAACCTGTCAGTGTTCCAGACTCCATGGTTTTTATATATATTTTTTTCTTCGGCATGACGGTGATGTTGACACTTCGATTTCTAGTGCGGTTATGATTTAAATCGTTGAGCGGCAGCCTATTAATTATATTATATTATAACCGCACGAGAAATCGAAGTGTCAACATCACCGTCATGCCGAAGAAAAAAACCAAAAAAAAAACCATGGAGTCTGAACACTGACGCTAAACATTACCTCGACGTGTTTCGACTTATGAGTAACTTACAAGTAACGTGTGTCGACGTGTGTCAACGATCGCGTACACGCCTACAACACGTTACTCATAGGTTGGAAAATAGTTTGGGGTATGCTGAACATTACCTCGACTTATGAGTAACTTACAAGTAACGTGTGTGGACGTGGTCAACGATAGTGTAGCGTGCCTACAACTTATGGCCAGCGTATGCGGAACGTGTGAGTCATATGCTGGCATACGTCGAAAAATTTCAAGCATGTTAAAATTTGTCGACGAGCTCGGCGTACTACGACGATGCCAGCGTACTACGACGTATCCCAGCGTGCTCTTAACGTATACAAAACTTACCCATAACGTATTCGACGTGTGCCAGCGTTTTAGACAAAGTTTTCATACGTCGGCATATGCTGGCTAAATCGTCATGGTGTGACAGGGCCTTAAGGCAGGGGATGTCGTATTTTTCAGCCTTGTATCCTAACCCTTGTTTTAATTGGACCTTGAACCGTCTGAATGTCACCATTGACACTATTCATTTAGCAAAAGCATGAAACTCTTTGCAAATCCCTCTTTTGTTGAATTACCTCTGCAAAGGTGGATGGAGGTTTTAGCCCTCCCTGTTTGTTACTTGCGAAATCAGATTCACAAGCCCACCACAAGTTTGATTGACCAAGAGTTGGAGTTTGAACCATTAATTACGTCAATTAATTATGGACTTTTGCAACGTAACATTTAGACCTTTATACTCCATGGATCTTTTAAGACCCTTTGTACCCCTTGACCCCCTTCGAGCCATTGAAACCTTTTCGACTTTTTAGACCTTTTAAGACACTTTAGACTCCTTGGAACATTTTGACCCCACCTTTAGAGCCATGAGACCCTCTTTAGACACTTTGACTCCTGAGACCCTAACTACTCTTGGAAATACCCTTAGATCTTTAGAGCCAATAGACCCTTTATACAAATTGGACTCTTTAAACCTTTACACACTTTAGACCCCTTTGACATGTTAGCCCCTTTAGACCTGGGAACTGTTGGACCCCTTAAGACACACACCACACAAACATCTTTAGTCTTCTTGCAATGCACAGACTATACTTTTTTCAGCAAGTAATGCACAATCTTCACCCACGTGGAGGCTGGGTAGTCTGCTACTTTGAACAGAATTTGCATGTTGGGTCACTGAATTGGTTCACCAATCAAAAACACAAACGTATTGTTTTTTGGGATTTCACAATTATCATGCTATGCATGACATCTTTCTTGGTTGTTATTGAGCAGGATATCTCAAAAAGTTAACGGATTCGGACGAAACTTGGTGAAAGGTTGGGTGGGCCACAGTTATATTCAAGCAGCAATGGACCAACAACAAGTGAGACTGCGGAGCGGAAAAACATATGGTAAACGGCAAGTAAGAGAGTCGAGATAGGTGGGTTAATGGGTGTATAAACAATTGTTAGAGATGGGGAAAGACATGTGATGGTGGTGCACCGCTTGCTCGAAACCCTGGAGGATGGAGTGCATTTGAATTGTCTTCATAAGGCAGTTAAACAAACTGGAGAAAAGAAAGAAAACGTGGTTTTTAGAAGTTTAACAAAGAGCGTGTTACTTGAAGAATCTGTGCATTCTGGAGGAGCTGGAGAAAGTCAAAGAGCAGAAGCGAGCCCGGAGGAGATGTGCTAAAAAAATAAATAGAGACCTCCGACTTGTCTGCGATGCAAGAACAACAGGTCTTGAGCTCATTGTGGGACATTACAATATGGAGAGCTCTGAAGCTACAGATGTGATGCTGGAGCCCCAATCCATAGGAGAGAAATACTCCTTTGAGGTATTGATTGAGGCCTTGTAGACTGTGTAGTTCTGATCTTTATAGAAATGACTTGGAACAATGGAGGATGCCCGGATTGTTGCTAGCTTTGGAGGTCAGCTTTGTTACATGGTTGGCCCAGGAAGGTTATGGCTGATGGTTACACTTAGTAGCTCTAGAGGCTGAACCTCATTCAGTAGCTGACCATGGAAATAGATTTCTGGGTTCATTTGATGATCCTTCCAGAATGACATGAGATAGAGATTTTCTAGGATTGAAGGACCTGTTTCATTTTTCAGTCCACCATCTAATGAATTGCACATCGGTGGAGAGTGCCACAGCATTTGTTGGCCTGTCAGTGGGATACGGCACAATGTAGTCATCCTCAAAAAGAGAAAAAGGATTTTTAGCGCTTCAGAGAGGTTTTTAACCCTTAATAGGTAACTTTCATCCTGCAGTAACATCTGGGCAACTTGGGGTCTTTCAGCTCCCACCCAAGGAAACAAATTTTAGAATAAAAAAGTTCCAATAATTTTATTGCAAAAACATTATGTACATCACAAATTGAAACCCCTTTGATATTTTAAGACGAAAACTAAAGTACTCCTTCCGAGGTCGGAAAAATGAGTGCCAGCATGCTGGTATACTGTCGGAGTGGCGACCCGTCCACGATTGTGCCCAATAGCCAAGGAGACTGCTTAAGCAGCACCAACACTCTTCACAGAGATAGGTGCGAATCTCCTCTCTAACTATTAATGACTTTTTATTATTTTATTTAGAAGAAATGTCTTGAGACAAAAATATTCCTTAAAAAAAATTTTCATAGAAAAAATCCCACATTCTTACCTCCTTGGTCCTCAAAAACCCCAAGTTACCTCTTAAGTGTTGCTGTAGTTGAGGAACAAATTGAGCCCATGAACTGCCTTGCAGCACACCAGACTTCACTGGGCAGGAGAGTAGAGGGTTACATTTATCGCAACGTATTGACTGCACGAGTAGAGGCAGTCAACCATATATGAAGGCGGCCGAGTATGCCACGTGCAGCAGGTGGGCAAGCCGAGCATTATGTGAGGGAGTGTCGAATGCCCAAGATATGTCCATATAATTGAGATTTTGGGCCTCCATCCATTACTGAGAGAAGAGTAGTAGCATGTGTAGGGTTGAGTGACTGCTGTTTTTAAGCAGGAAAGACTTGACATCAGCAGTAAAAAAACTTCCTTTGTACTTTAAAAACTTCGAGAAAACTTATTGGTCTGTAGTTCATTGAATCTGGTAGTGATGTTTGCTTATTTACAGGCAGATGGGGGGTATGTAGGACAGGTTGAAAAGCTCATTCAGAGGAGAAGCAAGAACAGCAGACCAGGATTTGAGAACATGGGTACTGATGCCATCTTGGCACTTTCAAAAACCTTCCATTTAGCAGTACTTAGACAAAAAATATTACGGTATTTTATGGCCTCCATCCATTACTGAGAGAATAAGAAAGCGTGTGTAGGGTTGAGTGACTGCTGTTTTATAACAGGAAAGACTTGACATCAGCAGTAAAAAAAACTTCCTGTGTACTTTAAAAAATTCCAGAAAACTTATTGGTCTGTAGTTCATTGAATCTGGTAGTGATGTTTGCTTATTTACAGGCAAATGGGGGGGTATGTAGGACAGGTTGAAAAGCTCATTCAGAGGAGAAGCAAGAACAGCAGACCAGGATTTGAGAACATGGGTACTGATGCTATCTTGGCACTTTCAAAAACCTTCCATTTAGCAGTACTTAGACAAAATATTACGCATTTTACCTCATCTCATCTCAACCAATCAGATTTTCCACTTGCTTTATCAGACAAAATGGCAGCTCATATAAAATACAAATCATGCTTGGAAACATAATAAGCAAGAGTTTAAAAGACCTTTCCCATATCCTTTTATTTTTTTCTCAAGACTGCATTGGTAAGGTGTTTTATGAACTCTCTTGTTGTATTTAGTGATTTTTGTCCATGTCTCCCAAGAAGAAAACTGTTGCTGGTGGTGAACAAAGTGCAAAAAAAGTCTAGGAAAGTGATGTTTTTGACACAGAAAGTGGAGGTTTTGGATAAACTTGGTTGAGGTGAGAGTGTGGCGTCACTGGGCAGACATTATGGTGTTGACTCGTCCAATATCCACCAAATAAAAGAAATGCGCAGAAAACATATGGGGTAGTCAATGCTCTGGTTTTACGTCGCACACGAGTGTGGCTCCAGTACATGACGTGTGAGTTATTAGGTGAGAGGCCTGAGCCTAGAACCTAACCCTTTTTCCCATAGACCTTTGGTCCTATCTTATGCGGATTTCGTTTATGCAAGGATTTCTAGGAACGTAAACTCCTTGGTAATACCAGGGTTTATTGTGCATGTATTTCAGTTGTCCCAATCATCTTTTGAGTATTTGATCAATGTTACTTGTCACAGTGAATGAGTGCAAGCCCACCATCAAATTTGGTTACACCCAGTGGTGTAGTGCCAAGCCTTGAAGGACCGGAGTTCTGCAAAAATATCAGCTGTGACGTCATCGCCAGATTTACCGTCGCATCAAGTTTTAACATGACACTGAAATGGTATAGTCTCCCAAATGTGATAAATTAAAAACACATTTTATCATGATTAAAAGAAGAAGAAAAATAAAACTCACTCACACTTGAATTCACAATTCAGAATTCCATTTAAAACAAAATAGTCAGATCAGTTGGTCTCGATCTAACCAACGATGTATTGTAATCGAGAATTTTAATTTGATTTAATTTAATTTAATTTAATTTCATTTAGTACCATGTAGTAAGGGCTGGTAATATAGCCAAGCCCCAGATCTTGAGGTACACACACACACACACACACACACACACACACACACACACACACACACACACACACACACACACACACACACACCTCTAACCTTTCTCGTCTGGGTTAGAATCCCACCCAGCTATAAACTGCAATCCTGGTGTTTCACAGGCAGGGAGATTCATCATTGTGTGCCATCCCTTGGATGGACATTAAACTGGGAATCCTGTCTGCCTGTAATGTTATTTAGTTGTTTTTCACATTGTAGTTGTCTTTCTTGGAGTTGATGAAAGGACATAAAGCTTTGGGTCCAGATAAACATTTGACACTGTTGAAGAGATGACACAGCAGGTAACCATGATGTTAACATAATGTCATGCTTGTCTGGTTCCACCATCAACATCCCAACTGGCTCTTTTTGCAAACTTTATTTGGTGTGAAAGCTGTTAAATCGTTTGGCTCTGTTCATTTTCCTACCATTCGAGACGTGATGGATAGGTAGAGTGAAATATAAGAATATGCAGGATGCCTTTGGAATAGTTTGTAAAAGATGTAGGACCCACTAATGACTCATCATGCAAATTATAATAATTTAAAACAATGACTTCAGGTAGCCCAACTCAATCAAAATATTAATAACTTTCGTGAAGATAAATATTTCAAGGGGATAACTCCGAAACTACTTTTGCAATTTATATGCCTGTGTTAATGATATTATACAACTATGCAGTATGCATAATAATTTAAAATCTGTTTGTTTTAAATATTTAATTACTACTTTGATTATGTACCATAATATTACATCAGAAATTAATATCAATAATGTGGCAGATGAGCCCATTATATTATAATTATTTCAAGCAATGGAAAATTCCTGGCATAGTTTACCAGCTTGTCTTTGCCAACCCATAGGACCCTCTCTCATGTGGTTGCTAGGCAACATGGGCATGGCATGTGTTTTATGTTCTTATGATAAGACATTGAGTACACATTGTGGCAGTGTAACATGTGCTGTGTTTGTGTGCATCTCACATCTCACAATCTTAAACCATTCACGATGGCTAACAACGGCGAATCGCCTCTTGCGTCTGTATGTCTCAACCGAGAAGCCATCGAGAAACTTGGTTCATTTGGCCACGTTCATCATGCGTGTGTATGCACCTATGTGGTTTGCCATCAAAAGCAAGCCATCATGCAAGGACGGAGCTCGTCATGTGTTTAACATGATTCAGAAATCACGATACATGTCGCCTGCTCACAAGAAGATTATCGATCCCGTAATTCAGAGAAACGCGTACTTTGCGCACACCGAAAATCTTCTGCTGTGTATATGGTGAGAGATGAAAGAACACCCATACACGAGTTGGTTCTGAGGAGAATATTGAAGGCACGGAAAGAGAAAGATGAGACAGATTGTTCGGTGCGGCAATTTGTTGTTCCAAAATTGAATGTTGATGCGAAGGATTACTCGGAAATCGTGGAGTGGATGTCGTGTAAAGTGACGGAACCACCGATATTGCGGAACATGACGAATGATGAACTGTGGGCATTAATAAATGAAACTGAAATCCCATCAGTAGACTTTCAGCGTTACCCTTGCCATACATAAGCCGTAGATCGCGGAATCAAACTCGTAACCGAGGCGTCAAAGTTAGTGTGCGGCGAGTCATCGAGAGACGGATTTATCAGAAATAGGCAAAACTCAAGGAACAAGATGGCAAAGTTTAACACCAAGAAAGAATATAAAATGTGATTTTCTGACATTGACTGCATATTTACTAATGGCAAT
>CM068961.1:44486022-44520673 GCA_035128595.1 Eptatretus atami
TATATATATCATGGTATCTCAAAAAGTGGTGGACGTATTCAGACAAAACTTGGTGGACACATTGGGTGTGTGACGAGGACTAATTGATTCGATTTTGGTGAAGATCCGAATCTGGATCCAGGTGGATGGATGTATGCGCTCTACCGAGTGCCCTTCTCGTTATTATCATCTGTTTTTTTGCCATGTAGAGTTGTGTTGCGTTTTAGGCAGCTGGCCCTTTTAAATGATTGTTCTCTTGCTAATGTATAACCGCAACTACTGTTCTTTATATTGGCAGTGGAATCATTTTAATTGTTTTGTGCGACTTACAGGTTACATCGGAATGGTCAAAGATGCGACTGAGTCTACTGCTCGTGTGGAGCTTCACTCTACATGCCAGACTATATCTGTGGACCGCAGTCGGCTCACCACAATGTACATTCACAACCTGAAACGTGACATTTATCTATCAATTATAAGTCTGCTTCTTTGCTTGCATTTTTGGGAAGGTTTTTTTTAATCTTGTGTTTTTTTTTCTCTTCTTTTAATTGTCCAGGGATGCCCGAAGAAGACCAGGCATGACGTCTGCTCACGGCCGCACACCAATGTACGGATCTCAAACCCCACTGTATGGTGCAGGTTCGAGGACACCTCTGTACGGTTCTCAAACTCCCATTCATGAAGGTATTCAACACAAATATACCACTTGATAACCACTTCTTGATTCTCCCATGAGGCTGATGGATGTGTTTATAGTCCACTTATGATGATACGGGTACTCGTACAATTTTGAAATTGTTGAAACGATCAAGTTTTGCTGTATTAGGAAGTATTCTTTTTTTTTTTTTCGCAGCCTTTCAGTTTCGTCCACACTTTTAAGCTTTTGAAATTTCTTATCACTTAGTGGTTTTTAATTTTCCAATTTTGATATTTGTGCCGATTATAGTCATACATGCATATCCGGGGATCATTTTTGCTCTTTTAAATACACATCTGAAGAGTGTAGCTTTTTCTTAGATACAAACTCAGATGGCAGATTGAGTCAAGTGGAAACACATTCTTCTAATCTTCTCAGTGGTTTCATTTGGTTCCTAAATTCACCACAGAAACAGATGAGTAACACAGTGGTACTCAACCATAATCATTGCTTCTAATTCTTCATGAAATGGTGTCACTTGTACCCAGAGTGCACCAGTAGTTGTAACTTCCCTCTCAGTCAGTGGCTGCTTGAAGTGAAGTTCTGTGTCGTCTATGCAATCTGTCTGCATGTGTGGCTGATTTGTGTGACAGTTCTTCCATGAGACAGAGTCCTTGTTAAACAAATTATATGGGCTAACGGGCAGTGAAAGGGCAAGGGGAACAGGGAAATTGATTTTATCAAATGGGGGTGAAAGGATTAATATGAGAGAAGTCAGGCTTATTGGAAAGGTCCTGAGAGCAGAAGGGGAGTGAGAGCACTTTTGGTTTTTTTGTATCCCTTCTCGAGGCTCGTATGAGAGCTAACGCACAATGCACAGCAAGGGGGGCATGAGACGAGGGGCGGGAGTGGGAAGGACAAAACAGTGGGGAACAGCGACATTAGGAGATCTGTGGAAGGGAGAGGGATGGGGCTGGGAACACGGGGTATACAAGATGGACATTACAGATGGATACTTGAGAGGAGAGATTACCTTTTTCAATACTGTCGGACCCCGCTATTCATGAGGGATACGTTCCTGAAAAATGCTGCGAATGCCAGGGTCCGGGAATATAGGGGCATTGTTTAAAAAAAAAATAAAAAAAATATAACATGGTCTCTGCTCGTGGAAGAGCGATTCAGGACACAACATAAGGGGAGACACCAACAGCAGGGTGGAGGAAGAAAATAGTCGGAGACGGACAAACAAGGGTGCAGGTAACAATGAGGGGTAAGGGAGAACGCAAAGAGTGAATATATGGATACATAAGCAAAATTGTTTGACTAGTTTGTGATTTTTGTCAAGGTCTGAGAAAAGGGAAGAAGATGCTCCTGTTTGTCAGAAGGATGACAGATGTCATGGCAGAGAGTGGAGTCATCAGCAAAGAGATAAAGAGGATTTTCCAGAGTCAGTAAAATCATTGATGAAGTTTAGGAATACGATGGAAGCCCAAAACACTGCCTTGGTGTACTCCGGGCCTTGACGGAGAGGAGAGGAAAGGGTTCCGTTGAGAGCCACAGTTTGACTACAAGAGGGGAGGAAGTCAGTATTCCAAGAGTGGAGTTGGCCGTGGATTCCATCGGCAGACAGTTTGGAGAGCAAGGCAGGATGCCAGACTATCATAAGCTCGAGATATGTCCAGAGAGACTGCCCTGATTTGATGTCTGATATTGAGGGCCTCCATTCATTGTTGGGAGAGGAGAAGCAACATGCCCATGGTAGAGTGTCCAGGTCTGAATCTGAATTGATTATCTCAGATGAGGCTGTTAGAGGAAAATAATGATTTTATGTCAACTGCGATGATGGATTCCAACGATAATTATTGCTGATTATTGGATAGAATGAAAATTCCATGACCTTGCTGATGATTGGAAGTACAGTAAGCAAATTGGGCTGGAGTTAAGGGGGTCCGTTTTTGCACCTTTTTATGTAATGTTGTGATGTTGGCTGATTTCCAATTTCCGAGGTGGATATAGGAGACCAGTCCTGAAGTGGTATCTTTTTAAAGAACGTGAATATGCGAAGCAAGAATGTTGAAGCAGGTTGCACTTTATGACCCGTGAATACACGGGGTCCGCAAATAGCAGCATCCAACAGTATGGCTAATTTCAAAGCCGCAGTGGCACAAGATGATTCTTTGGCACACCGAACGTGTCCTGGACGTGTCAGCATCACGCAGAGGCAAAGTGAGCTTGGGCCGAAGTGTCTCGAAGGCGTTCAGAGCACACAAAGTGGCGCAGTGGTGGCACAGTCTCATTTAAATGTTGAAGGAGGCCTTGCGACATCGACTTTGTCCATGTTGGTGGAATGGGTCTGTGAAAGAACATTGAGAGCACGGCAACATTTAATATAGTGCAGTCAAACAATAGCTGTGTGAAGAGAGACAGAAAATGCCATCAACCACCAACAACACTGAGCCTGTATGTGACCAGTTGTGCTCCGTTGTGCTTGTGTCTGCCAGATGAACTGATGACTCTTCTTTGGATCCTCTTTATCTAAATTGTACTCTCACTGCGATTCTCATTTTTTTACTTATAATTTTTTTTTTTTTTTTAGGAATGCAGCTATATGAGAGGTCATATGTGCTTACTTTTTCCTCGACAAATGATTAATTAATTATCAAGCCTGGAACAGTCATCTTGGGTCAGGCCTCATAGGAAAAAGGTACTTTCCTGACCCATCTAGCATGACTGCTCCCACATGCCTGGAAAACTTAACACCCTCATATGTCTTTGTGATGTCATCGACATCACAACTTAGTTATGTATTCAGTGATTGGATGACAGGATAGTTGGCAGAAAAACTATGCAAATTAAAATGTATTTTTGAAGGCCTCTCATATGTATTTGATCTTTCATCTCCCACTTCCTTTGTCAAATTGAAGAATGAGGTGTGATTTTTTTTTCCCTCCGCCACCGAAGGTGAAGGACGTTATGTTTTCACCCCTCTCTGTCTGTCTGTGTGTAGGGTATCTCAAAAAGTTGTGGACGGATCCGGATGAAATTTGGTGGGCAGGTTATGTGTGTGACAAGGACGAACGGATTACATTTTGGTGAAGATCCGGATCCGGCTAGAGAACTGTTTTTTTTTTTTTGTACACACTCTCGAGGCTCATATGAGAGCTAACACGCAAAATGTACAAGAGGAGCAGGAGACAAGAGGGGTGGGAGAGGGAAGGAAAAAAAACAGTGGGGAACAAAGACATGAGGATATCTGTGGAAGGGACAGGGATAGGGTGGGGTACACAGGGTAAACAAGATGGACACTACAGGGACTTTCAGGTCCTTAGATGACAGGGACTTTCAGAAAGGAAAGGGAATTTGAAGGAGGTGGGTTTGGGGTGGATTTTTTTTGGGGTGGATTCGGAGAGATCATTGATCATTGATGAAAAGATCATGGTTTTGGATGGGGGAAGATAAGAGATGGTGATGAGCAGGTGTTTTGAAGACCTGGAGCTAAGAGTGGGATTGAAGAGAGTTTGCACGGACTTGCCCAGTACTTTGCACGGCGGAGGATGCCCAGTCTGTGACTGGCTTTGGAAGCCAGCTTGGAAATGTGGCTTTCCCAGGAAAGATCATGGCAGATAGTGAGAGTGTGGGAGTTTGTTCAAAAGGTGGGTAAAAAGAGGAATGAAAGAGTGAAGGTGAGCAATGATTCTTGATTTTGGTAGTTTTACCAGAAGGGGGTTGCTGGTGGACCTTGAGCGCCCTGCGGAAATATGGAGGGGGATATATCTCAGACAGGGCGGGGGGGGGGGGGGGGGGGCAGGCTGGAGAGGAGACTGAAAAAGATAAAAAGACCACCGACGTGCCTGCGGTGAGAGGATGAGAGACCCAGAGACTCGGTTTCATCACGGGAGATACCAATGATCGTAAATGCCTTGATTTCCACAGCGTGAAACCGAGAAAGGTGAGAGGCAGGAGCACAAGCCCAGGGGGGAGAGCAGTACTCTATCAGGCTGCGGACGATAGCTTTGTACGTGGACAGAAGCTCAGGTGTGCCAAGGAAGGGATGCCCAGTCGGCAACTGGCTTTGGAGGCCAGTTTGGAAATGTGGCTTTCCCAGGAAAGATCATGGCAGAGAGTGAGACCCAGAAGCTTGAATGCAAGGACTTCTTCAAGAGGATTGTTGTGAAAGTTCATGGGGGGAGGGAGGTGGGGTCCAGACGGTCCTTTCAGAGAGTCATAGTGAGAGTGTGAGATTTGTCAGGGTTGAAAGACATGTTCCACGTGTTGGATGAGTTTGTGATTTTTATCCAGATCTGCAGAGAGTGAAGAAGCTGCTGCTTGCCAACCTGAGGGATGAAAGATGGTATAGCAGAGGGTGGAGTCATCAGTGAAGAGATAAAGAGGATTTTCCAGAGGGTCAGAGAGATCATTGATGAAAACCAGAAATTGAACAGGGTCTAGAACGCTGTCTTGAGGAACTCCAGTCTGGACAGGAAGAGGGGATGAAATAACTCCATTTAGGGCCACATGTTGGCGGCGACAGGAGAGGAAGTCTGTGTGCCATGAGTGGAGATTGTCTTGGATACCTCAGGAAGAGAGTTTGGTGAGCAGAGAAGGGTGCCAGACTATATCGAAAGCATGCGATATGTCTAGGGATATGGCTCTGATTTCATGTCTGGCATTAAGGATCTCCATCCATTGTTGGGAGAGTAGAAACGGCATAACCAGGGTATAATGACCTCATCGGAAATCAAGCCATTGGAGAGGAGGAAGGATTTAATGTCCGAAGCGATGATGGATTCCATAACCTTGCTGATGATTGGGAGAAGGGTGATTGGTTTGTAGTTGCAGGGATCTGTTTTTGCACTTTTTTATGCAGAGCGGTAATGTTTTAAGTGGTTCTTCACCATTGCGAGACGGGGCGAAAAATTGTATATGGTACGATATCTGAAAAAGTTGACGGATTCGGATGAAACTTGGTGAACAGGTTGGGTATGTGACCATGACAAATTGATTCCATTTTGGTGAAGATCCCAATCTGGATCTGGACTCTTGAATTATTTGATTTTTTAAGTGATTCTTCTCCATTGAGAGATCGAGCCAAAAACAATATCGTACTGTAGAGCACGATATTTCAAACATGTATTGGGCCCGATATGTTCTCGTAGATCAGGCATTACGTGGCGGAGGTATGCGCTTTACCAAGTGCCCCTCTAATTTTTCTTTGTTTTGATTTACCAGTTCATAATCTCCATTTCTTTCCAATATCTCACCCCCTCCCCAACCCCTCCTCTCTTTTTTATTTTTCCTTCCAGGAAGCCGAACACCTCATTATGGTTCTCAGACGCCTGTCCATGACGGCAGCCGCACACCCAGCCAAAGTGGAGCTTGGGATCCAAGCAACACAAACACTCCAAAGTACCTATTTGTTCAGTTTAATCCTCATTGATATTGTAGCATTCCACTGATTGTCCTTTTTCATTTAATTTTACTGCTTTTTCTTTGGACAATCTGATAACACTTATACGGTTTTGTTTAATATCCTTCCAGCCGCACAGACGATGAATTTGAATATGGTTTTGATGATCCTTTGCCATCGCCACAAGCGTACGGACCCCAATCCACCCCTCAGACCCCAGGCTATGCAGATGTGCCATCACCACAAGCCAACGCACAGTACAACCCGCAGACCCCTGGGACACCTGCAATGTGAGTTCAGTTGTGCATTCAGTGTGCAGCTACTGTTTGCCGGCCAACGAGTAAGCAAGGCGAACTTTTTTTTATGCCTCCGTTGATGAAGTCACCGGTGACATTACGTTTTCGGGTTGTCCGTACCTATGTCCATCCATGCTAATTTTCTCTGTTTACTCTGCAACTGCTTATCCGATTGACATTTTCACCATAGGCGCGAATACTCATGTAGAATGTTTTTATGATAATTATGAAGTCATAGGTCACGTGTTGTAGCAGCCATGTTGGA
Source organism: Eptatretus atami (assembly GCA_035128595.1). Taxonomy (NCBI): domain Eukaryota; kingdom Metazoa; phylum Chordata; class Myxini; order Myxiniformes; family Myxinidae; genus Eptatretus; species Eptatretus atami. Next base: position 44,492,607 of record CM068961.1, read on the forward strand.
AAAAAGGAAAAAAAACTTTGGACCTCTGTGTCTCCAAAGCTGCTTCATGGAAAAAAAATTTAAACTTGGCACATGTGAAGTACCCCTCATAGGGAACGAGTGGGATTTTTTTTGATGTCATTGGTGGCTTTGTTATGACGTCATTGCATATGTCAAACACTTTATCCGATCAGTATAAAAATTTTTGAGGGTCATCCAGGGCTAAATTGTAAATTGTAACTGTAAAAGTTGTTTACGTCATTGGTCACCTGGTTCGGCAGCCATATTATTTTTAATAGAAACCTTCAAAAATCTTCTCCGAAAGGGCTGAACAGATCGAGGCGAAACTATACATGTATGATTGCATATCCATGAGGAAGAAAAAGTTCTCAAACTATGACATCATAGGTCATATGGTTTGGCAGCCATATTGGATTTAACCTCAAACCCTTAAAAAAAATCTTCTTCTCCAGAACGGCTTGACAGATCGAAGAGAAACTTCACCCACATGATCCCTAATCCTTGGGGATACCAGGTTCTTCACAAATAATTTATAAGTCACATGGTCTGGGAGCCATGTTGGATTGAACGAAAATCTTTGAAAAATTATTTCTCTTGAACCGCTTCATCAATTGACATGAAACGTCACAATTATGTTCTAGTAGTGATGGGGAGGGAATGTGTTTTCAATTTCAACCTGATAGGATTCATGGTCTGGCAGCCAGAATTATTTAATATTCTTAACCTGGGTTCAGGGATTTCAATCAAACTTGGTACAAGTATTTATAATGAAGTAATAATGTGGGTGGAGGCATATCTGGCGACGTTGCGACGTCGAAGAGTGCCCTTCTGTTCATGGTTGAAGAGTTTTTCTTATTTTGTTGGTTAAGGGGTAAGGCATTTTCAACTGACATTGAATTTTTATCTTCCCTTAGGTACAACACAGATCAGTACTCGCCATATCCAACCCCCTCCCCTCAGGGTTCCTACCTCCCGACGCCGAGCCCCCAGAACTTTCACCCTGCACCCAGCCCAGTTGGCTATCACAATACAAACTCTCCTGCCAGTTTCCACCCCACACCTTCCCCGATGACCTATCAGGTACCATGATTTCTCCATCTGTTGTATGTCATCCTAGCACCGGTTTTCTTGTTAACCTCCGCCATCGAAGATGGACGGAGGTTACTGTTTTCACCCCTGTCTGTTTGTTTGTGAACAGTGTTACGGAAAAACTCCTGGACGGATTTCGACGAAACTTGTGGGGGATTAGGTATGGTCAAGGATCATGCCATTAGATTTTGGACTTGGTCAAAGTCCAATATGGCCGCTATGGGGCCATTTTGAAAAAAATATTTGAATTTTTGTTTTTTGCATTTCTACATGTTTTAAGTGATTTCCAACCAAAAAAAAAAGTTGGAGAAAAAAAATACTTGGAAAATTTTACTTTTTTTCAAAAAAATTTCGATTTTATTTGAAAAATATTTGAATTTTATTTTTGCATTTCTACATGTTTTAAGTGATTTCAACCCCCACCCCCAAAAAAAAATTGTTAGAGAAAAAAAACAAAATTTTGCAATTTTTTTCAAAAAATTCCGATTTTTTTTTTTGCATTTCTACATGCGCGTCGATCTAGTTTAGTTTATTCAATCGTGGTTCAGTAGAGTCTGATCCGTTTTGAACCTACAATGAAATGGATATCGGGTTCACTTAAGGTGACCCAGCAGTATTGGCGGCGGAGGTTTTGCACTCTTCCGAGTGCTCCCCCTCTAGTTTTGTTTTGTTTTTGACACTGCTGCTGTATTTAATTGTTGAAAGAGCGTGGAATATATTTTTTACCAAACCACTTTTTAAAAAGAGAACTTGCTTTGCATGTAAAATAATAAAGCCAGCTTTTTTTCATTGTAAGAGAAAATCTGTTCATGGTTGGTGTGCATTGAGTAACCAAAGTCACAAGTTCGTCCAAAGGTTCTTCACAACATGATATTCCCACAGTGTTGCCAAGCAGGTGCATGTCCTGTCTCCAAGAGCACAGTGTGTTGCAGAAATCAAGTCAGCTGCAACAACAAACCTTTTTGTCGTCTGCTCAGATCTTGCAATTAATTAATCGAGACTGTCGATTTATAGTTGTTGAAATAGCCTTGCAATTCATAAAAAAGCCTCGAGGTAATAGTTCATGACCTTCATAAAGCTGAATGGTTGATCTCCGATGATTTTTTATTCCTACTTTTTGGTGATGGGGGAACGCACGATGTTTGAGGAGCAAGCTATTGCCAAGACTGTTATCTGTGTGGTTAATACTTTAGAAATATTTTGCGAATAGCATTTTTTACTTTTGGAAAAAAAACAATTGACTACGAGAGTAAAATGAAGAGAAAATAAAAAAGAGACGTTCTTCATTGTACCAGACAATTTGATTACAGCTTGCATGCCGGTTACATTTAACTCGGTTGTCATTTCACCGACTGTGGCCCAAATGGATGAAACTTAATTTTGTAGTGTGTGAACATAAAATTGATGTCAGGGGAATGTCGGATTTTATTACCTCCACCAACGAAAGTGGACGGATGTTATATTTTCCTCCTCCTTTGTCTGTCTGTCTGTTTCAAAAAGTTATGGACGGATTCCGGCGAAACTTGTGGACCGGTTTTTATACGCCGATATATACATATCGGGGCGTATTATGTGATACGGGTCGTCCGTCCGTCCGTTCTGTCGCGACTCTAACTCCCAAAGTTTTCAACTTTCACGTTTCATATTTGGTACATAGGTACAGACTGTGGAGACGGTGTGTAGTGACATACGTTCGTCATCTAAAGTGGTTGCCATAGCAACCAAGATGCTGTTTTCCATGTAGTAGCACAATTCTGTATATACCTTCTTGTTCAGGCGTATATTGTGCTCACTTGCACTCTGTTATAGCCCGATATATATATCGGGGCGTATTTATTAATTTTATTTATTTTATTTTATTTTTGTCAACCAAGTCGAGGCTCGTGGAAGACTTAATAACACGAAACATATAACAAGGCAGGAGACAAGAGGCGTGGGAGGAGGGGGTGGGGGAGCACAAAATAGTGGGGAACAAAGACAATAGGATATCAGTGGAAGGGAGAGGGATGGGGTGGGGTCCACAGGGTAAACAAGATGGTACTACAGGGACTGTCAGGAACGAAAGCAGGGAATTTAAAGGAGGTGGGTTTGGGATGGATTAACAGGGGTAATAAAGATCAAGATTTTGGATGGGGAAGATATAAGGTGGTGGTGAACAGCTGTTTTGAAGACTTGGAGGGAGGAGTGGGATTGAAGAGAGAATGGGAGTTTGTTCCAGAGGTGGGAAAAAGAGGAATGAAAGGTGAAGGTGAGCAGTGATTCTTGAGTTTGGCAGCTTCACCAGAAGAGGGGTTTTAGCGGATCTTGATCTCCCTGAGGAAATATAGGGGGGGACAGATCACAGACAGAGTGGGGGCAGGGGGGAGGCCAGGAGGAGACGGTAGAAGACAGACCACCGACTTGCCTCCGGTGAGAGTGGGAGACCCAAAGACTCAGCTTCATCGCAGGAGATAAGCCTTGGTTTCCAGAGTGTGAAGTCAAGTGAGGTGTGAGGCAGGCACCACCCCGGAGGGGAGAACAGTACTCCATCAGACTATGGATGAAAGCTTTGTAAGTGGTTAGGATGCCCAGTCGGCGATTGGCTTTGGAGGCCAATTGGGAAATGTGGCTTTCCCAGGAAAGATCATGGCAGATAGTGAGACCCAAAAGCTTGAATGAAAGGACTTCTTCAAGGGGATTGTTGAGAAAGTAGATGGGGGGGGGGGAGGGGTTCAAGACGGTCCTTTCGGAGAGACATGGTGAGGGTTCAAAAGGGTCTAAAATGCCGTGGGGGGGGGGGGGTTGAAAGGTGTTCGGGTTCCAAAAGTCTACATGTTTAAAAGGTATGTTCCAATAGTCCGTAATTAATAGACATAATTAATATTGCTAGCCAAGGTCCAATAATAAGTAATTAATAGACGTAATCATGGTCCAACCCACCTTTAAACAATTCATAATAAATAGACATAACAGTGGTCGAGCAAGACTACCTCAATGAGGGTTCACCGTCCACCCGTGTTTTCCAGTTTTATATACAGTACTTGCAGAGTACCCACCCCCTAGGTGGGTCGAGTTTGAGCATTACTTGCTGAGAAAAAGTATAATCTATATTTTTCAAGAAGACTCTAGATGTTCGCGTGATGTGTGCTTAAAAGGTTCGAGATAGTCGAAAGGTCGAAATGGTACCTTCCAACAGTAGTTCGCATCTCAGGGGTCAAAAGGGTCTCATCTCTCAAGCATGTAAAAAGGAGTCTAAAAAGGTCCATATGGTCTAAAGCTCGAAATGGTCAATGGTTCAAGCTGTCTAATCTGTCTAAGGATGTAAGGGGTATAAAGGGTGTTCAGGTCTCAGGGGTCGAAAGGGACTTAAGGGACTTAAGTAAAGATCTCAAGGTTCAAGGAATTTGGTGGGTATAGAATGTAAAAAAGGGTTTCAGGGGTCTTGTGGTGGGCTTGGGATCCTAGGATCCTGAGTTCAAATCCCACTTGGCTGTTGAATTAATACTAGGTGGGGTAGACTCTGCCTGTCATCCTTCTGAGGTCGGCAAAATGAGTGCCAGCTTGCTGGTATCCTGTGTCGGCGTGGCGACCTGACCAGGATTGTGCCCATTAGCCAAGGAGACTGCTGAGGCAGCACCAACGCTCTGCACAGAGTATGGTTCTGATGGATGGATGGATGGATGGATGGTGAGGGTGTGATTTTTATCCAGCTCTACAAAGAGTGGAGAGGCTGCTGCCTGCCGATCAGAGGGACGAGAGATGGTACGGCAGAGGGTGGAGTCATCAGCAAAGAGGTAAAGAGGATTTTCCAAAGAGTCGGAGAGATCATTGATAAAAACCAGAAAAAGCACAGGGACAAGAACACTGCCTTTGAGGTACTCCAGCCTGGACGGGAAGAGATGCAAGAATTCCACTAAGTGCTATGCGTTGACTGCGACAGGAGAGGAAGTCTGCGAGCCATTAGTGGAGATGGCCTTGGATACCATAAGAAGAGAGTTTGGTGAGCAGTGTGCAATGCCAGACTGTATCGAAAGTTCGTGATATGTCTGGAGAGATTGCTCTGATCTCATGTTTGAGGACCTCCATCCATTGTTGGGAAAGCAGAAGTAGCATGTACAGGGTAGAGTGACCTGGTCTAAATCCAAAGTGATGATTGGAAATCAAGCCATTGGAGAAGATGAAGGATTTGATGTCGGAATCAATGATGGATTCCATGACCTTGCTGATGACTGGGAGCAGGCTGATTGGTCTGTAGTTGCAAGGATCATTTGCACCTTTTTTATGCAGAGCGGTAATGTTTGCTGATTTCCAAGCAGATGGCAGGTGACCTTGAGCAAATGAGAGGGTGAATAAAACTGAGGGTGAGCAAAAGCAGCAGAGCATGTTTTTAGGACACATGGGCTGATGCCGTCTAGACCGGTTGTAGAATCTGAGTTGAGGTTTGACAGCAAACTCTCCACTTTGTCAGGAGAAAAGGACACAGAGTCCAGTAACAGCTGAGTGCGACTGGGTAAGGTGGGTACAGAATGTGATTGGTTTAAGACACAAGATTTAGAAGCAAACAGAGTTTCGGCATTCAGCCTTTTTGCATGGTGTCAGCTTTGCGGGCATTTGAGGTAAGGGAGGGGATGGAGGGGGAACATACACCAGAAACGGATTTAACTAGACACCACGTGGATTTGGAGGAGGGAGATGTGTTTGAGGTTGGGTGTGTAAACAGAACGAATTGATTCGATTTTGGTGAAGATCCTGATCTGGATACGAGAATTTTAAATGATTCTTCACCGTTGAGAGATGGAGCCAAAAACTATATGTAGCACGATATCTCAAAAACTTGTGGGTGGATTGGACAAAACTTGGTGAGTGATTTGTGTAGGTGATAAGAACAAGCTAATTAGATTTTGGTTCACGTCCGGATGCAGATCCGGCTTATCAGTGGGATACAAAACTTAAACTTTTCAGCCTGGCGGAAGTACGGGCTCGACCAAATTCCGTTCTAATTTACTTTGTGCTTACTGGCTTGGTTTACCTGACCTATTTTTGCTGCTGTTCCATGACAATATTTGGCAGTGTGGTGCTGCAGTGATATTTTTAGGCGTGATCTTGTTTACTTATTATTTTTTTTCTTCAAAAAATTTTTTTTTTTCTTTGTGTGTGTTCAAATTTAACTTTGGAGGCCAGCTTTGTAACGTGGTCAGCCCAGATGAGGTGAAGTCGATGGTGAAGCCAAAAGTTAAGTGATTGAAGAGATCAGTGGCTGATATTATGGAAATATATATAATATTTAATATATATATATATATATATATATATATATTGAATAATTAATCGGTGAGTTTAATATTCTTCCGAAGCGACAGGGTGAGACAGTGAGATATGCCAGGATTGAAGCATGTTATCTCTTTCTCAGACCAGTGTCTATCATTTACAAATCAGAAGAGAGAGAGAGAGGGAGACGCAGCTGCTGTCTGCCGAGCAGAGGGATGTGGGTATGTACGACGCATTGTGAATCGTTTGCAAAAAGAGAGGCCTTTCCAGAGCATCGGAAAGGGTGTTTATATAAATTATGTGCAAGAATGGTCCCAAGACACTGCCTTGAGGTATTTCAGCCACTACTGGGAGAGGAGGTGACAGATTTCCATCGAAGGCTGCTTGCCGACAAGATGAGTGGAGAAAGTTTCCAAGCCATGAATGGAGGTGGCCTTGGATGCTACAGGCAGCTCGAGCTTGGCAAAAAGAGCAGGGTGCCAGACTGGGTCGAATGCCTTGCATATGTCTGGAGAGATAATCGTAACATATTTAAGATTCAGAACCTCCATTTGTTATTGAGGGAGAAGCAGCAGCATGTCCAGAGGTGAGCGACTGGGATGGAATCCAAACTGATTTTAAGAGATTTGGCTTTTTGAGACAAAGACAATGTCAGCTGCATTGTTTGATTCCATGACTTCGCTCAAAATTGGGAATAAGCTTTCTTGTCTGAAGTTGACAGGATCCGTTTTTGCACGCTCATTGTGTATGGGAATGGTATGTACCAGAGTTGAGAGGATGGATATGATCATTGCAGATGAGATGGGATAAACTGGTGTATGAGAGAGTGGGTTTTTGATTGTTATTTTGTTTTTTCTTCTTGGATTGCAGAATACATGGAATGAGGTTGTTTTTGTTTTGTTTTCTTTAATATGTATATATATATATGTTCAGAAAAAATATTTTCACGAAAAAAATAAGTGACCACTATATTCGTTATTGTTGGGTAGTCGATCGAGTCGAAAATGCTCGAAGAAAAAATTTTTTTTTTGAAATTTGTTCTACCCTTATTATCACTTTTTCCGTCGATAGTTTGTCTGTCTGTCTGTCTGTCCTCTGTTTGTCCAGTGCTCCGTTAACAAATGGCGATTTCGATGAAACTGTGTGTTGGGTTCATACCATGACCTAGTTTTGTGCAAATAAGAACCGTTGCTATGGCACCACCGTTGCCTAGCAACGGGACTTTGAAATTTTTGAAAAATCATAAAAAATTAATTTTCGAAAATCAAAAATCGGGCACCGAGCGACTGTGGGCAGTACATTCAGCCATATTGTCAAAAATTCCAGCCGGATCCTATGAAAACTGTCGGAGAGATAGACTTTGAATGAACCCTGGTCGGAAACAATAAAAAAACGAAGTTCGTTATATCTCAGAGACTATGAGTCAATATACATGAAAAAACTGGTATGGTAAGTTCATGGTATGTCCTAGTTATGTGTGAGAAGAAACCGTTGCTATGGACCCCTCCGTTGCCAGCAACGGCCGAAAAACCTCTAAATGTGGGGGTATTTTAACGAAAAAACAATCTGCAGCATTAACCCTTGAAGCTAGAATCATGAATTTTCTTGTGCCTAATCCTCAGGTCATTCCCCATCAAACGGGCCCATCGCGTCAGGTTCTATTGGGTAATCGACTACCCATGTCCGCTACCGGCTTGTCTATCTGTCTGTCTGTCTGTCTGTCTGTCTGTCCCGAGCATACTCCGTGGTTTTGATCCATCCTGATAAAATTTTGGTGGGAGGTTTATATCATGATCTAGTTTGTGTTTCCTGAGAATGGGCGTGGTGCGCCCATTATGGGCGGAGCCACGCCCAAAAAAACGTGGTTTTAGGGGTAGCCGATTTCAATTTGCATCTTCTCCTAGGGGGTTTGTCGAATCCGACAGGGGTTTCGGTATTTGGTTGGCCCATTGGCACCTGCATAGCCCCACGGAGCTCGATTTTTCATTTTCCACAAGGTCAAGGTCACAAGGTCACGAACTTAGAAAAATGCGAATTTGACATAAAAATCATCTCTTCGAGGGGTTTGTCGAATCTGGCTGGGGTTTCGGTATTTGGTTAGCCCAATTGCACCTGCATAGCCCCACGGAGCTCGATTTTCTCGTCCAAGGTCAAGTCACAGGTCACGAACTTAGAAAATTGCGAATTGGTTTTTAGGCGGTAGCCAATTTCAATTTGCATCTTTCTCCGAGGGGTTTGTCGAATCTGGCAGGGTTTCGGTATTTGGTTAGCCCAATGGCACCCGCATAGCCGCACGGAGCTCAATTTTTCATTCGTCCCAAGGTCAGTCACAAGGTCACGAACTTAGAAAATTGCGATATTTGACATAAAAATCCATCTTCTCCGAGGGGTTTGTCAAATCTGGCAGGGGTTTCGGTATTTGGTTAGCCAATGGCACCTGCATAGCCCCACGGAGCTCGATTTTTCATTTTCGTCACAAGGTCACGAACTTAGAAAAATTCGAATTTTGACATAAAAATCATACGACCGCCCAAACTTTGAGAGCTAGGATGACAATATTTATTGCCTAATCTTGAGTCATTCCCCACCTAAAGTCTTCAAACCATTTTGCTCTACTCGAACACCTTGCCCGCGCCCCTTCAAGTTTGTTTTTACGCTGATTTCATCAAAGTATGGATAATCTGAGGAGTGCGAAATGCCATATAGCCTATATGACGTTATATTGTTCCTGGAATGTTCCAGAGGAAGTTTTGCACCAAAGGTCATAATCCTTGACCTTTGACCTTTAAAGTTCAACAGGTCAAATTTTCAAAGTTGTGGGAATCGAACCGGGTTTTCGACCTTCTTCGACGAACTAACTCCAATAAGCTAAGCACGTATCCTGTTTCCTTATTTTAATGTCCACAACATTGTTTTGTGACCTTTAAACGTTATGCAAAGGAAATTTTTAAAGTTGTTGAATGAAGCCGGGTTTTGACATTTTGCAGCTAATAACCTGTCACTCGTTCCACATCATGTTGATCATTTTATAACTTGGTCAAACATTATCACATTGTCTCATCCTTGACTTCTGAAACAATCTACATCGTCAAATACTGCTCGTGAACCATTGTCGTCTTCAGACTTGTGTTTATTTATTATATATTATATATATATATATATATTGTTACGAATTCTGTGCCCGCCTGGCGTGCGATCGGCCGCGTTTCTCTAATAGCAGCCGCGTCGCCCACCGGACGGACAATTCAGTCGTGACCCCCTGGAACTACCGCCAGGAGCCAGTCATGGGTGGGGGTTTAACCTCACCACGATCGTGCCAATTGCCCACCCGCGCAGGATAGGGGTGCTCGCCAAATTCGACCTACCTAAGTACCTGCGCGAGTAGTCGACCGGGCGATCGTACCTCGCCGCAGTCGGCCTAGGACACGAACCGCTTTAAGCGTCCGTTCCGTGCTACAGTGATAACCGAGCGGTGTTATCCCGACCTCGAGGATCAGATTCCCTTCTTTACTCGGGTGTTCAAAACCCACTACTAATTTATTCCGCGATTCAAGATGCACTTTCAAAGGGAAAAAGACGACGAACGGGATACATTTCACACAAGGACATTTATTCACAACAACACATATACAGTAGCAAAGCATCATGCAATGTACAAGAAACAAATAGGAAGCGTTACCACGAATACGAGCAATGTACAGTCACTTACACAGGTCTACTTATCGGGACACGGGCCACAACAGTCATACAAAAGCAAAGAAAAACCCTCCCCATAGGCAGGGAGTAGACGGGGTTCGGTAACCTTTATGGCACGGGACCTGGAGGACCGAATGGGTCCCGTGAGACAAAGGTCTTACCCGCGCCCTCGTGGCGCGACGGTGGGCAGGTCGCGACGTCGACTCCCCACGGCCTTGCGTAGCCGCGCCTGACCTCGGGCCCCTGGCGTGGTCAGCGAGCTCTCTCCGGCGTTGCTGCTGGTGCTTTCACGACCCACGACCGAGCAAGAAAGGACTGAAGGGCAGAAGGGCTTCAGGACCAGAGAGAGAGTGACGTCGACGACCGACAAGAGAGAGAGAGAGAGAGAGAGAGAGAGACGAAGGGAGAGAGAGAGAGAGAGAGAGAGAGAGAGAGAGAGAGAGCGAGGAGCCAGAGACGTGAAGAGCGAGCTCGAGGCCACCAAGAGAATCGTGAAAGCGAGCTCGACCCTGGCCACAAGAAGAGAGAGCGAGCTCGACCCTGGCCACCAAGAAAGAGAGCGAGCTCGACCCTGGCCACCAAGAGAGAGAGCGAGCTCGACCCTGCCACCAAGAGAGAGAGAGCGAGCTCGACCCTGGCCACCAAGAGAGAGAGCGAGCTCGACCCTGCCACCAGAGAGAGAGCGAGCGACCCTGCCACCAAGAGAGAGAAGCACTCGACCCTGACAGAGAGAGCTCATGGACCAGAGAGAGAGCGGCGTCGACGACCCAGACAGAGAGAGCTCCTGGACCTCGCGCGCGGTCCGCCTTATATATCCGCGGGCTCCGCCCTTCGCTCCTCCCGTTTTCGGCTCACCTCCCTTCGAGAAGGTTCCCGAAAAGGGCGTTCCCTCACCCCGACCGCCTCACGCTGTTCATCCACCAATCGGCGGCGAGCTGCCCTCCCCCTGCCTCCGTCACACTCCTCGGAAAAACAGGCGGGAAAAATCCGCACGCCCAAAAGGGAACTCTTTGGTTCCCTTTTTCGTTCGACGGTTTTCAACGCGGCTTGTTGCTTGCTGGAGGTTTGTTCAAAATAACGATAAAAAGAAAAAAACGGCTATCTCAAAGAGTCGCAGCCGGTGAACACGAAGAATTCCCTTTAAACAACGGTGGGGAACTATCTGCACATAAACTTAGCGTCATAACTGATCTAAGGACCCTTTATGGTGTATTGCGAATTTCCACAGCCGTAACAATATATATATATATATAATATATATATATATATATATATATATTTTACAATATCATATTTAAGAGGAGTTTGTTATTTACCTGTGCTCCCTTTTTTATTTATTCCTTCATTTTAGTCAAGTCCAAGCCCCAGCCCTTTGATACAGTCCGATGACCCCTGGTACTGGATCTCCGAGCGTTTCAATCCTCTGACCCCTGTGCAGCTATGGACACCAGTGCTGCCGAATGGCACACCATTGACGTGATGGTCACCGTGAGGGGTCAACACCCGATGGACAGCTTGCAGGACACACTGGTGTCATTCGCAGCATCTCAAGACTGCCATCCCTAGCCAAACAGATTATAGTAAAATGTTCTTCTAAAAATAAAATTGAAAAAAAACTTCAACCTTCCTCATGCAATCCGATATTTCAAGGTAATACTTTGTCATACATGACCATACATTGTTAGTTTACGTAGTGCTGAGGTTTGTTGTTCTTTCACATTTCCTTGGCAGGGTGGAATGTGTTCGGTTTATTTACCTGAGAGTGACAAGGTTGTCAGTGTGGCCTGCGAGCACCTGGAGCCCGTAATCCCATCGAAATATGACAAGGTAATGAAGACTATGGCGGTCATCAATTTGTATTTTATTCCTGATGGAAGAGAGATTTTCAAATTTTACTTTGAGTTTTGTTTGTAAAAGGCTGAGTAATCTTTGTAGATTAATAACCTTTCAGAGAATTTGTCTTTGTCGTGTTGCTAACCAATGCCTCAAATCATGTGTTTCTTGCTTTAATGCATGGTTTGAAAATGAAGATGGTGACAAAGGAGATAATAAAGAGGGTGGAACAGCGAGTAATTATGGAATTTCTGGTCAATGAAAACGTCAAGCCGGTTAGAATTTACAGATAAGACTGGCTGTGTAATTTGGAGGTGATTGCCTTTCAAGGACATCCATATTAATGAGCAACTTGGAGGCAGGACCTTTGCTTAAGATTAATGTTATCACGATGATTACCTATCTCCATTGGAGCTGGGCATGTGTTTAAAGCATAAACAATTCTATACTGAAGATGTATGAGAACTTTCATTTCAATCGGTCGAGTCTTTGTCCAAATCTCGAGAATACCTTGAAAAGCAATGTTTCGTATTTGTAATATCCGTACAAGCTTAGCTGCCGTCCCCCAGGATTGTGCACAGATAGCGCACTTTCCTTTGAGATTTGTTGTCTGGCTTTGATCCCTGACCTCACTATATACTGTTGGGTTGGTGCTTCACAGACCAAGTGTTCCATCACAAAGTTTGCTGTCCCTTGGATAGATGTGAAGCTGGGTGGCCTGTCTGCCAGCATTAGTTGGTAGACATTAAATATCGCATGGCATCTTTCACAAAGAGAAGGCGAGTTTGTCGGCAAACTTCTGTCATCTTCTGTCAAATGTCAGGTCTGGCCAGCGTGAAAGACCTGAGCCGAAAGCTTACCCTGCATTTCCCACAAGAATCTGGGAATAATTGGTACCGTTAAAGTAGTAGTAGTGGTAGTAGTCGATGAACAAGCTTTCATCTCCTCTCCCTGTCAAGGCTGGAGTGCCCCAAGGCAGTGTTCTGGGCCCTGTCCTATTCCTAATCTTCATCAACGATTTCTATCACTCTCTGGAAAATCGTTTTTATCTGTTTGCTGGTGAATGCACCATCTGCCTTGACATCCCACATCCTTCAGACAGGCAGGCTGCAGCATCTTCTTCCTCTTCCGATCCTGATAGAATCATAAGTTGGTCAACGCACTTGGAATATCTCTTTCAATCCTGGCAAATCTCACACACTCACTCTCCAAAAGGACTGTGTGGCAAACCCTCCCATTCACTTTCTTAACAATCCTCTTGAAGAAGTTCAGTCACTCAAACTGTTGGGTCTCACGATCAGCCATGATCTTTCTTGAGCAAACCACATTTTGAAGTTGGTCTCCAAAGCCAACTGCCGACTGGGCATCCTCTGTTGTACAGAGTTCTTCCTTGGGACAGCTGAAGTCTTATCCACCTACAAGCACTTCATCCACAGCTTGATGGAGTACTGCTATCCATTCTGCACTGGCGCCCCTGCCTCACACCTTGCTCAGCTTCACGCCGTGGAAACTAAGGCCTTCAAGATCATTGGAATCTCCCGCGATGGTGTGTCTATGGGCCTATCACTTTCCTGTCACAGACAGGTCGTTGGTCTCTCTGTCTTCTATCGCCTCAATCTGGTGTTGCACCCTCTTCTATTTCCATGCTTTATTCCCACCCTCCCGAGGTCATCAGGACAGCTGTTCTTCACCACCATCTTGGATCATCTCTCGTCCATAAACCATTATCTTTTCTAGCCCAGTTCCATTCCACCGCCCTGCTCCCCATGCCAAGCCCACCTCGTTTCAAATTTCCAGTTTTTCTTTCCTGAGTTTTCTTCGCTGAATCCATCTTGTCCACCCCATGCCTCTCCCCTACCCCTCATTCCTCATACCTACATCCTTTACTTGTCGAAGTCTCTCTCTATTTTGTCCCTCAACTGTGCTGTTGATGACCCCCCACCCCCACCCCCACCTCTCTTTCAACTGTTCCTTTTGTTTTGTTGCATCCTGATCCGTTCTGTGCTCTCGCTCTTCCATGAGTTTTGACTTTGTGTACAAAAAATATAAAGCTTAGTTGTGAGTATAACTTAGCTTGTACAGCTACTAACTGCTACTATGACGACTCCTACTACTCTACTCCTACTATGACTACTACTACTATAACGTTAATGTTCCAAAGTCCAGGTGAAATGTGAAGCACTGTCATATTATGCAGCCTTGCTCTTTTTTTTCGACCTTAATTGAACAATATGATGTTTTCATTTGTTGGCCTTACACTGACATTTATAAGTCTCATGTTTCCACTTGCCCAGGTGAAGGTCATCCTTGGAGAAGATCGTGAGTCAACGGGAACTTTGATCAGCATCGATGGCGATGATGGGATCGTGCGGATGGAGCCAGATAACCAGCTGAAAATCCTGAACCTTCACTTCTTGGGCAAACTGGAGACGTAGGCAGACAAATGATGGACAGATGGCTTGTTATCTTGCAAGTTGATATGTATTGGGTATATCGTGTCAGTTACAGAGATGCAGATTATGTTGAAGTGTATACCCTGGGAAAATGCAGAGAGTTTGGGTCTCTGACTAACTTTCATGAAGGCATCGTGTTTTGTTTTTTTCATTTTTTATTTTTGGATCACGGCTCCTTTATCTGTATTTTTACCTGCATTTGTCATTTCCTGCTGTGCAGCAATTCTTGCAGTGCATTGTTGTAATTCCTGATAACATTCTCTTTGATTTATGTGAAGATGCTGTTGATTGTGACAGCTCTCACAAACACCAGTCTCTTATGATTCGAAACATCTTTTGTGTAACTATGAGATGTAAGCATAAGAAGAGGATTGTTGGAGTGTGTGGTGGGGGGGGGGGGTAAATTGGAAAAGAGGTAAGGAGGATGGCAGGGGAAAGAAATGGATCTGAGTCATGAACAAGGGACAGAAGGGAAGAGGGATTCATGAGTGGTGGGTCAATACAAAAAACGTTTTATGTACATATATCGATGGAAACATTGCATACATGCCCTTTTGTGCCCCCCAAAAGATTGTAAAACATAGGAGTGTTAATTATGAATGAAAATGGCCTTTTGTCTAGAACTGCATAAAAAGTTGTATACAAATTGAAATCAAGAGTGTAATTCCTTTTCCTTGTATGTATCGATAAAGGTGTGTGTGTGTGTGTGTGGTGTGTGGTGGTGTGTGTGTGTGTGTGTGTGTAAATGTATATGTATGATTGTATGTATAATATATATGTATATTTATGTATGTATGTATATAAATATATATATGTATGTAATATGTATATATATGTATTATATATATGTTATATATATATATATATATAATATATGTATTGTATGTTGTATGTATATGTATATATATGTATGTATATATGTATGATATATGTTATATATATATTAATAATATATATGTATATGTATATATATTATATATAATATATATATATATATATATGTTATAATATATATATATATATATATGTATATGTATGTATGTATTGTTACGAATTCGCGCCTGCCGGCGTGCGATCGCCGCGTACCTCTAATCGCAATCGCGTCGCCCACCGGACGGACAATTCAGTCGTGACCTCTCTGGAACTATCGCCAGAAACCAGTCACGGGTGGGGGTTTAACCTCACCACAGCCCAGTCCGCATTCTACCGCACGAAATAGGGTCACTCGCCGGATGTCGATATACCTAAGTACTCGTGCGGGTAACCTACCGAGGGGCCGTACCTCGCCGCAGGTCGGCTTGGGACACGAACCGCTTAAGCGGTTCGTTCATTCTACAGCGATAACCGAGCGGGTATTATCGCCGACCTCGACGGATTGATTCTCCTTACCGGGTGTTTAAACCCAACTAATTATTCCACGAGGCAAGATGGCATTTTCAATGGGGAATAGAGGACGCAACGAACGGGATACATTTCACAAGCAAGGACATTTATTATTTACACACACATCACAAGCAAGGCAGTCATGCAATGTACAAGCAAGAACAAAAGCAATACCACCGACTACGAGCAATAATGTACATGCACAGTCACTTAGGCAGGTCTACTTCACAGGACACGGCACCACCAACATTCATTCAAAAGCAAGAAATAGCCACCCTAAAGACGAGGGTGGCAGACAGGGTGGACCTTTATAACGCGGGACCTGGAGGACCGAACGGGTCCCGCGAGACCATGGCAGGTTACCTGCCCCCTTGGTGGTTGGCGAATCACGATCCCGCTCCACGACGGTTAGCGTGGTCGCGCCTGGTTCCGGGCCTCCACGTGGGCCGGCAAACTCTCTCCGGCGCTCCTCGTCCGGACGCGCAGGTCCACCACACAGCCGGCACTGCGCTCCTTCCGTCCGCGTCTCCCACCAACAGGCCACTCACAGGACCACGAGCGCAGGAACCAAGCGAGGAAGAAGAAGAAGAACTGGACCACCGTGAGACAGGGGCGAGCATGAACCAAGAAGAGGGCCTGAGCCTCGCGTGCGGTCCACCTTTATAGCGCGGGGCTCCGCCCTCGCTCCGCCCTTCTCGGCTCCACCTTCCTTCGAGAAGCTTCTCGAAAAGGGGCGTTTCTCAACTCCGACGCCTCACTCCTCGTATCCACCAATCGCGAGCGAGCCGCCTCACCCTTCTCGTCACACCAGCCTCGGAGAAAAAAGGCGGTAAAACCCACGTGTCATCGCAGTTCTTTCCTTGGCCCTTTGTTTTGATGTTCTCGGACGGTTTTCGACGAGGAAGGGGTGGTAGCGTGCTCTGTCGGTCCAAAATAACGATAGAGAAGAAAAACACTATCTTAAAGGGTCGCAGCCCGGTGAACACGAATAATTCCCATTAAACAACGGTGGGGAAATCTAACTGAACACAGACTTATCGATCAACTGAACTAAGGAACCTTTATGGTGTTCTGCGAATTTCCACAGCCATAAACAATATAATATATATATGTAAATATATATATATGTATCTTCTTCTTCTTCTTTCGGCTGCTCCGCTGGGTCGCCACAGCGGATCATCCGTATGATCCGCATAGTGATTTGGCACATGTTTACGCCGGATGCCTCCTGACGCAACCCTGGTCGCCACGGATATGATACACCTTTAACCGGGTATACACCGGCCCAGTATACTGGTACTCATTTCGCGACCTGGAAGATGACAGGCTGAGTCAACCCCCTGGTGTATTAATTCAGTGCGAACGGGGCTTGAACTCAGGACTCTTGGATCCCAAGCCGCTGCCTAACACTGCGCCAACACCAGGCTTTAATATATATATGTATATGTTTATATATATGTATATATATGTATATATTATATGTATATATATTATGTATGTATATATATGTATATGTATATGTATATATATGTATGTATGTATACATATAATATACATACATATGTATAATGTATGTACATGTATATATGTATGTATGTATGTATATTATATTATATATTATATATATATATATATATATATATATATGAAGCCTGGTGTTAGCTTAGTGGTTAGGGTGGCGGTTGGGATCCGAGGGTCCTGAGTTCAAGCCCCGTTGGCTGCTGAATTAATACCAGGGGGTTGACTCAGCCTGTCATCCTTCCGAGGTCGCGAAATGAGTACCAGTGTACTGGTCCCGGTGTATGCCCGGTTAGAATAGGTGTACCATATCCCTGTGTGTCGTAAGAGGCGACCAGGGTTGGCGTCAGGAAGGGCATCCGGCGTAAAACCTGTGCCAAATCATTATGCGGATCATAACGGATGATCCGCTGTGGCGACCCCTAACGGGAGCAGCCGAAAGAAGAAGAAGAAGAGAAGAGAAATGTACATAATTATACAGTATATATATGTATATATATGTGTATATATATATAATATATTGGGTGGTCGCTAGACTACCGTTATTCTCAGGTTTTCCGTCTGTCTGTCTGTTTGTTTGTATGTAATGGACAGCTCTGGATGCCAGAGGAGTCAACCGATTTTGATGAAACTTGACTGGTCGGTTATACCAGGATCGGGTTGTATGCTTTTGAGCACCGTTGCTATGGACACCACCGTTGCCTAGCAACGGGACTTTGAAATTTTTGAAAAAATCCGAAAAAATTTTATATAAAAAAATATTTATATTTATATATATATATATATATATATATAATATATTATATATATTTATATATAATTTATATATTTTTTTAAAAATCAAAAATTGGCTTCCGTGCTTTTATGCGCACTATAATCAACCTCTTTGTCAAAAATTTTCAGCCCGATCCGTCAAAACTGTATGACTGGTATGTAATTATATAGCGACCACCCATGTCGCCTACCGCTTCTATATATGTTATATATTGTTGCGAATTCGTGCCCGCGGCATGCGATCGGCCACGTAACTCGAATCGCGGCACGTCTCGCCCACCGGACGGACAATTCTGTCGTGACCCTCTCGGACTAACGCCGGGAGCCAGTCACGGTGGGCCTTTCGGCCTCACCATGATCGTGCCAATCGGCCACCGCATGGATAGGGTTGTTCGCCAAACTCGACCTAAAGTACCCACGCGGATGGTAAACCGGGCGATCGCACCTCGCCGCAGGTCGACTTCGGACACGAACCGCTTAAGCGGCCCGTTCCGTGCTATCGGGATAACCGAGCGGTGTTATCGTCGGCCTCGACGTTCCAATTAATTATCGGGCGTATCACGCCCATCGAACCCTTTACGTGAAGCAAGATGGAGACCCAACAAAGGAAAGGACGCAGCGAAACGGGAAACAATTCAACACAAGCACTTTATTTACACGACACACGGAGAGCACACATATAACACAGAATGCACATATCAATGAACCAAAGCAACAACGACACAGCTCTACAACCGACTACGCGCACACACGGCAACACTTAACAGTTCTACTTTACGAGACACGGCGCCACACACACCACGTTCCACAGAACCCAAAAGAAAAGAGAAAGGCAGTCGCGACTTCCCTGTGCGCGCCGTCCACCTTGGCGACCGCAGCTCGAGTCCCTCCGGCGTGGTGCACCGACCAGCTCGTGCCGCGCGTATCTCGCGCCGTGCCCGCCGACAGCTCGGACGGGGTTTTGGGGGGAACTCGATCGGGTTTCGCCCGCTATCTCGGTGCGGACGGGGTGGGGAATGGCAGGCGCTCCGTCCAGGGATGGCACCGACCGGCCCGAGAAGCCCCGTGCACAACCGAACCGAAAGAGAAGAAGATGAACCCGAACAGGCGATGCACACACGAGACCAGTACGAAACGATTCCGGTTCGAGCTATTCTCTGGGTTTCGAACGATCCTCTCAGTTTCGAGCTGCCTGGGTTTCGAACGATCCTCTGGTGAACTCTCTCTGTCCACCTCTTTTGTAGGGAGGTCCTTCCCCTCTCTCCGCCCGCGCCCCGCCCGTTCGGACGCGTCACATCGCGCACCCGCCAATCGGGAGAGGACACGCCACCCCCCTCCCTCTCCTCACTTCGGTGGAGAGGGGAACGAGATTCAAGCGGGAAATGTTGCGCGGGCGGTTTTGGGCGGGAGATCTTGGCGGAGATGCCCCTTCACGCCACTGGTTGCTGCCGCTGCACTCCGCTCCTCCATCCGTCCGCGGAGATCGTGACCGCACGATGCTCCGATGAAATGGCGAGTGGTGAAGATGCTGGTAGCGCAGTTGTGGAAGGTGGCGTCGTGGCGTGAGTGGAGTGATTGTTGGCGTCGAGGTTGTTGGCGTCGTGGAGTGAATGGAGTGATCGTGGAGATGTTGGTTGTGGCGTGTTTGTTGTTGTTTTGTGCACCAACATAACAATAAGAACAGAAAAAATGACTGACTCAAAGTGTCGCAGCCCGAATGAATCACATTAATTCCTCTAAACAACGGGTTTGGGGCTAACTATACACGTACTTCAGAAAATCCTCACCTACGGGACCTGAATGGTGGTTGCGAATTTCCACAGCCGTAACAATATATATATATATATATATATATATATATAATATATATATATATATATATATATATATATATAATGTTGGTCACGTCGATCGGCTCACTGCGCTCGCCTCACCACATGTCACTGCAGTGGTAAAAATATGGCCAAGTTATTAAAAACACCTCACCGCCACGTTATTTTTTAAAAAAACACTGCGCATACAGAGGTATGACAGAAATGGACACCTCAAATTTATTAATTTCATCTGTATAACGCAGTTTTACTCATTGATTTGTTCTAATATTCGACTATTCCTTTGCAGAAACTAGTTCCTGGGTCTCGTATGACAATTAATTATGCCTCAAACCCAGGGAGCACACGAACTTTCTGATTTTCAAAGAGGACGAATTGTTGGCAAATCGAAAGGTGGAGTCAGCCAGCATCAGATAGCTCAGAACCTTGGCATTCTGCTTTCTATGGCCAATCGGGTGATTGTGCAATTCATCAGCGAAGGCAAGGAATCCACAGCTTCCCGTTCTAGTCGATCTGGGCCCACAGAAAGGTGTCTTCGAGCTGTCAAGTGGTCCATTGAGAACTCCCCATTGCAAGGCAGCAGATGTTGCAGAGGAGGTCCAAGTTAGCTCAAGAACTGCCGTGCTGTACCTTCATCATCTGAGCTACTATGGGGGAGCAGCTTGGAGAAAACCTCTTCTTAGACCAGCCAACATTCGAAGGAGAAAGAAGTGGGCTGACAAGATGGCCAACAGACCCTTGGAGTTTTGGCAAACTGTCATTTTTTCAGATGATTCCCAATTTACTCAATTTTCTGACAGTGGATGCGTATGGTCTGGAGACTTCCCAGTCAAAAGTTCTCTTTGAACCGATTGCAGGTGTGAATATTTTCAGAAGGCACTGTATATACTGTTGTGGTTCTGCGAAGCCAGCATTCCCCCACGGCAATGGCACCCAACATATTGTGGTTCAGAGGCAGTTATTTCATTAGTATTCGTTCAGTTAGCCCTTCCATTATGTCTCGTGGGTATATGGGACAATATGCATTGTGAGGGATTTTAGTTAGGTCTTTAATTCCATTTGCTATTCGTTCATCTGTTTTATTTTACTTTATTTTACACACGATCTCTCCTTCATGCAAGCATGCACACCACAGACCAAACGGTGATGCTACCCGAGGTTCAAACTGTGCTCCATTATTGAATGGACACTTCACTTTAACCTTCACAGTACTCGGACCATCAATACGACAACCTTCATACAAACAACCTTCAACTTAAAACACCTTTCTAAAAATCCCCATGCTCGACCTCTTCACTCACCTCAAACACTTCATCCCAACCGTTTCAACTTCTTCACCACAAATGCCACAATTGCAAAAAAAGACAATAAATTTATTTAAAAACATACCAACAAATGTACACCTACAAGTGGGAGAACAATAAAAGAGCAGGAAAATACAAAAAAGAATTGGACCGAGTTGGGATCGACAAAGAAGGGTCATTGGCATGGCTAATAAGAGGTCAGCTCAACTCGGACAGAGAACGAATCATTATAAATGTCCAAGATCAAGGACACTACATGAATGGATTTAGAAAGATGGCAGGACTGAGCCAGATGGACAAGTGTAGGTTCTGCAAGACAGAAACAAAGTACGGGATGCAAAAAACTATCAGAACAACTTTACACACAACGGCACAACAAAGTATGCAAAGTGATTCATTGGCATATCTGCAAAAATTTCAACATCCCAGTTCCAGAAAATTCGTGGAAACTAAAATCAAGGGCATTCATTGAAAATAAGTACGTCATGGTCACGTACGATCTGATGATCCCATCGAGTGTGAACATGGAAAACAAAGCCTTGTGACCAGACATTGTTCTCAGGAACAAAAAAGGAAAAGACAGCATTGCTGATCGAGATATCAGTACCCAGTGTTTTTGGCTTAAATAATGTAGAAATCAAGAATTATCAAATACCAGGATCTCAAAAATGAGATCAAGGATCTTAGAAGCTGAAGAGTGTCAGAATTGCACCAGTGATGACTGGAGTAACAGGAATAATAAATAAGAACCTCACTGAGATTTTGAAAACCATCCCCAGGAATATTATGACAACTTAACTACAATTGGAGGCAGTCCGGGGTTCAGTGAATATCCTGAAAAGAGCCCTCGGAACAAAACTCTGAGAACAACAAAGTTGAACAGTTTGGGTTCCATGAACTGTGATCCCTTACAGAAGCGGAGATGGATACTTTGAGTCCTGGGAGGACTTTGTTCCATCTCCTGAAACCCACAAATGGAGATCACCA
Source organism: Eptatretus atami (assembly GCA_035128595.1). Classification (NCBI taxonomy): domain Eukaryota; kingdom Metazoa; phylum Chordata; class Myxini; order Myxiniformes; family Myxinidae; genus Eptatretus; species Eptatretus atami. Next base: position 44,514,723 of record CM068961.1, read on the forward strand.
CATACCACACATCACACACCACACACATAGGAAATAGCTAAGAAAAAGAGCAACATACTCGTACTGTTTCAAGGGATTCGATTCGGAAGTGAAACATGTGGAACATAAAGGGAACAGCTTTAAACAACAACATGTATATTTTCTTTAATGGGCACGATCTCCTTGTTCAGATCAGGAGCTTTCATTCATTATTAAATGCTAAAGGCTTTTTGTTCATGCCATGAAATGCAAACTTGTGCAATGTACGAAGACCAATAGACCATGCTTGGACAAGCCACGTGATCCTGCTGCCATATTCCCACGGAGAGATTGGAAAGTTTGGCGCTTCTTTTGACATGGCTGGCTTGGCTGCTGCAGACAGGCTTGAAAATTACCTTGGGTTTAAAATTAATTGCTTTCTGCATGACTATTTTGGCGTCCTTACTGCCATGGCAATGAAATGCTCACATCTCTGCCTGTGTGTATCTGGGTTGTTTAATTACCAAAATGATTGTTCCTTCCCAATTGTAATAATATCCCAAACTTCAGAGTATGATCCATCAGACAAAGGAAACCTTTATTGTTTGTCAAACGTTCAATATTGACACCTGTTGGGGGAGGGAGGGAAGCTAAGCCCGTACAACAATCGGAATAAAAGATTGCATTCATTTCACAAAAAGGTTACACCAATTGCAAGGAAATTAGCAGCTACCTTTTGTAATAAATATTTAACTGTAGGGAATTTATGAAAATTAAATTTCTAAATCGTACATAATTACAAGGTTCAGTAAAGCATTACCTGCCATAGTCTGGAATGCCTCTCAGTGGGAAAGCAGTCTATGGTGATTCGGTCATCTCTCTGGCTCAAAGCCACGGATCCATTGCCATTGCTACGGGCGATGGGTGGGGAGTAGGACGATCTAAAAAATGGGTGACACGACTGTTCTCGAATGAACCAATCAACAGGCATTTCCTGTGGCTCGTGCTGACCCAGGAATAGTGTTGTGTGCCATTTGCTGAACGAGCAAAACAGCCCCTTATGGTGACACATTGGTGATGGCATGAAGCTATCAACGAGATATCACCATATATGCAGGGTTAAGGCTCATGGAAGAGTTGGATGACAGAAGGTAAAATAGTGACAGTACTGACAGTGGGAAAATGGAGCCCTCGTTGGACACAACAAGAAAGGTAATGAATGAACAGGAAAAAAGGAGGTAAGGAAATACCTGTAACCTGCAAGTAAAAGGATGGGATTGAGGTTGGGTGAATTGAGGTAGAAAACATGACATGGAGGATGACATGAGATTGAGATTGTGGTACACCGCTGGTGTCACGTTCTGAGGAAAAGGTGGGATTCGACCACCTTAGGAAGGTGGTTCCACAAACAGAAGAAAGGAGGAACAAAGGAGGGGAGGTGTGTGGTGAGCCTGGATTTTTGGAGTTTAACTGGGATCGAGTTACTGGTAGGATGTGTGTGTGTGTTTCAGAGGAGCTGAGGAGGGTCAGAGGTATGAGAGAGCAGAGGGATCCGGACCAGAGGATAATTCGTTAAAGAAAAATAAACAAGCCGCTGATCTGTCTGTGATGTGAGTGCAACCGGCCTTGTGCCTCAGTCTCAGATTGTGAGGTTTCAGTAATGTTGAGAACTTTAGAATCTGGCAGAGACAGATGTGATGCTGGGTCTCCAGATCATAGTGGAGACCAATACTCCATTGAGCGATGGACAAGCACCTTGTAGGCTGTGAGTAATTACGATTGTTAGGGATCTGGCCTTTGGGGTAAAATGGGCATACATTAGAATAGTTCTTTCATCGTGCATTTCATAAATGAGAAAAAAAAAACCATGAACAAACAACAAATTTTTAAAGACCGCTGGGCCAACAACCACCACATTTGGCAGAGACGAAGTCTGACCCGGGGATTGTCTGAAGGGTATTTTCTGAAGGCCAAAGACTGCTGAAGACCCCAAAGGTCCTCAATACCCCTCAGATTCTTCAAGTTTTTTTTAGACCTTTAAGACCCCAAAGATTCTTAAGACCCTTTAATACCCCAAAAATTCTTAAGACCCTTTAATACCCCAGACACCCTTTATTCCTCCTTTCCCACATTTTGGACCAGCATGTGCCCACATGTTTGTGCTGGTTCAGCATGGAGGTCACCAATGCCTCAACTTCTCTTATCTCTCTCTGATCTATCCTTCTGCAGAATGAATCACATGGCACCTGTGATGTTAACTGAAGTAAGCTGTATAAGCTAGAGAGATCGGGGTAATCCTGCTCTTTGTCTCTTTGCTATCGCATGCATGTCTTTTTCCACATCACAACAATACTGTATGTCCCTGCTGTACGGATGCTCCTGTAAATAAATCCCTGTCTTCCGTGTGCCACATGCTTTTCCTCACTCTCCACTTTGTAAATATTGTTACGGCTGTGGAAATTCGCAATACACCATAAAGGGTCCTTAGATCAGTTATGACGCTAAGTTTATGTGCAGATAGTTCCCCACCGTTGTTAAAGGGAATTCGTGTGATTCATCGGGCTGCGACTCTTTGAGATAGCCGTTTTTCTGTTCTATCGTTATTTTGGACCGTCCGCAGACTTCAAACGAAGCCCCGTGAAAGGCCTACAACGGCGCGTGAGTTTTCCCGCCTTTTTTGCGGCGCCGGGGCTGACGGGAGAGCTGCGAGAGCTCGCTGGCGATTGGTGGATACGGGGTGTGAGGCGGCCGTGAGAGGGAACGCCCCTTTTCGAGGAGCTTCTCGAAAGGGCTAGAGGAGAGGCGGAGCCAAAAAGGGGGTGGAGCGAAGGGCGGAACCCCGCGCTATATAGGGCGGACCGCGCGTGGGCTCGCCTCTCTCCTGCCTGGATCATCGTGTTGGATTCTTCCTCTCTCTCTCCTGCCTGGATCATCGTGTTGGATTCTTCCTCTCTCTCTGTCGGGGTCGAGTGCTTCTCTCTCTTGGTGGACGTCGTGTTTGAGCTCTCCTCTCTTTCGCCCTGGGACGTCGTGTTTGAGCTCTCCTCTTCTTCGGCTCTGGATCGTCGTGTTTGGACTCTTCGGGCTCTGGATCGTCGTGTTTGGATTCGTCGGCTCTGGATCGTCGAAGTGGGCTCTGGATCGGCGAAGGCGGCGTCCGACGAGGAGAGAGTGCCAGAGAGGGTTCACCGGCCACGAAAGGGAGGTCCTTTCTTTTCCTTTATTTTTGTATGCATGGTGTGGCCCGTCTGTTAAGTAAACCTGTGTAAGTGACTGTACATCATCGTAGTCGTAGTAGTACTTTTTTTGTCGCTTGTATAGCGCATGATTCTTGCTTGTGTTGTGTGTGTAATATGTGCTTGCTTATAATAAATGTCCTTGTGTGAAATGTATCCCGTTCGTCGTCTTTTTCCCCATTGAAAGTGCCATCTTGAATCGGAATAAATTAGTAGTGGGTTTTGAAACACCAGGGTAAAGAAGAGAATCTGATCCGTCGAGGTCGGCGATAACACCGCTCGGTTATCACTGTAGCACGGAACGGACCGCTTAAGCGGTTCGTGTCCGGCCGACCTGCGGCGAGGTACGATCGCCCGGTGACTACTCGCGCAGGTACTTAGGTAGGTCGAATTTGGCGAGCAACCCTATCCTGCGCGGGTGGCAATTGCACGATCGTGGTGAGGTTAAACCCCACCCGTGACTGGCTCCTGGCGGTAGTTCCAGGAGGGTCAGACTGAATTGTCCGTCCGGTGGGCGACGCGGTCAGATTAGAGTTACGTGGCCGATCGCACGCCGGGCGGACCGGAATTCGTAGCAATAATATCTCCTGTTGATTGTTCATCTAAACCTGCTCATTGCATCTTTTCCTTCATTGGTCCAGCACAGTCCGCATTATTGTTAGACGGGGAATTTTAACCCTCGTGATTTGCTCTCGTTGGCCAGTGCATACCTGCGGTTATCGCTTGACCGTACTCAAATGGACGGGTACGCACTGAGGACTTCAATTGGTAGTGTCAACTCACCAACAGGTAAACGGTGTTCGATGGGGAACCCTGTTAGAGTTGGCAAGTTTAATTGATGTTTTTGGTTGCTTAGCAACTTGCTGGACCACGGAGTTATGCGCAGAATGATGGCATACACAGCATCAATGGAGATCATATGTCCCAAGAAGGTGAAAGTAGATTGAGCCAGGTGCCATTTGGAGGGTTTGAGCTTTAATTCTGCAGAGTGAAATCTGTGAAAGATGTCCTTGAGATGGCCAAGGTGTTGCTCGAAACCCACACTGTACACATGAACATCATCTCAGTAGATTAGACAGATGCTCCAGTGAAGGCCATGTTAGGCTAACTCCATTAGACACTAAAAGCTTGGTGGTGCATTACAAATTCCCATTGGCATCACGCAAAACTGGTACAATCCAGATTCTGTTTTCCTTGTCTGCTGGATTGAGGGGAATTTGTCAGTACTGAGAAGCAAGATCAATGGTGCTGAAGGTTTGTGCACCAGAGAGCCTGTCCAGCATATCATCAACATGTGGTCGTGGATGAGTCTTTGATGGTAACAGCTTTGAGTCTCTTGTAATTCACACACAAGTGATACGATTTGTCCTTTTGAACGAGAATCACAGGAGAAGACCATGGGCTGTAAGACTCGTCATTGATGGCCTGCCGATGTATGTTGATTTCACCCTGCTTGATGCCTTGTTTTGCAGGTAATGTGCGATATGCGTGCAACGTGATTGGTGTGGCGTCTCCCGTCCTAATGTTGTGTTTGATGAGGTTTGTGTGGCCGTAGTCATGTGAATGTGTGCTGAAGATATCAGAATTCCATCAGGAGGCTCTCAAGTTGAGACTTTCTTGGGAGGTCAAACGTGTGCTGTCAATGTTCAAAAAGGGCTTTGTCCTATGAGGAACAGAGGGCACAATTTCGAATTCTTCATGCTGGCAGCCAGTGATGGAGTGCAATTGGCTAAGGTTATGACCCTTTGGAATATTTACAGGTTGTGTGGATGGATTGACCACCCGCACTGCTGCTAAGCCATTCTGCACTGTGGCTGGTGTTCTGGCCACTGACCTGGAGCATCACTTTTGCATGGTGATGTCAGGTCAGGCCAGATCAGATCTGTGACTTGCTCCAGGTATCATGTAAACCTGTACTAACCTGTACTAACCTGTTCCATGGACGGGTTGTCGGCGACTAAACCGTCTCCCCCACCAGGTTTTCTCCCCCACCCACCCTTCGGGTGGGTGCCTGGAATGTCCTATCCCTAAGAGAGGATGATCACATGTCTGTTATCATCTGAGCTCAAGAATTTGGACATCGGTATTGGACTCTGAGGTTCGGAGACCGGATTGCGACGAGATCATGGCGGGTGGTTACACCTACTATTGGTCTGGTCGCTCTGAGGGTTACCATGCCCAAGGAGTTGCTGCAGCTGTGTCCAATAAGCTGACTCCAATAATAATTGAGGTAACACCGGTCAACGAGCGTATTATGAGACTAAGGATTCATTACTCCTTGGGTGTCATTTCCCTTGTCTCTGTTTATGCTCTGACTGAGGCGAGTGATCTCACCGTGAAGGATGCATTCTACGCCATGCTCGAGTCTGTGGTTGATCTGTGCCCCAGACGAGATACACTTCTAGTCTTGGGGGATTTCAGTGCATCGACTGGAACTGACAGGGATGGTTATGAGACGTGTGTTGGTCCCCATGGGTCTGGAACTGTGATCCTGAATAGCACTAAGTTCCTTGACTTTGCAAGAAGCCATGTACTTAGGGTAGCCGGTTCATGGTTTCAGCGCCCATAAGCTCATCGCTGGACTTGGTATTCCAATGCTGGCTGTGTGGCAAAGGCGATTGACCATGTCCTCGTTTATGGTCGCTGGAGGATGATCCAGAACTGCAGGGTCTACCGGAGTGCTCAGTTACTCAATACTGACCACCGCTTGTTGTAGCAACTCTTAAGTTGCACCTTAAATCCAGGAGATTGGTACCA
>CM068961.1:44533851-44552986 GCA_035128595.1 Eptatretus atami
AAATGCTGTGGTAGCCCTTTTGGTTCAGGGTGCCAGTCTCTGTGCAAGTCGCCGACTGGATCCAGCAAAAGAGCCCCAGATAATCACGCTTACTCCTCCATGTTTGACAGTTGGTGTCACACACTGAGGAACCATCCTTTCGCCTACTCCACGGCGTACAAGAACTTATGCGTGATGAACCGAAGATTTTCAAATTTTGATTCAGGTCCATAAGACCTTCTTTCCAGTTTCAGTAGTTCCACTGGTGGTGCTTCATGGCCCAGGCAAGCCTCTTTTCTTATTTGCATCATTAGCAATGGCTTTCATACTGCTCGACCTGTCAAACCTGCAGCTCGAAGTCTTCTCTTAACAGTTGAAACTGAGACTTCCTTACTTCGACCGATGTTAAGTTGTGCTTGAAGTGCTGTCGTGAGCCGCCTATCACGCAGCTGTTGACTCTCAGATTGTGCTTCTGATTGTGTTGTGACTTTGGGTCTGCCCGACCTCTTCCTGTCAGTTTCTCCAGTTTCCAAGTGCCTTTTGATGGTGGAGGAAACTGTACTTACTGACACTTGCTGTGCTTGCAATTTCTCCAAAGGAATGACTACACTTTTAAGGGTTATATGGTCTGTCTGTTTCCTTTGTTAAATTTTCTTTTTTCACCATTATGATATCAATATACTACTTCCTGCAGTGCAATAGTCACCCCGCTTCATCGCGTTAACCTATCGCGCCCCCGGTTCATCGCGGGTTTTCCCTTTGAACGTAACTAATTTTTCTGCGGATCCCCGTGACATCGCGGTAATGATGTGTAAAAATAAATTATTAAAGCAATAAATTAAAACGCGTGGAGCTCGACCAGTCACACAACGCACGAGACAAAGTTCCGCTTGTGAACTTCGATATTTTCTACGTTTTTTCTCCAAGCCCCACGATGCCGCGCAAACGCCTGCACTTCTAAGGCTTCTGCAAGGAACGAAGCGCCAGAGGAAGGTCTGGACGCTCCAGGAGAAGGTTAAGGTAAAGGTCTGATACATGCTCGGGAAGGAAAAGGTTTGCCGCCGTTGGACGAGCATTGCTCATACCCAGCACCTCAAAACCGACCAGACCAGACTAGTCGATCTCCAGCACCTCAACACCAATCACTGCCAAACCGACCAGACCAACCAGTCGATCTCCGGCACCTCAAACCAATCACTGCCAAAACCGACCAGACCAGACCAGTCGATCTCCGGCACTCAAACCCAATCATGCCAAACCGACCAGACAGACGAATCGATTTTTTGGGGAGGCGTCCATGTCATCGGGATTATTCACTTAGCGCGGGGAGGTTTGGAACGTAACCCCCGCGAGAAACGGGGGATTACTGTATTGTCCAAATAATACTTCAGAAGGTGTAGCAACAGTCTGTTCCAACACTGCTTTTATACAGACAGAGGGTTTGTAACTAATCAACAAAAGTTAGGACACCTGTAGGAATTGTTTGCATCAACTTTCAAGGCTCAATTTACTTCCATTGCTGCAGAATAGCTGCAGTTGCTAACCCAATACTTGTTCCCTGAAAAGGGCCTGTTTTAACAACTCTGAAATTTACATTATTTTTCAGTTTTTGGTAACCTAAACTTTATTTTTTAACCTCTAGCAGTTTACCACTTAGCTTTGTACTATTTCAGGTTATTCACTGGACTTGAACTGCTTAAATTTCAGTAAAAACTGAAAAATGTGGGTTTCTAAAACTTTTGACCAGTGGAGTATCACAGACAGAGCAGGGGAGAGGGGTGGGGTGGGGGGGCGAGACCGGAGAGGATATGGTGGAAGACAGAAAGACCACCGACCTGCCTGTGGTGAGAGAGTGAGAGGCCCAAAGACTCAGGCTCATCGTGGGAGATACCAATGATCCTAAGTGCCTTGGTTTCCACAGAGTGAAGCCGAGAAATATGAGAGGCAGGAGCACCAGCCCAGAGGGGAGAGCAGTACTCCACCAGGCTGCGTTGAAAAAACAAAACCCGCTTTCGCTTCCTATCAACTCGTTTTTTGTCGCCTTCAACTTGCCATGTATGCTTCCGTAACCTGTTTGTGCCCAAAAGGTACCACAAGTAAAAGCCCCATCCAGGGCCGGATTTATCCAAGGAAACCGGGGCATGTGACCTGGGGCCTCCACCACCCAACACGTTACTAGGGGCCTCCACCACCCAATGGCACATCCAGGATTAAGCCAAGCCATATCAGCCTAAGCCATCTCCAGAAGCGTTATCAAGTATTAACAATCGTTATGCCTTCCATTTCAGTTTTCCATTCATTGTAAAACAAGGATTATCAAATATACTGTATATTGAAAGGTTGCAGCTGAGAGCGGTCACAGCCTTAAGACGGCCATAACATGTATGGGCCTCAGGCCTCAAACAACTTCTTTCCCTGAATCAAGCGATCGTGTTGTTGTTATGATTGATGGTGATGTTGATGTGAAGGTAATGTTGCGGTAATATTTCTTTCTCCGGAGTGATTCTTTTCTTCCCGGTGTAGTTGTTGTTGTGAAGGTAATGTTAAGGTAATATTTCTTTTTCCGGAGTGAAATTATTGGATTTTGGTAAAGGTTTGAATCTGGATCAGAGAATTTTTAAGTGATTCTTCACCATTGAGTATAAGGGTTAAACGTATATTTTGAATAAAATAAAACAAAAATTTAAATAAAACCAAAAAATGAAAAATTACTCAGAGTGACACTTCACTAAATGGAACAGCACGCGGTAGAGCACGCACCTCCGCCAGGTTGAGCAGTTTATGTTTTGTATCCCACTGATGGGCTGGATCTGAACCGAAATCGAATCGTCTTGTTCTTGTCACCTCACCAACTCATCCACAACTTTTTTGAGATATGCTGTACATCATGTTTGGCCACATCTCTCAATGGTGAAGAATCACTAAAAAAATTCTCGTTTCTGGATACGCATTCGAATCTTCATCAAAATCGAATCAATTGTTCCTTGTCACATTCCCAACCTGTCCACCAAGTTTTGTCAGAATCCATCCATAACATTTTGAGATATCATGCAATATCGTTTTTGGCCCCATCTCTCAATGGTGAAGAATCACTTAAAAAAATTTTCGTATCCGGATCCGGATTCAGATCTTCACCAAAATTAAGCGTTGCTGTCCTTGGTTGGTCAGTGGTCACCTATATACACAAAAAGTTTCAGAACGATTGCTTGAAAACTGTGGCCAAAAATCGTGTGACTAACAGACAGCCAGACAAACACTACAGACCAACATTGTTGGCGAAAATTGTTTTTCCCCAAGTAATAAAATCACTATCATTATCAGATCGTGCACCGTGACATGTAAGTGTTTGATTGTTGCGAATTATAGCTTATTAACCACATATTAACCAGTGTAGCAAATTTGCTACAAAAATTGGGCGTTCAATGGGTATTTGACAGGTCCAGTTGTAAATTGTTTCGCTAATATAGTCACATTCACTTGTTGTTCGAGGGATTTTTACTTTTTGTGTTGGCGGAATCGGATACCAGGAACATATAAAGCAATGCTTGTCATTTCGTTATATACATAGAGACATGACAGAAGTAAATAGACACCTTAAATTTATTCATTTCATATGAAAAAAGCAAGTTCTACTCAGCGATTTGTACGGATATTCAACGATTTATTTGCAGAAACGAGTTCCTGGGTCATGTACAACAACTATGTCTTGAACTCAAGCAGAACACGACCTTTGCGATTTTCAAAGAGGACGAATTGTTGGCAAATTGGAAGGTGGAGTCAGCCAACATCAGATAGCTCAGAACCTTGGCATTCCGCTTTCTACGGCCAATCGGGTGATTGTGCAATTCATCAGCGAAGGCAAGGAATCCACAGCATCCCATTCTGGTCCATCTGGGCCCTCAGAAAGGTGTCTTCGAGCTGTCAAGCGGTCCCATGAGAAAACTCCCGCTTCGTCCCCGTGCTTCCGTGTCCTGGACGCTTCGTCCCTGTGCATCCGTGTCCCGGACGCTTCGTCTCCGCGCTTCCGTGTCTCGAATGCTTTGTCTCCACGCTTCGGTGTCCCGGCCGCTTCGTCACCACGGCTTCCGTGTCCCGGATGCTGTCACCATGCTTCCGTGTCTCGGATGCTTCGTCTCCACGCTTCGGTGTCCCGGCCGCTTCGTCTCGCGCCTTCCAGTGTCCCGGATGCTGTGTCACCATGCTTCCGTGTCCCGGATGCTCCGTCTCCGCACTTCCATGTCCCGGAAGCTGTGTCACCATGCTTCCATGTCCCGGATGCTTGTCTCCACGCTTCGGTGTCCCGGCCGCTTCGTCACCGCGCTTCCGTGTCCCGGATGCTGTGTCACCATGCTTCCGTGTCTCGGATGCTTCGTCTCCACGCTTCGGTGTCCCGGCGCTTCGTCTCCGCGCTTCCGTGTCCCGGATGCTGTGTCACCATGCTTCCATGTCCTGGATGCTCCGTCTCCGTGCTTCCATGTCCCGGATGCTGTGTCACCCTGCTTCCATGTCCCGGATGCTTCGTCACTGCACTACCGTGTCCCGGACGCTTCGTCTCCGCGCTTCCGTGTCTCAGATGCTTCGTCACTGCACTACCGTGTCCGGATGCTTCGTCACTGCACTACCGTGTCCCGGACGCTTCGTCTCATGCTTCCGTGTCCGGACGCTTCGTCTTCGCGCTTCCGTGTCGGATGCTTTGTCTCTGCGCTTCCGTGTCCCGGACGCTTCGTCTCAGTGCTACCGTGTCCCGGACGCTTCGTCTCCGCGCTTCCGTGTCTCGGATGCTTCGTCTCCGCGCTTCCGTGTCCCGGATGCTTTGTCTCCGCGCTTCCGTGTCCGGACGCTTTGTCACCGCGCTTCCGTGTCCGCGACGCTTTGTCACCGCGCTTCTGTTCCCGGATGCTTCGTCGCCGCGTTTCCTTGTCCCGGACGCTTCGTCTCCGCGCTTCCGTGCCCCGCCGCTTCGTCACCGCGTTTCCGTTTTCCGGACACTTCGTCACCGCGTTTCGGTGTCCCGGACGCTTCGTCACCGCGTTTCCGTCCGTCCGGGCGACGCTTCGTCACCCGCGTTTCCGTGTCCCGGATGATGCTCCGTCTCCGCACTTCCATGTCCCGGAAGCTGTGTCACCATGCTTCCATGTCCCGGATGCTGTCTCCACGCTTCGGTGTCCCGGCCGCTTCGTCCACCGCGCTTCGTGTCCCGGATGCTGTGTCACCATGCTTCCGTGTCTCGGATGCTTCGTCTCCACGCTTCGGTGTCCCGGCGCTTCGTCTCCGCGCTTCCGTGTCCCGGATGCTGTGTCACCATGCTTCCGTGTCCTGGATGCTCCGTCTCCGTGCTTCCAGTGTCCGGATGCTGTGTCACCCTGCTTCATGTCCCGGATGCTTCGTCACTGCACTACCGTGTCCCGGATGCTTCGTCACTGCACTACCGTGTCCGGACGCTTCGTCTCCGCGCTCCGTGTCTCAGATGCTTCGTCACTGCACTACCGTCTCGGATGCTTCGTCACTGCACTACGTGTCCCGGACGCTTCATCTCAGTGCTTCCGTGTCCCGGACGCTTCGTCTTCGCGCTTCCGTGTCTCGGATGCTTTGTCTCTGCGCTTCCGTGTCCCGGACGCTTCGTCTCAGTGCTACCGTGTCCCGGACGCTTCGTCTCCGCGCTTCCGTGTCTCGGATGCTTCGTCTCGCGCTTCCGTGTCCGGATGCTTTGTCTCCGCGCTTCCGTGTCCCGGACGCTTTGTCACCGCGCTTCCGTGTCCCGGACGCTTTGTCACCGCGCTTCTGTTTCCCGGATGCTTCGTCGCCGCGTTTCCTTGTCCCGGACGCTTCGTCTCCGCGCTTCCGTGCCCGGACCTTCGTCACGCGTTCCGTTTTCCGGACACTTCGTCACCGCGTTTCCGTGTCCCGGACGCTTCGTCACCGTGTTTCCGTGTCCGGACGCTTCATCACCGCGTTTCCGTGTACGGACGCTTCCCGGATGCTGTGTCACCATGCTTCCATGTCCCGGATGCTTCATCACCGCACTTCCGTGTCCCGGAAGCTTCCTCACGCGTTTCCGTGTCCCAGATGCTTCGTCTCCATGCTTCCGTGTCCGGATGCTGTGTCACCATGTTTCCGTGTCCCGGATGCTTCTCTCCGCGCTTCCATGTCCCGGATGCTGTGTCACCGCACTTCCATGTCCGGATGCTTCATCTCCGCGCTTCCTGTCCCAGATGCTTCATCACCGCACTTCCGGTCCCGAAGCTTCCTCACCGTGCTTCCGTGTCCGCGGATGCTTCGTCTCCATGCTTCCGTGTCCCGGATGCTGTGTCACCATCTTTCGTGTCCGGATGCTTCATCTCTGCGCTTCCATGTCCCGGATGCTGTGTCACCGCACTTCCATGTCCCGGATGCTTCATATCCGCGCTTCCATATCCCGGATGCTTCATCACCGCACTTCCGTGTCCCGGAAGCTCCTCACGTGCTTCCGTGTCCCGGATGCTTCGTCTCCATGCTTCCGTGTCCGGATGCTGTGTCACCACTTTTCCGTGTCCGGATGCTTCATCTCCGCGCTTCCATGTCCCGGATGCTGTGTCACCATGATTGCTGCGTTTCCGTGTCCCGGATGCTTCGTCTCCGCGCTTCCGTGTCCTGGATGCTGTGTCACCATGCTTCCGTGTCCCGGATGCTTCGTCACTGCACTACCGTGTCCGGACGCTTCGTCTCGGTGCTTCCGTGTCCCGGACGCTTTGTCACCGCGCTTCTGTTTCCCGGATGCTTCGTAGCCGCGTTTCCTTGTCCGGAGCTTCGTCACCGCGTTTCCGTGTCCCGGACGCTTCGTCACCGCGTTTCCGTGTCCGGACGCTTGTCACCGGCGTTTCCGTGTCACGGACGCTTCCCGGATGCTGTGTCACCATGCTTCATGTCCCGGATGCTTCGTCACCGCACTTCCGTGTCCCGGAAGCTTCCTCACCGTGCTTCCGTGTCCCGGATGCTTCATCTCCGCGCTTCCATGTCCCGGATGCTGTGTCACCATGCTTGCTGCGTTTCCGTGTCCCGGACGCTTCGTCTCCGCGCTTCCGTGACCCGGATGCTGTGTCACCATGCTCTTGTCCCGGATGTTTCGTCTCCGCGCTTCCGTGACCCGGATGCTGTGTCACCATGCTTCCGTGTCCCGGATGCTTCGTCTCCGCGCTTCCATGTCCCAGATGCTGTGTCACCATGCTTGCCGCGCTTCCGTGCCCCGGACGCTCGTCACCGCGTTTCCGTTTTCCGGACACTTCGTCGCCGCGTTTCCGTGTCCCGGACGCTTCGTCACCGCGTTTCCGTGTCCCGGACGCTTCGTCACCCGTTTCCGTGTCACGGACGCTTCCGGATGCTGTGTCACCATGCTTCCATGTCCCGGATGCTTCATCACCGCACTTCCGTGTCCCGGAAGCTTCCTCACCGTGCTTCCGTGTCCAGATGCTTCGTCCCATGCTTCCGTGTCCCGGATGCTGTGTCACCATGTTTCCGTGTCCCGGATGCTTCATCTCCGCGCTTCCATGTCCCGGATGCTGTGTCACCGCACTTCCATGTCCCGGATGCTTCATCTCCGCGCTTCCATGTCCTGGATGCTTCATCACCGCACTTCCGTGTCCCGGAAGCTTCCTCACTGTGCTTCCGTGTCCCGGATGCTTCGTCTCCATGCTTCCGTGTCCCGGATGCTGGTGCACCATCTTTCCGTGTCCCGGATGCTTCATCTCTGCGCTTCCATGTCCCGGAGCTGTGTCACCGCACTTCCATGTCCCGGATGCTTCATCTCCGCGCTTCCATATCCGGATGCTTCATACCCGCACTTCCGTGTCCGGAAGCTTCCTCACCGTGCTTCCGTGTCCCGGATGCTTCGTCTCCGCGCTTCCATGTCCGGATGCTGTGTCACCATGCTTCCGTGTCCCGGATGCTTCGTCTCCGCGCTTCCATGTCCCGGATGCTGTGTCACCATGCTTCCGTGTCCGGATGCTTCGTCTCCGCGCTTCCATGTCCCAGATGCTGTGTCACCATGCTTGCCGTGCTTCCGTGTCCCGGATGCTTCGTCTCCGCGCTTCCATGTCCCGGATGCTGTGTCACCATGCTTCCGTGTCCCGATGCTTCGTCTCCGCGCTTCCATGTCCCGGATGCTGTGTCACCATGCTTCCGTGTCCCGGATGCTTCGTCTCCGCGCTTCCATGTCCCAGATGCTGTGTCACCATGCTTGCCGTGCTTCCGTGTCCCGGATGCTTCGTCTCCGCGCTTCCATGTCCCGGATGCTGTGTCACCATGCTTCCGTGTCCCGGATGCTCGTCTCCGCGCTTCCATGTCCCGGATGCTGTGTCACCATGCTTCCGTGTCCCGGATGCTTCGTCTCCGCGCTTCCATGTCCCAGATGCTGTGTCACCATGCTTGCCGTGCTTCGTGTCCGCGATGCTTCGTCTCCGCGCTTCCATGTCCCGGATGCTGTGTCACCATGCTTCCGTGTCCCGGATGCTTCGTCTCCGGCTTCCATGTCCCGGATGCTGTGTCACCATGCTTCCGTGTCCCGGATGCTTCGTCTCCGCGCTTCCGTGTCCCGGATGCTGTGTCACCATGCTTCCGTTTCCCGGATGCTTCGTCTCTGCGCTTCCATGTCCGGATGCTGTGTCACCATGCTTCCATGTCCCGGATGCTTCGTCACCGCACTTCCGTGTCTCGGAAGCTTCCTCACCGTGCTTCCGTGTCCGGATGCTTCGTCTCCACGCTTCCATGTCCCGGATGCTGTGTCCCCATGCTTCCGTGTCCCGGATGCTTCGTCTCCACGCTTCCATGTCCCGGATGCTGTGTCACCATGCTCCTGTGTCCGGGGGTCCCCGCTCCCGTGGTTCTGGACCCGGAGGCTGGGTCCCGCCGCCGTTCCGTTCCCTGGACGCCCTGTCCCCTCTGTCCGAGTACTGGAGACCTTGGGGCTTCATCCCTGCGATCCATTTCCTCGAGGTTTAATTCCTGAAATCACGTGCTGGACTCCTGGAGGCTTATCATCCGCGCAGTCCATTTTGGTCCCTTCTGAACCTCTTCTTACTCCATGGAAAGATGGTAGAACAAGCAAATGCGTTAATAATCACATTTAAGTACCGTGCGTGCTCGTGCGTGACACTCTGACAGGATCGCAGGTGAAACCTGACAGACTCCAAGACGAGCTCAACCACAGATGCGTGATCAACCCCCCTCACTCTTCCACCCCTTGGTTTCCATTCCTGGTTTGTCGGTGACCTCCTGACCTCTCAGAGCGGGATTTGCATGATCACCTCCTTTCGTGTGCAGTTGAATCCCTTGGGTGGGGAAGCTCCAAACTCGAACCGCTGCTCCCCCTCGGTTGATCTTGTCGTTCCTAATGAGCACTTCTCGTGGCAGGCCTCGACTAGCACCGCACCGCGGGGTTAGAGGCCGCTGCCCTTCCTGACCCCGTGTTCGCTCTCCGCGGCCCGTCCCTTTCAACGAGCGGGAAACAAAGGGTCGTGACTCGCGGCCGTTTTGATCTGAGCGGCCACGTGTGTGTGCGACCTGCACGCACAGCAACTCCAAAAGAAGCTCCGTTGGTTCTATAAGAGCGCCATTAGTTTAGTCCACGTGAACAAGATGTTATAAAGCCCCAAGGAGATTCCCTTCGTGCGTTTAAGCGATCTGAGAAACACCATCAAACTGAGACACATGCCCATCACCACCATCGGTCCACCACCACATGGTGCGGTTTTAAGCGGAAAAATCAAAACCTTGGTAAATACCTTCCTTTCTTTGAAACTACAATGGGTTTTAAGTGCAGAACTGTTCCACAATCCGTTTTTGTTCGGAAGAATTGCTCAGACTGATATTGATCATCTCAGCTCATCTCCAGTAACTATGCAAAGACGAGGTTAGAGATGAAATCATTTTGTGGTGGATTCCTTCTGTGGTATTTTCCTTCAACGCCATTTATTTACTTTGAGGGCATAGCTTTCACAACATACAGATACAACACACAACACACACACACACACACACACACACACACACACACACAACACACACACAACACACACACACACACACACACCACACCACACACACACACAATGTTGGCTCAGTGGTTAGGGTGGCGGCTTGGGATCCAAGGGTCGTGAGTTCAAGCCTCGTTACCCGCTGAATTACTTCACCAGCGGGTTGACTCATCCTGCCATCCTTCCGAGGTCGGCAAAATGAGTACCAGCTTGCTGGGATGATCGACTCATTCGAGGATGCCTGCGTCGGAGTGGCTTCCCGTCCAGAATTGTGCCCAATAGTCAAGGAAACTGCTTTGGCAGCACCGACACTCTGTGCAGAGTATAGTTCTGATGGATGGATATATATATATATATATATATAATATAATATATATATATATATATATATATATATAGATATATATATATATATATATTGTTACGGCTGTGAAATTCGCATTACACCATTCAGGTCCCTAGGTGAGATATCTCTAAGTACATGTGTAGTTAGCCCAAACCGTTGTTTAGAGGGAATTAATGTGATTCATTCGGGCTGCGACGCTTTGAGTCAGTCGTTCTTCTTTTTCTATTTTTTTATTTCAAACAAAAACCACAAAGGGCTCGGTGGCTTTTCGCGCGATTCTTCTCCACGCTTGGTGTGAGGGAGGAGAAGCGGGGTGGGGGCAGCTGGCGCCCGATTGGTGGATGCGCGGGTGTGACGCGCCAGGGAGGAGGAACACCCCTCTTCGAGACCTTTCTCGAAGCGCCTCCAAGGGGGGTGGAGCAAAGAACGGGGCGGAGCGGCAGGGCGGAGCTCCGGGGTATAAAAGTCGGAGACGGGCGAAGCAGTTTGGTGGATGCTCTTGCTCGGTGGATGCTGTTGCTGGGTGATGCTCTTGCTGGGTGGATGCTCTTGCTGGGTGGATGCTCTTGCTCGGTGGATGTTCTTGCTTCGTGGTTGCTCTCGCTCTCGTCTTCCGGCTCGCTCGTCCTGGTGGCCGCTGGCCTGGTCTTTTGTGGGCAGTTTCAAGACCCCGCTGGCGGGAAGGAGCGTCCGCCATTCCCTCTCCCGACTTCGGGCATCCACGTTTCCCCCCCCCCCCTCCTCCTCTATCCGCGCTGGGATAGCGCCGAACACTCCGTTCGTGGCGTCGAGTGGCCAACACGTGCAGGCGCAAGGCACGCGAGGAGAGACTCGCCTACCACGCCAGGGCACGGAGTCGCGGCCAGGCGGGACCACGTCGACGGACGTAGGAGAGGGACTCGACGGCCAAAAAGGGAAGTGACCATTTTCTTTCGGGGTTTTTTTTGTATGGAACTTGTGGCGCCGTGTCTTGTGAAGTAGAACTGTGTAAGTGTTGCCGTGTGTCGTCTATTCGTTGTAAAGGGGCTGTCACACCTTGACGATTAGCGAACGTATGCAGTTTCTTTTACAAATTTGCCGAATACGCTGGCACACTCGAATACGTTATTGGTAAGATTTTGTATACGTTAGGAATACCCTGAAAAACACTGCCATAAGTCGTTGTACGCTGGCTTTAATCGTTGACTTTTGTGCTTGTTCTCTCTTTTTCGAATGCTTAAAATTTTACGACGTACTCGGCGTTTGGCTCACACGTTCCGCTACGCCGGCCATAAAGGTTTAGGCACGTTATGCGATCGTTGACACATGTTAATTGTATGTTACTCATAAGTCGAAACACGTAAGAGGTAAACATTCGCGTACCCGAAACTTATTTCTAACCTATGAGTAACGTTTTGTAAGCACGCTACACAAACGTTGTTCACACTTCGCAACAACGCTACTTGAAAGTTCCTCATACGTCGAAAACACATCAAAGTAATGTTTAGGGTACCCGTGACTTATTTATAACCTATGAATAACGTGCTTGGGAATTATTACGCTATGCATACGCTGGACTATCGTTGGGCATAGGTTGTGGACGCCTAAAACACGATAAACAATCGTTGGTATAACTTATGTATAAGTTCTCGAAGCGTTCTGTGTTCATTACTAGTACATTATGCATTTGTCAAAGTCGTTCTTAATACTTTAAAAAGTAAAACATAGAAATATTTCATCGTGGGAATGAGGAAAAAAAATTAGCCGAAAAGAACATCGAACAATGGTGCAAGTAGTCTCCTATTCGTGGACGATAAAAGGATCCATCATCACACACACCCTCCCATCACGCTCACCTACTACTACTGACATGGACCTACTACTACTACCAATACTATACTAAACTACTATACTACTACTGACATAGACATACTACTACTACTACTACTACTACTGACATATGACATACTACTACTACTACTGACATAGACATACCACTACTACTACTGATGTAGACATTCTACTACTACCAATGCTACTACTACAACTACTACTAACTATTAATCTGTCACGCACACCAACTACTGCTAATAGTATTAGTACTACTGATACTACTGGCATTGACATCTACTCACATGGAGTCTGGAACAATGACGGGTTCCTCTTGTGAAAGCCCATTTGTATGTACCATTCCCCTAAACGCTGCCAATACGCCAGTACACGGGAGATGTAAGTTAGAAACACTTTCAGTAAGTTCTGTGGTTGTCCGGAAGACGTCAATTTAATTCGTCTACATACGACAATGTTGCGTTATACATACGTTACAAATAGGTTCATAGCATGTTATTCAATGGTTAGATGCACGTTTTACTTAGGTTCAAAACATGCTACGCATAGGTTAAACGCACGTTACTCTTACGTTCATAGCACGGTAGCCATTGGTTCAAGGCCAGTTATACATAGTTTCAATGCACGTTACTCATACTTTCAAGCACGTTAAACATAGGCTAAGCTGACGTTACTCATTTGTTCAAGCACGTTACTCAACGGTTATAATTGGGTTTCAAGTATGGTTGCCATTAACTTGACGTGCTTCGACTTATGAGTAACCTACAAGTAACGTGTGTTCGCCGGTGTTTAAACGATCGCGGACGTGCAAGAACAGATGCCAACGCATGCGAAACGTGTGAGCCTTACGTCGATACGTCTTAAAATTTTCAGCATGCTTGAAATTATCACGACTATCGAACGGACTAGTAATATGCCAGCGTACTTCAATGATTTCGGCATAATCTTAACGTATACTCAACTTTCCTATAGCGTATTTGACGTGTGCCTAGCGTTGTAAACCCATTTTTCATAGAATGGCATACGCTGGCAAAATCGTCAAGGTGTGACTGCAATGTTGACAATTCAAATCTCGGGCAGTTTTGATTTCAATCGGCGTCCGGCAAGTTCTCAACAGGCTACGCCACGAGTTCGACGCGGCGATACGTATAGCGCGCAAAGGGTAAGTTGAACTATCGCTTGTCTTAGGTTTTGAACGCCGATCACAAGGTAAGCATTCGTTGGTAAAAGTTATGTATAACACAACGAACGTTCTGTGCCCGTTACTAATATGTTATGCAAACGACCAACACGTTTTGAATACGCAACAAAACTCAAAAAAACCATCAAAATTTCAGCGTACGCCAACGTTTTAGATCAATTTTATACGTTGACCATTGCTGGCTTAAACGTCAAGGTGTGACAGGGCCCTAACTCTGCGTCGTTGTTTTCTTCTTGCATTTGCTTTATGTGCATTTTGACTGTATTGTGGCTGTATATGTGTGCTCTCCGTGTGTCGTGTGAAATAAAGTGCTTGTGTGAACTTCTTCCCCGTTTCGCTGCGTCCTTCCTTTGTTGAATCTCCATCTTGCTTCACGTAGGGGGCTTGATACGCCCGATAATTAATCGGAACCGTCGAGGCCGACGATAACACCGCTCGGTTATCCGATAGCACGGAACGTACCGCTTAAGCGGTTCGTGTCCGGAGTCGACCTGCGGCGAGGTACGATCGCCCGGTTACCATCCGCGTGGGTACTTAGGTAGGTCGAGTTTGGCGAACAACCATATCTACGCGGGTGGCCGATTGGCACGATCGTGGTGAGGTCGAAAGGCCCACCCGTGACTGCTCGGGCGATAGTTCCGCGGAGGTCACGACAGAATTGTCCGTCCGGTGGGCGAGGCGGCCGCCATTCGAGTCACGTGGCTGTCCGCACGCCGGCGGGCGCGAATTCGCAACATATATATATACAGTATATATATGTATTTGTATATGTGTATGTACTGTATATACAGCTCTGGAAAAAATTGAGACCACTGCAAAATTATCAGTTTTTCTGGTTTTACTATTCATAGGTATGTGTTTTGAGTAAAATGAACATTTTTGTTTTTTTCTATAAACTACTGACAACATTTCTCCCAAATTCCGAATAAAAATATTGTCATTTTGAGCATTTATTTGCAGAAAATGACAACTGGTCAAAATAACAACAAAGATTCAGTGTTTTCAGACCTCATATAATACAAACAAAACAAGTTCATATTCATTTAAAACAACATAATACTAACGTTTTAACTTAGGAAGAGTTCAGAAATCAATATTTTGTGGAATAACCCTGATTTCATCACAGCTTTCATGCGTCTTGGCATGCTCTCCACCAGTCTTTCACATTGCTGTTGGGTGACTTTATGCCACCCCTGCGCAAAAATTCAAGAAGCTCGCTTTATTGTGATGGCTTGTTGACCATCCATCTCCTCTGATCACATTCCAGAGGTTTTCAATGGGGTTCAGGTCTGGAGATTGGGCTGGCCATGACAGGGTCTTGATCTGATGGTCCTCCATCCACACCTTGATTGACCTGACTGTGTGGCATGGAGCATTATCCTGCTGGAAAAACCAATCCTCAGAGTTGGGGAACATTGTCAGAGCAGAAGGAAGCAAGTGTTCTTCTAGGATAGGGGTGGGACCTTTTTCCTGTCAAGGGCCATTTCGATTTTTAGAACATCCTTTGAGGGCCATGCAAAATTATTGAAAGATATATTGAACTCACCTAATGCGATGGCTGGAACTGTTTCTCTTTGGCGAGGCGTTTGGTGTCAGGTGGTAGTGATGATGATGCTACTCGCAGCTGGTTTTGCAGGTTTGGGTCAGTCAGTCTTGAGCGGAACCGAGTCTTTGCAAGAGTCAGTTTTGAAAGAACTGCTCACAGCTGTAGGTCGTCCCAAACAGTGATGCAAACTTCAGTGCATGTCCCTCAGAATGGGGAAATCCTCAGCACGTACATACAGTTTGTAGAACTCGAGCAAAGGGAGGTTGTTGTACCCAGCTTTGAGCTCGTCATTGCTTTGCAGCTCAATGATTTCGTGTTGTAGGTTGTCAGGCACATCAGCTGGTTCCACATTAAACGGCGTGGCAAATATGTTCAGTTCCTTTGTTTACTTTTCATGTCCTGGAACCTCTCTCCAATGCCTGGAGGAGTTTTGCGCACACTCAGCAGCATATTCAGATGTCACAGCAGGCTTTTGTTCTTGCAGAGTGGGAAAGTGGACAGTGTTTCCCCTTTCCAGTTGCACTTGCCACAGCTTTAGTTTAGCTTCAAATGATTTCACATTTGATTGCAGAGAGCTGAGAAGCTGGTTGGGACCTGGAGCTTGACGTTCAGCTCTGACAGGTACTTGGTAATGTCCACCATGAAGCCCAAATCACACAGCCACTTGCTATCACTGAGTTCCATGACAGGTTTCCCCTTCATCTCCATGAACTGTTTCACTTCTTCTCTCAGTGAGTAAAACCGTGTGAGCATATTTCCGCGACTCAGCCACCGCACCTCACAGTGGTAACCAGATCTCCGTACTCTGACTCTAGTTCACTCAGTAGCTCCTTGAACTGGCGGCTGTTCAGCCCTCTGCTTTTGATGACGTTTATGGTGGAAACACACAGTTGTCTATCACATTTTTTGAGCTTCAGGGACTGTGCACACAGATTCTCTTGGTGTATGACACAGTGGCATACAACTAACTCACTTGGATCGAGACTGAGACGACTCATTTCTTTTGACCATGCAGTCAATCCCTTTTTGCGTGCCAACCATGGCTGGGCTTCCATCCGTGGCCAGGCCACTTAACTTGTCAAACTGCAGTTCGAATTTGTTCATAGCCAAAAGAACTTGCTCAAACAAATCCTCACCTTTGGTGGTGCCATGCATGGCTTGCAAAGACAGCAACTCCTCGCTCGTATCAACTCAGCTGTAAATCCCCCGCACAAAAATGGCTAGTTGGCGGTGTTTTGTTATGTCCGTTATTATCAGACATGGTGTATATTTCCTCCACTGATTTTAATAAAGATATCTCCCGCATCATCAAAAAATAATTTTTAATCGTAGATTTACCTTATTTGATCGTGATCCCAGAATCCAGGCCGAAGTAATCGGAAATTGCGTATACGGTTGTGAACAAGTTATAGGTAAATCAGAAGCGAATGTAAGAAGAATTCTACGTTCGCTTCTAGTATTTATTTTTTTAGATGAGATCCTGTTCTAGGCGGTGTAGTTGTCGTGTGAAGGTAATGTTGAGGAAATTTTTTTTTCAGATGAGATCCTGTTCTCGGCGGTTAGTTGTTGTTGTGAAGTTAATGTTAAGGTAATATTTATTTTTTTAGATGAGATCCTGTTCTAGCGGTGTAGTTGTCTTGTGAAGGTAATGTTAAGGTAATATTTATTTTTTCATAGCAAAAAGACTTTAAATTGATATATTTAGAAGCGAATGTAAGAAGAATTCTACGTTCGCTTTCTAGGCTTTGCCTATTCCATATTATGAATTGCCTCGCGGGCCGATCAAAACGGTCTAGCGAGCCGTATACGGCCCGGAGGCCGGAGGTTCCCACCCCTGTTCTAGGCCAACCTTGTACGTGGCTTGATTCATGAGTCCTTAAACAAAGACAAATCTGCCCGATTCCAGCCTTGCTGGAGCACCCCAGATCATCACCGATCCTCCACCAAATTTCACAGTGGGTGCGAGACACTGTGGCTTGTAGGCCTCTCCAGGTCTCCGTCTAACCATGAGAAGAGCAGGTGTTGGGCAAAGCTGAAAATTGGACTCATCAGAGAAGATGACCTTACTCCAGTTCTCTATGGTCAATCCTTATGGTCTTTTGCAAACCTCAGCCTGGCTCTTCTTTGCTTCTCATTGATGAAGGGCTTTTATCTAGCTTTGCCCGACTTCAGCCACTGCCCAGTAGGACCTGTTCGAATCGTCCTCGCCGTGCACTTCACCCGAGCTGCCTTTTGCCATTCTTTTGTAGGTCACTTGATGTCATCCTACGGTTGTGGTGACATTCGAATGAGTTGGCGGTCATCCCGGTCAGTGGAAAGTCGTTTTCGCCCTCTGCAGTCTATAGCTTTGTTGTCCCCAATGTCTGCTGCTGACCTTGTTCTTCTGAACCACCGTCTTTGAAATTTTAAGGTTGAAGCATCGTGACGCTCACTGTATCCCTCTGCCAGTAAAGCCAGAATTGAACCTTCTTTTCCTCACTCAAATCTTTTCTTTTCAACTCTTTTGGCATGGTCAATAGTTAATTTTTTTGATTCCAATTACTTTTGAGGTACTAACTAGCACTGTTTTGCCATCCAGCTGGTCCTATTGCAATGAGATAGTGATGACCACAGCAGTGGTTTTTATACTTTTCCTTGTTAAATAAGATTCGGTTCAGGTGATCACCTAATCATACCTCACTAAGTAGAATGAGGTGGCCTGTGTTGGAATCAACAGACACTGGAATGGAATGGCTGCCATACATGTAGAGATGCTCGATTTAATTTTTTTTGCAGTGTCTCTTCTTTTTTTCCAGAGCTATATATATATATATATATATATATATATATATGGTGTTCCAAAAAAAATATACACCTTTTAAAAATGGCTCGTTTGATCCTAAAAAAGCAGTATTTTGTCACTAATGCTTCCATTTCTTGTTGCAGAGACCCTGAAGTATTATTTTGATACCAACCAGCACCAGAAAAATGGCTCAGACTGACCGTAAACAACGCAACAAAAATTGTTGAACTTTGGCAACCAGACGAAAAGTGTCATCCAGGTGCAACGTCTTTACTCGAGACATTTCGGTATCCACTTTTAGCGCGCATGCACCAAACTTTTCGGACAATAAGTGCACCATATCCGCAAAGCCATGCCAATGTGGGAACCATCTGGGACCTTCACAAGGGTCACCAATGGTCGGAAGAGGACAGGTCGTAGTGAAGAAATTGTGGAAATGTGAGACAGGCGGTCGTCGAGTCCTCAAAAAATTGAATCGACGGCCTTTCTGCAGACAAACATCTGATCCAGATGAGAACCCAGTGTTCCAGGCAGGATGGGAGACTACTGCCCCATACAGCAGTGGAAACAGGCGTTTTTCTCACCAACATTTTGAGGCTGCTTTATCTCCCCTCTACGAAGACGTTGAAGTGGCCACCAGCATTCCCTGACCTTACTCCCCAGACTTCTTATTTGTGGGGGTATCTCAAGGACAGGATTTATGGCAAACCCTAGGCCTCAGACTCTTGATCAGCTGAAGGAAAACATCCACCGAGAAATCCAGACAATCCTCAGGAAACGTCTTTCCAAAGTGATGGAAAGAACATGACAACAGCGTTTGCAGCAGTGATTCGGACAACGTGAGCCTACGTAAGAACATGTGGTGCTAAAAGAAAATGACGATTATATACCAAATTTAAATTTTGGTGGCAATTTGACAATTGTACAAATAAACTTCACACCTTTCAGCTTTCTATCCAGCCATTGTCCTTAAAAAAAATATATGTTATGACATCCTCTTTGGCAGATGAAAAGTATATTTTTTTGGGACACCACTGTATACATATATATACAGTATATTTAAACATATATTTATATTTAAACATTATATATATATATATATATTGTATATGTACATATCTTATACTATTATACAGTATATTTACATATATATATATATATATATATATATATATATATATATATATATATTATATATATACACATAACTAGTGATACCCGTGCACCATCACGAAATAGCAGTAGCAAACATAGCTGGTAGCAGAAGACAGACCGTCAGCGGGGAATGACAAAAATACGCATTGAGCAAAATGCAGTGGTACTATGGAACGCCAAGAGCTTCCCAACATTGTCGGCAATGGTCCGTCTAAGTGCCACAGCAATTTCATTGGGAATCGTGTGACCGCGAGCGAGTTTTAGTGGCAAGCTTGGTATTATATAGAGATAA
>CM068961.1:44553986-44578512 GCA_035128595.1 Eptatretus atami
GTGCATGCGGCTCCGAGACCGCAACTATATATATAATATATATATAATATTATATATATACTACTAGCGATACCCGTGCACATGCACGGGATAGCAGTACAACATAGTGGTAGCAGACGACAGACCGTACACGGGTAATGACAAAAATACGCATTGTGCAAATGCAAGTGGTACTATGAATGCAAGACTTCCCAACATTGTCGGCATGTCCGCTAAGTGCACAGCACTTTCATAGGGATCGTGTGACGGCGAGCCGAGTTTTTAGTGTGCAGCGCTGTATTATAAGAAGAATATATATATATATATATGTATGATATATAAATATAAATTAAATATATAAATATATACATATATTACTATATATACCATAATATTCACATAAGCCTGATGTTGGCGTAGTGGTTAGGCAGTGGCTTTGGGACCCAAAAGGTTCTGAGTTCAAGCCCCGTTGGGACACCTGAATTATATATGTATATATATTATATATATATATATATATATATATATACCAAGTCGAAAACACCAGGGGGTTGACTCAGCCTGCCATCCTTCCGAGGTCGGCGAATGAAGTACCAGTTGTACTGGGCCGGTGTATGCCCCGGTTAGAATAGGTGTACCATATCCTGTGTGTCGTAAGAGGCGACCAGGTTGCGTCCAGGAGGGCATCGGCGTAAACACCTATGCTAAATCATTATGCGGACAACAAGACGGTTGGATCCGCTGTGGCGACCCCTAACCGGAGCTAGCCGAAAGAAGAGAAGAAGAGACATACATATATACAACATATGGATGCTCTATATATATATATATATATATATATATATTATATATATATATGCACAACCACTTGGATGTATATATTTATATCTGTATATCATATATTATATATATATTTATATATTATATTACATTTATTTATTTACATATATTTATTTATATATATTTCTGTATATATATATTTCTACATTTTATATATATATATATATTTCTGTACATATACCTATATTTTTTTTTCTATACATATATTCGATATAAATTTCTATTATATAATATATATATATTATATATATATATATAGCCTTGTGTTGGCATAGTGGTTAGGTAGCGGCTTGGGATCAAAAGGTCCTGAGTTAAGACCCGTTGGCCGCTTGAATTAATACATACCAGGAGGTTGACTCAGCCTGTCATCCTTCGAGGTCGGCGAAGTGAGTACCAGTGTACTGGCCGGTGTATGCCCGGTTAAATAGGTGTACCCATATCCCTGTGTCGTAAGAGGCGACCAGGGTTGCGTCAGGAAGGGCATCCGGCGATAAAACCTGGCCAAAATCATTATGGCGGATCATAACGGATGATCGCTGTGGCGACCCTAACGGAGCAGCCGAAAGAAGAGTATGTATCTATATATGTATGTGTATATATGTTATTATATATATATATATATATGTATGTATATGTAATATTATATATTTATATATATAAAATTATACATATACACACTACTATAATATATATACACATATATAGATGAAGACCACAAGGGAAACCAGAGATGTCACTTTTATAAATTTCGGGTTATTGGCACCTGCCAATAGTTGGCAACATAAGGTTTCCTCTCACATATTATTTAACAAATAACCAGGGGTGTCACATAATTTATATGGTATAAGTTTAGCGTGCAATGAAAAACAAGTGTTGTCAAAGCTGAACAAGTAGAAACCCAGAGTTGTCATATTTACTCCTGGTTATTCCCCTTTCATTTCATGTTAACTGTTCACCATAATATTGTTACGGCTGTGGAAATTCGCAAACACCTTTCAGGTCCCGTACGGTGAGTATTTTTTAAGTACATGTATAGTTAGCCAAACCCATTGTTTTAGAGGGATTAATGTGATTCATCGGGCTGCGACCTTTGAGTTAGTCGTTTTTTCTTTCTTTCATTATTTTCGAACCCAACCACACTTCAACCTCAACACGCCACCACTCCAACAACGCCAGCACCGCCATCTCACACAACCACACCATCTTCGCCACTACAAACACCAACGATCGCCATCCTCGCGGTCCACGTAGGACGGTTTCCGCGTTGAAACGTCGAAGCGAGAACGGGAAAGAAATCACCACAGCGAGGGCGGCAGGGGTTTTCCCGCCTGTTTGCCTCCTGGCCCGGCGCAGGACGATTTTCTCGCCCCCGCATGGCGCGGGAGGGGGGAACAGAGGGAACGCCCCTTTTCTAGAAGCGCCTCGAAGGAGGGTGGAGCAAGACGGGGCGGGGCGCCGGGGATATAAAGAGTCGGAGGCGCAGGAGGCGTTCGTTTCTCTTGGTTCGGTATTGGTTCTCTCTTGGTTCGGTATGGGCTCCTCTTGGTTCGGTATTCTCCGCTCGGTGCTCTCAGTCCGGTGTGTTCGTGTTCGGTCGGTGTCGCAGTCGGTGCTCGGTCCGTGGCGTTCGAGGGGCCAGCACGGGCAGGCACGAGGCACGCCGGAGAGGCTTCACCGACCACGCTCGAACGGATTCGCGGCCAGACGGGACCACGTCAGAGGACGGTCGCCAAGGACTCGAATCAGGGAAGTCGCGACTTCATTTTCTTTGGGGTTCTGTGTGAACGTGTGTGTGTGGCGCCGAGTCCCGTCAAGGTAGAACTGTATAATGTTTGCGAGTGTACGCGTATTCGGTCGTAGCTCTGCATTGTTGTGTTTGTTTAACTTCTATAAATACATGCTTTATGTGTGCTTTTCGTGTGTTGTGTGTAAATAAAATGCGTGCTGTTGAATTGTTTCCCGTTTCGCTGCCGTCCTTTCCTTTGTGGGTCTCATCTTGCTTTACGTAAGGGTTCGAGTGGGCGCGGGACGCCGATTAATTAATCAGGAACGTCCGAGGCGACGATAACACCGCTCAGTTATCCCGATAGCACGGAACGACGCTTAAGCGGTCCGTGTCCGAAGTCGACCTGCGGCGAGGTGCGATCGCCCGGTTTACCATCCGCGTGGGTACTTAGGTAGGTCGAGTTTGGCGAACAACCCTATCCCACGCGGGTGGCCGAATTGGCACGATCGTGGTGAGGCCGAAAGGCCCACCCGTGACTGGATCCCCGGCGTTAGTCTGGGAGGGTCACGACGGAATTGTCCGTCGCGGTGGGCGACGTACCGCGATTCGAGTTACGTGGTCGATCGCACGCCGGCGGGCGCGAATTCGCAACACTGGTGTCAGAGAGCGGGAAACAACATCCTGTCCCAAGCTAAATTCACAGGGAATCGGTCCAGGGGTGAGAAAGCGACCCCCGATTCCCTCCAAATTACGAGCAGCTAAATTAACCCTTAGTGGAATAAGATGGCGTCTCAAGGCGAGCGGGTGCCGGGGGTAGATATGGATGTTAGAGTATGTTTAGAATCCATGGCTCAGGACGAGATCCCATGCAGGACATTGGTTGAGCAGGAACAATTACTCCCCAACGAAACGCAGAGCCCGAAATAGGTGGCGGCGGCGGCCGCGGTGTATACACCTCCCTCCCTCTCCACCAAAAACCTCCCGATCCTGCCGATCGGCTCATGCGAGTGCATCCGACATGGCCCAGCTATTCGCCATGCTGGCAAAGATGAATGCAAATGCGCAACAAATGGAAGCGAATTTAAACAACAAATGGATGGAAACGCATCAAAATGGAACGGAAATGAAATCGAATACGCAACAATGAACGAAATGAAAGCAAAGATGGAACAAACACAAACGAATGAAAACGAATATGGAAACAAATGCCAAGGAATGAAGAAGAAATAAAAGAAATGCGGGGTGAAACGCAGCAAATGGGCCGAGCCTGCAGCGGGCATGAAGGCTACAACAGCGAAGTGCGTAATGGCGACGCCACGTGTGGAGCGAACGAGCTGGGAGGGGGTGCAACGGTTGTCAGGCCCGCGGTGAAGGCGGGTGAGGAAAATAATTCGGGAGACGTGTTGGGCGGAAGGTGGAGGGTGACGAAAAAGTGACGGTAACCGAGAGGGAAAATTAATTGGGTGACGGAGACGTGCACGAAGGAAATAAAATGGGATGTGTGAGAAAAGACTTCAAGACATGAGAAGAGAGTTGATAAGCTGGGACGGGAGGTGAAAACGGAGACAGAGGACTGGGAAGACGGATAGACAAACACAAGGGCAAGCCGGAAGAACAGTTAGAAGCCAAGCAAGGTCGGAGGGTGGGAGATGAGAAAAGAATTAGAAAAGAAACTGAGTTCAGAAAACAAAACAAGAGACGGAACTACAAACGAACTGAGAGTGTTAAAAAGAGGAACAAGAAGAGTACTGGAGAACAAGGAATGGACAGGAGAAAGAAATCTGTCAACTGAAGGAAATGACGAGATTGCAGAAGCAAGAGGAACAAGAAAGACAGTGGAATAGAAAACTGAAAGAGTATGAATTTTGAAACTGAACGACAAAAGGAAAAAAATAGGTTGGAATACGAGGAGAAGTTGAAGGAGCAAGGAATGAAAGCAGGAAGGAGAAATCAGGAGATTGAAGGACACAACGAGATTGGAGAGGAAGACGAGAGGAACAATGGGATAGAAAACAAAGGAACATGAAGCGAGGTTGACCAATTGAAAGAAAGGCAAGGCTGGAGTGCGAAGAGGAGACAAAGAACAGCGAATGAACACAAAGGGAAATTAACCACTTGAGAAAAACCATGAAACTGCAGAAGGAAGGGCAGGGAGAAGAAAGAAGGTAATGAGAGAACAGCGAATGAAACACAGAAGGAAATGAGCCAATTGAGAGAAACGATGAGATTGGAAAATGAAGAGCAGGAGAAACTGTAGGAAAGGAAACAAAAACAAAAACGAGTTTGAAGTTAATGAACTGAAGGAGAGAGTAAAATTGAAGTCCAGGAGATGGAAAACTCCAGAAAGAAACAAACTAATAAATGTATGAGACGCGGGAGACAGAAAAGTAGAGGAGAGACTGCATGATAAAGACGGGGTTAAAGGAACAGAACACACCACACACACACAGAGTTAGCGAGGCTTAATGGGGGTGAGCTCGCGACTGGGTAGAGACCCGGTGTGAGCAGCTGGATGGCTGCCTCCAGGAACGAGTGGGAGGGAGTATGCCCCTTGAGGCGATCACGACCAGGTGGGTCCGGTCGTGCGTCGAGGAGTTGAAGGACGAGTGCTGTGGATAGGTGCATGTGCAGCTTAGGGGGTATAGAGGCCCCGGGACCCTTGTGGGGACACGAATCCCCAGTGTGGTTGTGCAGGGGTGTGTGTTTGCGAGTGTGCGGAGATGCGTGCTTTCCGGCACGCATGGTGTGAGTGAGACCCCTGTGCAAGTGAGAGGTTGTGTGTGAGTGAGAGGGTCCGTGTGAGAGAGACAGTGTGTGTAAGGTCGCTGTATGTGAGGGAGATGACGGTCGGGCATGCGGGAGCACGCACCCGCGTCTCCTAGGGTGAGTGTGTTGGAGTGGAGTCTGTGCGTCGTAACACGCAGGTGTGCGTGGTTGGTAGTGGCGACGACGGCGACAGAGGGACAAAGGCCGAGAAGCGCCGGTAGCTGTATTGGGGACCGTCCGGGTTCACCCAGCAGCGAGCGCGAGGTCCGTGCTGTGCAGCGTACGAGGCCCCCACGTGCTCGCTGCGGGAGTGAAGCCCGGTCCGGAAACGCCAGCGGTGGATTTGCCGATCCCGCGGACGACAAAGTTTAGGCAGAGTAAACGGATTGGACCGGGACGGGTTCTCCACGCGAGCTTGTGTTAAGCTCCAACGGGCAGAGCACATGTGTCGCGTGGGAGCCCCTCGGAGTGCGAGGTTTGCTTTTGGGGGTGCGCGCAGAGTGACGTCATGGCTGCACGTGGGGTTGGAATCGGCGGAGGGTGATCCCTGCCGGATGGTACGTCCAAGAGGGACGAGGTAATACGCGTGCAGCTGCATGATGTCACGGGCAGGTGCAAAGTGGCGAGCTGCGAGTTGCCGCACTGGTGCTGGCGTAATTTGGAAAAAAAAATAAAATTAACAAAGCAGGCCTCGCTTTCGGGTGAACAGGATTCCGGGTAAGGGGTGGAAGACCCCCTTAACCAGGGCACAGGATGAACACTAGTTAGGGAAGGGTTAGCATAGTTAGACCGACTTCATGGGGCGGAGGGTAAGTCCTCATGGAGTCCGTGGAATGGATTAGGTAGAGGTTGTAGTTGAGATTTAGGTTGGGAAATGGATTTTTGAGGATTTGAGGACAGAGACAGACTTTTGGATGTGTAGAGGGGACGTAGCTTAGCTACGTAGTGTTAAATGGAACGTGCTGTAGTGTAAGGGACGACGGGGAGCACGAGTTAGTTAGGGGAGGTAGATAGAAGGATGGCGAGTTCAGCGTTGTGTGTGTTTGAAGAGTTGGTGAGTTGTTGGAGACATGATAGGTAGTGAGGCCAGCGGGTCTGTGTTGAGTGGAGCGAATGGGGAATGCATGGTGCGATGAGTGATTGGGGGGAGGAGGACTCCCGCCAGGACCCGGGTAGTGTAAGTGAGTTAGTGGGTTAGTTAAATTGAAAAATTGGAGGTCGTTTGTGTTGGTGGGAAAGTAGGCTCGATACCCATTTGGAGGGGTGCAGGAGCCCTGTTGACGGGCGTGGGAGCGTGGCTGCGAACGGTGAGTACGCTGAGTGGGTACCTGGGCACCGGCTAGTCGGCGCGTGGTAGGCCAAGGGCCATGGGGGGCCGGGTTAGTGTAGTGGCACGGGTGCGCCCGCTTGGTGGCGGGGGCCCGGAGCGCCGTTAGCCGCGTGGGCAGTGTGTGGCACGGGTGACTCGGAAGGGGCCCGGGAAGCCAGCCTGCCACGTGTGCGTTTCAGGGGAGTTGCCAATCGGGGCACTCCCGTGTTTAGGAGCTGGTAGGCTCGGAGGCAGTGGTAGTGCCGGGGGTGCCATTGAGGGGATTGGGCAGAGGGTCGTGCCTGTCAAGGGGAGCCACGCGTCCCAGCCATGAGACCGTGTGAGGGCACGGGAAGAAATTGGGGGGCGAGGCCGAAATTGTAAGGACACCAACACAGGCGATGGGAATCTTGGTTGCTAGAACCAGTAGATTAAGCGAGAGGCGCTTGTTGAAAGCCCCGGGGTAGTTTAAAGGTTAATGGTTAGGGTAGATAGGAAGTGTACCCCTCCGCACCATCCATCCTTCGCCTTCAAATCGTTGTGGGCCGCTGGACCCACTTTGTGGTAAAGATCGCTGAAGTCTGGGAGGCCACCTGAGGCTTCATTGGGCCTCGACAACAGGACGCTAGCTCTCCCTTATTCCCTCCGGAAGGGAACGTAGGGGTTGGGAGTAGGCTAGGTGACAGGGTAGGTTAGCCGAACAGAGACGATAAAGGGGTTAGGAACGAAATTATAGTGGGAGGTATAGGAATAAAAAGAAACAAAAATTAATTAATTGGGGCTAAATTGGGTTTTTACAATTAAGGGGGGGGTATGGACAGTGACGGCAAGGCGATAGATGGAGGGAGACAGGTAGGTAGGTCCGAGCCCGCTTCTGTGTGGCCAGCACCACGCACTCTCCACCAACCTGCACTGCACGGCAAGAGGCCGGCCAACTTCGTCTGCAGCTGTTTTCTGCAAGGCCTGTGCCGGTCGGATCGTCCGACGGCTGTTTTTTTTCTGCAAGGCCTGTGCCGGCAGTCCATCCGCCGGCTGTGTTTGCCTGCAACGGCCTTTTTCTGCAGGCTGTGTTGTTGCCTGCTCACCTTTGCCATGCTTGCCTGCCTGCTTTGCCATTCATTGCCACTGCCCCTGTTCACGGCCCCGTCCTTCAATTTTGCTTTGCCCCCCTTGTTCATTGCCATGTCGCCAGGATCAAGCAACAGTTTGCAAGCTGCAGGAACTGTCCTAGTTGGCAGCTGCAACATCTCTCTATCCAACAGATAGTGGTCCCAAGACAGTTATTCCATTAATATATGTGTCGATAGTCCCTTCCCTTTTGTCAAGCGGGACAACAGGGGCATGTGTTGCGAGGATCTAATAGCTCGGTTTGCTTACATCATTTCTTCTTCATTTCATTTCTAACTTCATTCCTACTCTTCTCTTCTGATTATTCCTGAGGTAAATCTGAGCCACATGTGCCCTTCGCTGTGAGATGGGTCCTCAATGAAGGCCAAAAAGGCATTACACTGGACACCCCTCCGTAGAAAGCACACTCAACACAACGCCCATGCTGCACGGAACGCGTACCGAGGCCGATAATGGAAAGGCAACCCCACGCCACATTGCGCGGGGTGCGCGTGTGCAAGGCGCAAGCTGCGCGTTCCTTTCAACCCATTTCTGGACAAATTATATCGATCGGGTTTCGCCCCGTGCACACGATATCAGAAGCGGGAGAGCGCTGGCCACGTGCGTCATGGCGGATCGGAACGGAAGATGTTGTGCAGAACATGCTCTCAAAGGCAGACCGTTCGCCGCTTGCGACACTTTCTTATCATACAGAGACAGGCACGAATGGACACATCTTACTGTCTGTGCATGGGTTCGCCATAACATCTTACCTTCTCGCCTCTACGGCCAGCGAAGCTGCGATCGGGCGTAGGCATGTTGTACAGCCTGGGCCACGTTGGCGCACACGGAGCGGGCGTGTTGGCCAGCGCTGGTCGGGGGCGCCCGCGCGGGCATGCGGGACCGACGCCACTCTCGGCCGGCCATCAGGACATGGCTCGGGGGTTCGTGCAAGGCGATTCATGGCGCGGAGTTCGGTGTGGGCGATTCGTAACATGTCGTGAGGTCATAGCAAGACATCTTTGCGGCGTGGGGGCACCTTGCTGGAAGTGGAATGTTGCTGGTTCCGGCCATCGGGGCCGGGCAGGGGGTCAGGGCCAATCAGAGCATCCGATTCGGGTGACGTCACCGAGTTTCGGGGTGGCCCCCCGTCCCACGCAGCGAGGCCTATAAAGGTCCTAGTGGATCCTTCTTTCTCTCTCTGCTGTCCTGCCTTGCCTTCCGCTCATACTGGACCTCGACTCGGCCTTCTGTTGTCATCACTGGGCTCCTCCTCTTCTCCGCCCACTCGCTCTGGACTCCACCCTCCCAACTCAAGCCCCTCCTTCACGCCAACAGTCTCGACACGAGCAGCCCGAAGCAGGAGACGACACGCCAGCTGTCAGGGGGGTACCGCGCCATGGAGCATTTCCCCCAAACGTATTGGTGTTTGGGAGCGCGTTCGGGTACCACGTATCAATTATACCAAGGTACCGAGAGACGGCAGCCTCAACTCTTCTCCTGTCTTGTTTCAATCCCTCTTCATCGGGCTTTCTGTGTCTGGGGTGTGTGTGTGTGTGTGTGTGTGTGTGTGTGTGTGTGTGTGTGTGTGTGGTGTGTGCGGTGTGTGGTGTCCTGGTGCCTGCCTATACATGTAAGCCTGCAGAAGATTCTATTATTATTTTCGGTTAGGTCTGCTCTGCGTCCACTTTTATAAGTTGCTTGATTATTGTCGCACCACACCCTTCTTCCTCTCTCTGCTTGCACACCCAATAATATTGATCGTACACATACCATCCTCGCCCCATTGTCAATAAATTATTATTAGAAATGTTCCCTGCTCGTTTTTGTCTTTTCGGGCATTGATCCAGCATGGTCCGAATCCTAGATTAGCCGGGACTTTATTCCCAACAATCTGTTCCTTTTAGCCGGTACGTCCTTGGCAGTGTCGCTCGGCTGCATCCGATCCGTAAAGTGATCCGATCTTGTAGAGTGATCCGCTCGGACAAGGCGTACCGAGGTGTGTTCCCCGGTAATTAAATCACGTGGTTATTTTCGGTAACCAGATTAACTAGACGGAAGGACCCTAAGTCACGTGGTTGAGTTATTGGCGTCCACGGTCGGTTAAGCGACCACCACATCACAGAATTATCCGTGTGCATCGGCCTACAATTCCGGCGAGTCTTGTGGGAGCCGAGATAGCTTCCCCCCCCCCCCCAGTGGTCTTCTCACCCGACCCGCAACATTATATATATTGTTGTAGATTCTCGCCGCCGGCATGCGGGCGACCGCGTTTAACCAATAGCGGCCGCCTCGCCCACCGAACGGTAATCCAGTCCGCGCTTTCCGGATCAACGCCGAAAACCAGCCACG
This sequence comes from Eptatretus atami, assembly GCA_035128595.1. Classification (NCBI taxonomy): domain Eukaryota; kingdom Metazoa; phylum Chordata; class Myxini; order Myxiniformes; family Myxinidae; genus Eptatretus; species Eptatretus atami. The sequence continues at coordinate 44,564,066 of CM068961.1, forward strand.
GGTGTGCTTTTAACCACACCACAACCTTGTCCGCACTCTACCCGCGCACTACAGGGTCCGATCGCCAATCTTCATTTACCTAATTATTCGCGTGGGTAGGTTACGAGAGATTGTACCTCAACGGGGCCGCTTGGAACGAGCCGCTTAAGCAGCTCGCTTCCTTTTGGGATGACCGAACGGGGTATTATCGCGCAGTCCCGTTGGACCCGATCACTTTACCGGCTATTTAAAAAACAACTATATTCCGAGTGCAAGATGGCAGCTCAATTAAGGGAAGAGACGCAACGAACGGGTCAACATTTGAACAAGCACATTTATTTACAAAGCACACGTAAACAATGATGCAGTCATGCAGGTATGTAATTATGCAAGGCCGAACACGTATGCAATTATACAAGGCCAACACGCATGACAGGAGAACTACAAACGTTCTACACAATCACTTAACAGTTTTACTACTTGGCAGACCGGGCCCACGGACACACGTACGCACACACACACACACCCAAGAAATGGTGGCTGAGGCCTTTAATAACGGGCTCCAGCTCGGAGGACAGTGAGCTGAAACCCAGAGCCTATCTCGAACCTCTCCACCTCGTGTGGTCTTCAAGTTGTTCGACCCGGGCTCCAGCGAGAGCGAGCTGGATCCAATCGCCGTGAGCCGCGATCCTTCCAGAGCTCACGCGAATCCTCCCGCGCTTCTCAACACGTGCTGGTGAGACGAGGCGCCGATCCTTCCCGTCGATGCGTCGTCGCTTCCCGAGGAACCACCTCCAAGAAGAGGCCGACGAGTCGCACCAAGCCGGAACCAAACGGAGAACAAAGAGCTCCACGAACCAAGAAGAAGAACCACCACTCGCAGCTCGAGTCGAGCAACCGGCTCAACTCTCTTCCAAACAAAGCAGCTCTCCAAAAAGTCTCCACCCGAGCCAAGCCGTGGCCGAAGCTCTACTGAACCAAGCAGGACCCGACGGCCTGCTGAACAACACCCTGCAGAAGCAAAAAGCTTCCGAAGGCCTCAACCCTAAACCAAGCCAAGCAGGACCCGACGGCCTGCTGAACGACGCAGTCCTCAACTCTGAACACGAACAAAGAAAGGATCTCCTCTTTATCCTTCTCCGCCCATCCCCGTGCCCGCGCTGACTCATGCCCTCGTGATCCATCCCCCGCTCAACCACGGGTGGGAGGAGTTGTTGACGTCATGAATCACGGACGGAAGGCTCTTCTTCCTCTTCGCAGAAGAGGGGAGGGACGTCTCCATTGTTCGTCCCTAACTATTAAATCGATCTGCAGCGCATCTAATCGATTTCTAAACATTTAAACAATGGAAGGTGAGCTATCTAGGGAACAAGCACTTATCGACATAGCTGACTAAAGGAACCTGTATTGTGTGAAATCGAATTCCAAATTTGTAACTATATATATATAATATATATATATATATATATATATATATATCTTTCTATATATTACTAAAACTCTCATCTTGTATATATATATATGTATATATATGTAATATGTATGTATTTTCCAGAAATACAGCCAAAATGGTACAGAATAGCGCAAAAAATTAGGGCCACCTTACTCACCATTTGCCTGCGGTGTGCAGTTCAAGTTTTGTTCAAATCGGGCAACAAAAAAAATTTAAGAAATCAATTCCCGATTCAGTCAAGTACTCTTCGGGAGTATTGATCAATGCAAACAACCTCAGCGGTATAATTCGCTAGAGCTATCTTGTTTATTTTTCTTTGTTTTTTTTAATGATTTGTTTTTTCATCAACCTCTGTCACAACGGGAACCCAACGGGTTCACGGGTCATCTAGTATAAATATATAAATATAAATTTCATTTTTACATGTATGTATATATATATATATATATATTGTTGCAGTTCTGGGAACCGCATCCATCCAAGGCAATGGCATCCAACATACAGTGGTCCCCAGACAGTTATTTCATTAATATATGTACAGATAGTCCCTTCCTTCTTGTCTAATGGGACAAACGGGACAAGTGCGTTGTGTGAATGTCATAGTTAGGTCTGATTAAATCTCTGACTTCATTCCTACTCTGCCTTTTCTCTTATTCCTGATGTAAATCCAAGCCATGGCCGTGCCCTTCGCTGTGAGAATGGGTCCTCGCGAAGGCTGGCAGGCACTACGCTCAGACACCCACCTGTACAAGCCACGGCCGCGCCCTTCGCTGTGAGAAGGGGACCTCACAGAAGACCAAAAGGAACAAAACACCAAATGCTAACAACTTACAATACGCACACGGCACTCTTTTCTATCCAAATCTCCATGTAATAATTATAAATATCTTCTTCAACCCAAACCTACATCTAATAATTATATCCAATCTTTTCCTTCGGTTCATGACACAGATCAGGGATGGCACCGCACACACCACCGCTTTTGATAAATGACCGCATGCTCAATGGCGGCTGACCCACGAGCAGCCCCGGAGTAATTTATTATAATATTTAATAAATAATATTTAGTAAATAACCACGTGCCACAGAGCAGGGCACGAATGGCACACATCTTGTTCGGGTCTGTGCATGTGTTTACCATAGCATCTTACCGTCAGTCTTCGCTGACCACCGCGGCCGTGGGTGTCTCCTGCGAACGGTGAACGTCCTCTCGCCTCGCCGCCCGGCGAGGCTGCAGCCAGGCAGAGGCGCGCTGTACGGCTCGGGCCGCATGGCTTACAGACAGGCAGCGCATTGACCGGCACTGACCGCCGGTCGCTGTGGACAGCCTGGGAGTTCGGAGCAGGGCGATTCGTGTCACGGTGGTTGGAGCGAGACGATTCCGCAGCCCAGCTATGACGAGCCGGATGTACAGTGAGGCCGCTTCCAGTCATGGCGGCCGGCCCGTTTGCTGGCCGGTGCCCAACTATAGCGCCCGATTCTGGTGACCACACATCGCTTCGGGTCGTAACCCCCGCCCGCACCACAGGGTCTATAAAAGGACAGGGCACGGAGCTGTCTGTCGTCGTCTTTCTTGCTCAGCGTTCCCCTCTGCTGGTGGTTTTCCATCCCTGCTCATAGCTCGTGCTTCGTCCTGCTCTCTGTCTGGCCTGGGATTGACAAACCGCCCATTCTCCTGCTGACTCCGCCTTCATCACCAAATCACCTGCCGACTCCGCCTTCTTCACCGCAACGTCCCTGGCTCCACCCACCCACCTGATCCTGTCTGCCTTTCTCCACCCACTGCTCCGGACTCCACCTTCCTCCACCCACTGGCTTCTGACTCCGCCCAAAGTCCTTCCTTAACGCCTGTCGGTCACACCCAATTCTCTGGATCGACGCTTAGCTGCATGAAGTGCCTCGAAGCAGGAGACGACGCGCCAGCTGTCAGGGAGGTATCGGCCAGCGGAGCATCCCCCCCAAAACGTATTGATGGCACGGTCGGTCAATCGTGCAAGGTATTGAAAGACCGTTAGCCTCATCTCCTCTCCTCTTTCTTCTCATTAACCCTTTCTTCATGTGCGGATGTGTGTGTGTGGTGTGTGTGTGTGTGTGTGTGTGTTGTGTGTGTGTGTGTGGTGTGTGTGTGTGTGTTGTGTGTGTGGTGTTGTGTGTGTGTGTGTGTGTGTGATGGCGTGGAGAGAAAGCAGAAGAGTTAAACGAATCTTCGTTTAAGTTAAGAGTGTGAAGAATTACATCGGGATAGCTCCTCTCTGTGTCTAGTTATGTAAGTTGCTTGCATTATTGTCGCACCACACTTTTCTTCCTATCTCTGCTTACACACAACAATAAACTCAATTATTTGTGCCACATATCTTTCCTCGCCTGCCTGTTAATAAATAATTATTAGTAGAAATGTTCCCAGCTCGTTTTTGTCTTTTCTTTCATTGACCCAGCATGGTCCGTATCCTAACCTAGCCGGGACTTTATTCCCAACGATCTGTTCCTTTTACATCCTTGGCAGTGTCGGTACGTCCTTGGCAATGTCGCTTGGCTGCATTTGATCCAGTTAAGTGATCCGGTTCGGACAAGGCGTATCAAGGGCGTGTCCCCCGGTAATTAGATCACGTGATTATTTTTTAGGAAACCAGATAAACTAGACGGAGGACCCTAAGTCACGTGGTTGAGTTATTGGTGCTCACGGTCGGTTAGCGACCCGCCGCGTCAAGGAATTATTCGTGTGCGACGGCCTGCAATTCCGGGGAGTCTGGTGGGAACCCGAGATAGCTTCCCCCCCTGGTGGTCTTCTCCCCTGACCCCGGCCCGCAACAATATATGTGGAAATGTGGAAATGTGGATATGTGTAGAAGTATATATATATATATATATTATATAGGTATTTTTGAAAAAAATACATACAATCGATAGATAGAAATATATACATATAGATAGATAGATGGAAATATAAACATATAGATAGATAGAATATATATACATATATACACATATAGATAGAAATATATAATATATATATATATATATTTATATATATATATATATATATATAGGGTGTCCCAAAAAATATACAACTTTTAAAATGCTTCGTTTGATCCTAAAAAAACAGTAATTTTGTCACTGATGCTTCATTTCTTGTTGCAGAGACCCTGAAGTTTATTTTGATACCAAGCAAGCGCCAGAAAAATGCCAAGACTGACCGTACAACAATGGACAAAAATTGTTGAACTTTGGCACCAGACGAAAAGTGTCATACAGGTGCAACGTCTTTACTCGAGACATTTCGGTATCCACTTGCGCCATGCAACAAACTTTCGGACAATAAGTGCACCATCGCAAAGTTTACCAATGTGGGAACCATCTGTGACCTTCACAAGGGTCACAGTGGTCGGAAGAGGACAGGTCGTAGTGAAGAAAATGTGGAAATGGTGAGACAGGCGGTTGTTCAGAGTCCAAAAAAATCGATTTGACGACTTTCTGCCGAGACAAACATTCATAAGAGCACGTTCAGAGGATCCTTCGCCAAGACATTCATGCCTTTCCATACAAATTCAAACGGAAACTGTGCTTACTGATCAACAGAAACGCAAACGACTAGACTTTGCAAATTGGTTCTCAGGAAAGTTGGAGGAAGATGCAGACTTCCTCAAAAAAACTTCACATGACGGATGAATGCCATGCTCACTTGTCCGGGGAGGTAAACAAGCAAAACTTTTGGTACTGGGGAACTGAAAATCCTGGTAATGCATCAACTGAACTGGTGCCTCGATCTGTTCTCAAAGTCACCATGTGGGTGGCGGTTGGTTGGTATGGGATAATTGGTCCATACTTCTTGAAGATGACCAGGGACGCACTTGCACGGTAAACCAGAGGAACTATCGCGAAATGATTCAGGAATTCTATCTGCCTGAGCTACGTGCTCAGGCCCGTAGGAGAAACAACCTGATCCAGATGAGAACACAGTGGTTCCAGCAGGATGGGCACCGCCCCCATACAGCCAGGGAAACAAGCGTTTTCTCAACCAACATTTTGAGGCGCTTTATCTCCCTCTACGAAGACGTTGAGTGACCACCCGTATTCCCCTGACCTTACTCCTCCAGACTTCTTATTGTGGGGGTATCTCAAGGACAGGATCTATGGAAACCCTAGGCCTCAGACTCTTGATCAGCTGAAGGAAACATTCCTCAGGAAAGTTTCCAAAGTGATGGAGAACATGACAACGCATTTGTAGCCAGTGATCGGACAATGTGGAGCCTACGTCGAACATGTGGTCTAAAAGAAAACGACGATTCTATACCAAAATTTAAATTTTGGTGGCAAATTGACATTGGTACAATAAACTTCAACCTTTCAGCTTTCTATCCAGCCATATATCTTTTTTTTTAAATATACGTTATGACCATCCTCTTTGCAGATGAAAAGTTGTATTTTTTTTGGGACACCCTTATATACATATATAGAGAGAAATATATACATATAACATATATATCTATATATCATATATATATATAGAGATAGAAATATATACATTATATAGATAGATAGAAATTATATATATATATATATATATATATATATAATATATATATTGTTACGGCTGTGGAAATTCGCAGAACACATATAGGTCCTAAGTTCAGTTATGCCGATAAGTCCGTGTTCAGTTAGATTTCCCCACCGTTGTCTAATGGAATTATTCGTGTCACCCGGGCTGTGATCTTTGAGTTAGCCGTTTTTCTTTACTATCGTTATTTTGGACCAACCACAACGCCAACCACCAACCACCTTCTCCACCACGCCAGGCACCAAACCACCTTCTCCACCATGCCAGCACCAACCACCTTCTCCCACGCCAGCACCAACCACTTCTCCACCACGCCAACCACCTTCTCCACACGCCAACCCAACCACCTTCTCCACACGCCAACCACCACCACCTTCTCCACCAGCCAACCACCAACCACCTTCTCACCAGCCAACACAACACCCTCTCCACAACCACCTTCACAACAATGACATCTCACCATCTCCTAAACCACATCTCCCCGATAAATCAACCCGAACAACATCGCCTCACCTTCATCCCCGAAACGACGCCATCTTGGCGCCAGCCACGGCGAGTCCGCATCGAACGCATCGCTGCAAACAAACGCGGTGGTTCCTTCTCCCTTCAGCATTGGTGATTTATACCACGTCCGCTCGCTCCAAGCTTCGCCTCAGAATTCGGATCAAAGAGAGAGAGGGGCGGAGCCAGTGGAGGTCAGAGGTGAGGATCGAAGGTCAGATCTCGCCTCACGGACCCGATATAAGGGCGAGCAGAGCGCCAGTTCAGTCAGTCTGGAAGGTCGAGGAGCCGCGTGGAAGTCTGAAGCCTGAAGCCTGCAGTCGGTGGAGAGCTGAGGAGAGCGGAGGAGACGCGAGCACGGCCAAACCTGCTGTGCCGCGCGGAGCTGCGTGTTCGTGTGCGAGCCGGAGAGAGCTCGCCAACCAGCACCGAACGGTCTGAGGTGATCGGGCTTCGGAACAGTCCGAGCATCGCTGAGGGACAGACGGGTTCTTAAAGAGAGCATCAACTCTGAAAGAGCAAAGACCGTTCGTTCCTCTCAGCGTTGCCGGCTGGGGCCGAATCACCAGGCCGCGGTTACGCTAGCTGCCGTGGGAAGGAACGTCGCGGGTCGCCCCAGCGAGGAAGGTAACCTGCGCGGCCTCGCGGAGCTCCTTCGGTCTCCCAAGCTCCGTGGAATAAAGACCCAAGGGTCCAGTCTACCCCTCGTCTGTCCTGGGGTTTTCCTTGCTTTTCTTTGAATGAAAGTTGTGGCGCCATGTCCGCGAAGTAGAACTGTACAAGTGACTGTACATAATAGATAGACGGTGTTAGCTCTTCCTTTGCATTGTGTTGGCTGTATAATTGCATATGTCCATGCTTGTATACGTGCCTGCATGAATACCTCCCTGTTTACGTGTGCATTGCGAATAAATGTGCTTGTTTAAATGTACCCCATTCGTTGCGTCTTTTCCTTAATTGAGCTGCCATCTTGCCCTCTGATATAGTTGGTTTTTAAATAGCTGGTAAAGCGATCGGGTCTAAGGAGTCGTTATAACACCGCTCGGTTATCCCAAACGGAGCGAGCTGCATTAAGCGGCTCTGGCCAGCGGCCCGTTGAGGTACAATCTCTCGGTAATCTATCCGCGCGATTAATTAGGTATATCGACAATTCGGCGATTGACCCTGTAGCGCGGGTAGAGTGCGGACAAGGTTGTGGTGTGGTTAAGAACACACCGTGGCTTGTTTTCGGCGTTGCTCCGGAAAGCCGCGACTGGATTGTCCGTCGGTGGGCGTACGGCCGCGATTCGGCTAAACGCGGCTGTTTGCACGCTGGCGGGCGAGAATCTACAACAATATATACGAGGGTGTTCAAAAAGTATCCAACCTTAATTTTTCGTGCGTAAACAAATGAAGCTAGGGGAGCGGTGGTTTGGTGCACGTATGTAGCGTACTAATTCGTATGCGTGAATATTTTCCCGCCTGCAGAAGCTGTCAGTCGCCGACAGACCGCCGATGAGTGAGGAAGTGTAAGTGAGCGCCGTCGGATTTTCGTTTTTGACAAAATGACGGATCACTGTGGTCTCATCGCCAGTGATCACTGTGTTGAAGAAGTTGGGATCGGCTGTTCACAGTCTCCAGCATGTCCTGTGCGATCTTCAAACGGAGATGCTTCTGCTCGATCGTTAGCAGCTTTGCACGAACTTCGCTGAGATTCTCCTTAAGCCCAAATCTCAGTCACAATGGAATGAACGGATCCAATCGGACGCCCGCCTCGTCTTCAAGTTCTCTGATCGTGATTCGACGATCCTGCATCAGCAGGGTCCTCACTTGGTCAATGACGATCTCATTTCGGGATGTTGAGGGCCTACCAGAACGTGCTTCACTTTCCACTGATGTGCGACCATCTTTGAAGCGGTTGTACCACTCTTTATCTGTGTGGTGCCCATTGCTTCGTTTCCGAAGGCCTGTTGAATCTTGCGGATCATTCCACTTGGGAATCACCAAGCTTTACACAAAATTTGATGCAGTAGCGTTGTTCAAGTTTTTCCATCATTTTGTCAAAACGAAAATCCGACGCGCTCACTTACACTTCCTCACTCATCGGCGGTCTGTCGGCGATCACAGCTTCTGCAGGCGGGAAAATATTCACGCATACGAATTAGGATCGCCTACATACGTGCACCAAACCACGCTTCCCTAGCTTCATTTGTTTACGCACGAAAAATTAAAGTTGGATACTTTTTGAACACACCTCGTATATATATATAATAAATATATATATTATATACAGTATATATATATATATATTACAGTATATATATTATAAAATATATATAAATATATGATAAACACATGTAGAAATACAAAATATATATAAAACATATAAATATATATATTATATATATAAATACATATATAAATTATATATATATATATTTATTGGTATGGATTTCAGAATCGGATTGACTGATGCATACAAACATTTAGGTCTCAGACAGTTATTTCCCTAAATGCATGTCCAGGATAGACCATCCCCATGTCTGGTGGGATTTCTAACTTTGATGCGTTGAGGGGTATGGAACAGATTCCCTTTCTTGTGGGGTGACCTTCTCTTTACGACGATACATTCATGCACTGAGATAGCCATTAGCCCAACGCAGGCTCCTCTCCCCTTTCCATCAGGACACATTGACTTGGAGGTGGACGATTTATTTACACCTTGGACTTACAGAACATTTGATTGAGCATACCGCGGGCTTTCGTGAGCAGTTATTCTGACGGTCAAATGCGGCTGTGATCATTTACCTCACCCACCTATTTTCCATCGACGTTCGACACCCACTCTTTCACCCCCGTTGACACCCACCTCTTTCCATCGACGTTTGACACCCCGTTCAGCAGCTCTATGGATGCTAACTGGCTCTTTTTGTATCGGGCTGACATTGAGGTGATAATTGAAACTTTATCGTGTGAGATAGAGTGATAAGACATTGAGGTGATAATGAAAAGATATCATTGCAGCCTGCTCCAAGTCAAGGTATGGTTTGAGCAGGCCAAAAAATAGCGGCTTCAGACCCCAGCGAAGTTAGCGAGGATACGCCTGAAGACCCCATAGAGAGCGTGACGAGGATGCATCTGACAAAAGGATGTAATTAAATAAGGCAGTTAATTATCCTCAAAAGGGGTGTTTGTAATGACCTAACACCAAAGTTTCGTCATGCACTTTTTTGGAATTTTCTTAGTATACATGCACAGTCTCAGGCTGTAGGTTTCATGGTTTGGAGTTATGGAGGACACACACATACACACACACACACACCACACACTGACACAACACTGCATTTATTAGTATAGACCAGCAAATACCACCTGTCGCTTCGCTGTGGAAATACTAAGGGGGAGTGGAGAAAAAGAGGGGGAGAGAAAGAGAGGTGGTGGGAGAGAGGAGTGGGTGAGGGAGCGAGGAGCTGTGAGGAGCGAGTAGGAGTGGGCAAGCAAGGAGGGAGGGGGCAAGGAGGGGGGGGACGGAAAGGCAGCAAGAGTGAGAGTAAGGAAGGAAGATGTGTGTGGTGGAGCCTTATTTGATTCATTACTGTCTCATCAAAATACTTCTGCATTTAATAACAGTGGCCATGGAAAGAAAATAATGTCTGAAATACATTTCTTCCGGTCATGCTATAAATACCGCCCGGACATGTCTGAGATAACACAGTCCAGAAACAACACCTTCCAGACACGTCCAGAGAAAACTCCTGCGACAGTCCATAGACAAACAACGCTCGGACATGTGCAGAGACAAACTCCATCTGGACCCGTCAGACACATTCACAGTCCAACTTCATGCGACACGTCTGGGAATCAAACACCACCCAGGCATGTGTGAGACAAACACACGTCGTACATAATTATGTCGCCTGGACAAGAGAGAGAGAGAGAGAGAAGAGGAGAGAGGAGGGAGAGAGAGAGAGAGAGAGAGAGAGAGACTTTTGAATCTTTTTATTACAAAACAATATAAAAATATATATATACATATATGTGTGTGCCAGTCGGTTGAAAAAATACTATTTAGTGGACGTACATTAATACTTACAACAATTCAATGTAAACAAAAAATACTCAAAACTCAATATACACTTCCAAAACAATGAAAAACTACAGGGATATCAATAAATTTTCTATGAACCTTTGGCAATCCCCTCATGACACCAAGACTTCTTAAAGTCATCAAACACTCTTTTTCACTTTGAGAAAAACAAAATTCAAGTTCCAATCTTGCTGTATTAAAGCATTGAAGAAAAACATAACATTGCACATCACAATCGACTTCCTTTCAATTTCTCTTTCCTCGATAAATAAATCGCACCATTTTTGCTGTGGCAACTAAGAACAAAATAATGAGTTTACTTGTTCTTTCCACCCGAAAATAAACAATCTTATGAGAAGTAATTGCATCTTTTTTGCCATGAGGTTCAAGCCATTGAAATAATGGCGCAAAGCCTTGCGCAGTCAACATAGCATGGAACAAATCCTCTGACAAATACAGAAAGGCAGCACCCGGATATGCGAGAAAAATACTTAACCACTATTCGAAGGAATAACCCCATGTGCGGTCTCACTGTAAATCTCCAGTCCTTTTAGCAACCAGCTTACTGTGAAAGAGTTCCATACAGGCTCAGATGGAGTCCTTCCGGCATTAGTCTTTTCCATCTGGCCACTCCTTCAATGGAGATCCTCGAGTAGGACTCGAGTAGACAGTCTATATTGGTCCTTTACTGTATATTCTGAAAAATATTTTTTCCTGAGCTATGGGGCGGTAAATCTCTCTGACTTGGTGTAGCAATTTAACCAGGAAACCCTCGTCATTTGTTGTCAACAAAGCCTTTCTTGAGTCATTTTAGTTCAAGTTCGAGAACTTTTTTTCCACAATTTCTCTTAGGATTTTACAATCGTCCTATTGACCATATTCTTGTTCATATCTGCTATCTCCGGCAGCGATTTCCACGCCCACCCAGAATCATGGGCGGAGGTGTAGTAATTTTGATATGCCGCTGCAATAAATTGTGATAGAGGGTCCGCTTCTTAGGAATTGCAGGAAACAATGGTTTGTAAAGAATAGGGTCTTCCATTTCCATAAACATATTTGTAGCATAAAGTTTCCTGCTGGCGACTAACCGAAAGGCTCTGCCCAAAGGGTTCAAAAGACTTGATAAAATGTTGAAAGATGAAGATTATTATCAACATGCTGGAGTTTGATCAAGAAGAGTTCAACGGCTTGTAACCGAGCCCACTTGCTTGTTGGCAAGATGTGACGGCCGAAGTTGGCTAAGCAGCTGTTTCTGCGATATCAACATCTGGAGTGGGCAACAACGCCGAAAGCCAATTATGGGCTTTTTAATGTCGACAATCCTTAGCCCACCTTCATGCCACACGTGCGGCATAAAAATTATTTTAATTATTTTTAATTTTTTTAAATATTATTAATCATAATTAATTATATTTTAATAAAAAAAAAAAAAAAAAAAAAAAAAAATTGTATTAGTTAAATTTTTTAATTTTAAATATAATTATGTTATAAAATTTAAATAAAATTTTTAATAAAATAAATTTAAATATAATAATATTTTTAGAAATAATAAATTAAATTCTAAAATAAATTATAATATGAATTTTTATTTTATTAGTAAAATTATATAAAAAAAATTAAATTTTTATCGAATTTTTTAATTTAAATTAATATTAAATTATATTAATAATTTTTAATATTTCTTATTTTATTATATATTTTTTGTTTAATACATTCTAAATTTTTATTAAATATTATTTAAATATCTTTATTATTTTATTTAAAAATTCGCCTTAATTTTAAATAAATTTTTATTGAATTAAATTATTTAAAAAATGTTTTTATCAAAATTAATATAATAAAAAATAATTTTTTTAATTATAAATTTAAATAATTAATAAAAATAAAATTTATAATCTATGTTTATAAATGATTACTATATAATTATTATTTTAATAAAAAATATTAAAATATAAATTTATATAAATGATTTAAAATAATCAATTATTAATTAATTTAAATAAAAAATGTTTTATAAAGATAAATAATTTTTATAATAAAATTAAATTATTAAATTATAATAAGTATATAAAAAATTAATTTTTTAAAAATAGAAATTTTTAAAATTTTAAATAAATTAGGATAATGCATGATATTTAAATATATATTTATCTTACACATAAATCTTGATTAATATTAACTAAAAAATAATAAATTTATTAATAAAATATTAAATATAATAATTCGATATAATTATTTATTATAAATGGAAAAATATGAATAAATAATTTAAAAATAAAAAATAATGAAATTAAAATTAATATTCAAATTAAATTAACATTTTATTTTTTTTTTTTTAAAGTATTATAATTTATTATAATCATAAATTCTATATCTTATATATATAATATGTAATTTTTAATGTATAAATATAATTTGTTTATGATAAAAAATTAATTAAAAATAATAATACAAATTGTAAAGACTATTATTAATATTATAATAAATAATTTATAAATTTTAATTTGTAATAATATAATAATAAAAAAATAAATATTTTATATAAATAATTAAATAAAATTTAATTATATACGGAAATTTAATATTTTATAATATTTAATATTTTATTTATAATTAAAAATAATATATATATAAAAAATTTAATAATTATTTATAATAATTTATTAATTAAAAATTTAATAAAAAAAAATATACCATTTTGGCTGTAACCAGTGAAAACCACTCCAGAAAAATCAACCAGTAGTCTTTGGAACAGCTTCAGCAGCACTTCTGTGTTGGAGGCCAGATAAACTTATGCCACAAAGATGAGCAACCAAATTATTTACAACTAGCAGAACCTAGCTCTGTAGGAAAGGTGGCGGTTAGGGCTCTCTTCCATTAGTCCTAATCTTTTTTTACATGTCAACCATCCTTCCCAATTTTTGAGGACATAGAATGGGGATCCCAGAACACGCCTTAGATATTTACTCCCTCTTCCCACGCCATTTAACTGTTGAGGCCCAAATTGCATCGCGTGTACTATCCGTTCCCCAGCAGAAATTGTTTTAAGATGGGAACCCATAAGGCTTTACTCTTGTTCCAAATACAGTTCATTGAAGATATAGCCAAGCAAAAAAAAGATTTAAACAACTTAAATGCAGAGATTCATTGTCATTCTTAATGACCACGCGGACATCATCTGCATAAGCGAGAAACTACGAAGGAATCCCGTGATACAGTTACTCCTGAAGATTTTCACTGAATAGAATCAGAAGTGTTCTATAACCCAAGGAGAATAATAACCCAGAAAAGGGCACCCTTGCCTCACCCCTCTCTGTATCTAGATAAGGAGAGACGAGCCTCATTATTGATTTTAAAAATACTAAATATATGCTGTACAGTAAGGATAACATAGGCCCTAAAATTGGTACCAAGACCACATGCTTCAACACATGATGCAAAAAACATGTTGATCACACACTATCAAAAGGCTTTCTAAGTCAAGGAATATTATCCCAAATTCTTTTCCATGGAATCACACTCAGCAAATCTCTTGCATCAAAAAAATATTATCATAAATTATCTGTGCGGATACAGTAGTTCTGCATCAGACGTTAACAAGATCACCCAAATTACCATCTTCAACCGACGGCAACACTTTTGACAAATTTTTTAGTCGCTACATATACCGAGACCCGGTCGCAGTTCTTTATCTGCCGTAAGTCTCCAGTCTTGCGTTAGAAGAACACCACCGCTCTTCTAAAAACTTAGAGGCCAGTTTCTCCATTTTTATAAAAGTGACTGATTCCAGGACATCATAACTCGGCCCAACAACGGTTCCCAAAACGCCAAGAAAAAACTCTGCCGTAAGCCGTTCAATTCAGGCGCTTCCCCAGAGTTCAATATCTCTCTCT
>CM068961.1:44597216-44608455 GCA_035128595.1 Eptatretus atami
ATATCGTACATATTTTTATACGAAGATAGAAATATAGATATGATTTGATGTGATGTATTCCTGATGTTTGCTTAATGGTTCGGGAGGTGGGCATGGGATCCTAGGATCCTGAGTTCAAATCCCACTCGGCTGCTGAATTAATACCAAGTGGGGTTGATGCTGTCTATCATCCTTCTGAGGTCAGCAAAATGAGTGCCAGCTTGCTGTTATCCTTTGTTGGAGTGGTGACCCATCCAGGATTGCGCCCAATGGTCAAGGACACTGCTTTGGCAGCACCAATGCTCTGCACAGAGTATGGTCCCAATGGATATGGATATACACGACCGGTGTAAAGTTTTAGAACACCCCCATTTTTCCAGTTTTTACTGAAATTTCAGCAGTTTAATGTTTCACGCGTATGTACTCTGAAATTAAAGCATAGAATAAATAAACAATTTCAGATAAAAAAGAAATCATGGAATCGTTTTGTTGAACAAAATTTAATCGAAATTTTTGACTAATCAAAGTAGCCACCTTTTGCAAATAAAACAGCAGAACATACTCGTGGCATTCTTTCCACAATGGAAATCAAATATTGTTCAGAAAGTTCTTCCCAACACTGTTGCAGAAGTTCCCACAAATGTTTGCACTTGTAGGTTGCTTTGCTTTCACCCTTCTGTCCAGTTCATCCCAAATCAGCTCGATTGGGTTTAAGTCTGTTGACTGTGCTGGCCATTCCATGATTTGTAGCCTCCGTCTTGTTATTTTCTTCTCAGGTAGTTCTGACATAGCCTGGAGGTATGTTTTGGGTCGTTATCTTGTTGTAGATGAACCCCTGACCAACTAGGCATAGACCAGAGGGTATTGCATGGCGCGCAAAATGCTGTGGTAGCCCTTTTGGTTCAGGGTGCCAGTCTCTTGTGCAAGTCGCCGACTCTGGATCCAGCAAAAGAGCCCCAGATCATCACGCTTCTCCACCATGTTTGACAGTTTGTGTCACACACTGAGGAACCATCCTTTCCCCAACTCGACGGTGTACAAAAACCCTGCGTGATTAACCGAAGACTTCAAATTTTGATTCATCGTCCATAAGACCTTCTCCCAGTTTTCAGTAGTCCACTGGCGGTGCTTCATGGCCCAGGCAAGCTTCTTTTTCTTATTTTGCCATCTTAGCAATGGTTTTTCTTACTGCCACTCGACCTGTCAAACCTGCAGCTCGAAGTCTTCTCTTCAGAGTTGAAACTGAGATTTCCTTACTTCGACTAGTGTTAAGCTGTGCTTGAAGCTGCTGTCCTGGAGCCGCCTATCACACAAGCTGTTGACTCTCAGAAACTTGTCTTCTGATTGTGTTGTGACTTTGGGTCTGCCCGACCTCTTCCTGTCAGAGTTTCTCCAGTTTCCAAGTGCCTTTTGATGGTGGAGGAAACTGTACTTACTGACACCTTGGCTTGCTTTGCAATTTCTCCAAAGGAATGACCTACACTTTTAAGGGTTATACCGGTCTATCTGTCTTCCTTTGTTAATTGTCTTTTTCTCGCCATTATGATAGCAAATATATCTAAGCTTCCTGCAGTGCAATATTGTCCAAATAATGCTTCAGAGGGTGTAGCAACACATTCTGTTCAAACACTGCTGTTATACATCCAGAGGGTTTGTAACGAATCAACAAAAGTTGGGACACCTGTAGGAATTGTTTGCATCAACTTTCAAGGCTTAATTTACTTCCATTGCTGCAGAACAGCTGCAGTTGCTAACCCATTACTTGTTCCCTGAAAAGGGTCTTTTTTAACAACTCTGAAATTGACATTATTTTTTAGTTTTTTGTAACCTAAACTTTTTTTTTCACCTTTGGCAGTTTACCGCTTAGCTTTGTACCATTTCAGGTTATTCACTGGACTTGAACTGCTTAAATTTCTGTAAAAACTAGAAAAATGAGGGTGTTCCAAACTTTTGACCGGACGTGTATCTATATATATATTTATTACACACACAAACACACACTCGTACATGATGTGTATAAGTAACTTTTTAAATGAACACCATACAATTGATATATATTTGTTTTGAACATGTATAAAGGCAACGCTAATAGTCCTCACTTTGTTCCTCTCGTAAACGCCTGCTGGGTGTACCCGCTTGTAACCACCCGTGTTCGGTTTCACAGCGGGAGTTAAATAAACACTTCTACATGTCCTTCTCTCTCCCCTTTCATATCCCCAATGTAGTTTGATTGCGGGTAATAATTGCACGATCGTGCAAAATAATGTCCATAAAACCCCCCTTTCCACGCGCCTAAAAGCATTACAAAACTGAAGGCCGCGTGCTTTGTCTTGTAAAAGAGAGGATGAAATGAGATTAACCCCCTCACGGTATTTCCACGATTCCTCGCAATCCCCATCCCGACCGCCGCACATCTGCTCAGCGCGTCATTGTGGGTCCGCTGTTCCCACACTCGCCGCCGAGCCCCGCCGCGCACCGGCCCTTTGTGCAATTTGTGTGCACGCACAAAAGGCGCCGCTATCCGGGACAGCTCCCGTGAAAAGCAATTTCCAAAAAAAGGAGAGTATACTGTGCTCGCTTTTTGCTTGTCGCCGCTTCTTCTGCCTTCTGCTCTCTTCTTTAAGATGCGCGTGTGCACGGATAGCTGTTGTGCGCACCGCACGTCCCTCCTTGCACTGCCCGTCACTCCCTGCATTACTGGTACATTGTTGAGCAGAGAAATCCTTCCAATTTCCGTTCAAACTGTGTAACTTGCATCCATCTCCTGCTTTACTTTTAAACATAGGTACATCACAACTACTCACCTCGAGCTGTCTGGCCTGGGTTTGAATCCCGACCCAGCTATAAATTGGCATCCCGTTGTTTCACAGGTAAGGCGATACATCAATAAAGTGAGTGCCGTTCCTCGGATGGACGTTAAACTGGACGTCCTGTTTACTGGCATTAGTTGGTGGATGTAAAAGATCCCTTGATGTCCTTCATGAAGAGTCGTCGAGTTATCGCCGGCACCATGAACAAATTCCAAATTCCTGCCTGAACTGCAGGTAGTAAACTTGCAGGTCTGTTCTTGGAAATTCCTTGACACCAGGTTACACTGCTATTATCTTTGAGTGTGGTTGTTGTCTGGGTAGCAGGTTGTCTACTATAAAACAAATTGACAATTTCGCATGTTTCATGTGGAAGTCCTTCTTTGAATACAAAAGGGCAACCCAACACACAGGTGTGTTGGATGTCGTCCGGTTTTGTGCCTGTGTCATCCTTCTGAACTCGTGGATTAATTTGTGGGCTTCACACAATGCAAGAGGGTTTTGCGCACAGATGGGAGATGGAGGTTTAAAAAGACAAACTATTTCTCCCCCACCCGACCCCTACCTCTACTCCACCTTCCCCCTTCTTCAACCCCTCCTCGTTCCACTCCTCACCCGCCCCCTCTCACGATCGTAATTTCAAATCGGCCAGAGACGTCAAACTTTCGCACACGATTCTCACGCAAATCGACGATCGCTCCGGGCACTTTGATTTAACGAGACGTTGGTGGAGGCGAGACGATCTGGCTATGTGTATAGAGGGACAAAAGCTGTGCGACCCGAACGGAGAGCCACTGCACTGCGACCGACAGATGGGCTGCTCAGTGTGCTCACCCACCAAACTCCTCTACTCGTATCCCACCCACAACTCCCACCCTTCACACCGCATCACTACATGGCCAGCCAGCACTCCCACTGCTCCACCACTCCACCATTCGACACGGTTCCACTAAAATAGCTGGTGTTCCAATTTGTCCGCCTCTTCTAAACGGCGTTTGCAGGAGCTATGAAGATATTTTTCATCATAATAACGCATGAACAGCACGGACAGGGTTATAGCACTGATAACTAAGTCCGCGCATCGCGTGATAGAGAAAAATCGTTGATTTGCACTTTTTACAGCAATATCGACCTTTTCTTGATTAGTCAAACAAAATGAAGGATGCAGTGCAAAGAACTCCACGCTCAGTGAGGCTCTTGAAAGAGTTCTATATGACATGATTGGTTCAGTAGGGACATGGAATATAATCAAAGCAAAGATTAAATTTGTACAAGGAAACATGCAATTCTGTCATAAAGGAAAGCATGCCATTGATGAGCTGCCTAAGGGCTGAAACACAAAGACCACAAGGAGTTGGAGATGAAGTTCCACATTAGGAAGGGGACATTGAGGGCCAAATTAGTGAAGATGGATGGACGGGTCAGACTTCATATATAAGAACAGGGTGAGAGCGTGGTGGAGGATAAGACAGAGTTCAAAGGAGGCTTGCTAACGAGGAAAGAGGCAGCAGAGACAGCAGTGCTGGGATGTTGTTGAAGATTGAGGTTCCTCTCCAAACTCCTGGCTCTTCCAAGCAATGGGTGCCAGTGGAATGCCATGGTGACCGCATTCTGCTCGCTGGTGTCATTGTCTCTTGGGACAAAGCTTCTTGCTAACCCTTTCCCCCTCTCCCTCCCCCTCCCTGTTTTCCTCTCGACATCCCTCCTTCACCGAGTCACAGATAATTAGCCCCAAACGAGGAATACCTTCAACTGAGAGAGGTACAGAACTTGAGACAAGTTATAGATGGTGAACTATTTGCCATTCTATCGAAATTGACAGCGAGAGAGACCTAGAACAATACTCTGTTGTCAATAATATTTGTAATATTTGTCTGTTCCTTTGTTGTCGTTCTTCCCTTTAGTTTCTCTTCATTTTCTTCCTCTTGTCTTCCTTTTCAAATAGTTGCTTTTCTATTGTTTCACAGCATATTCTTCTTTCCCAAAAACTCTGCCTTACTTTTCAACAACTTAAAAAACCCACACACATCTCCACATTGCTTTTCTTTCTTTTCATATTCTCTATTGGTTGGCTTCACAAGAAGTTTGCAAAAGGATTATACTAATGGTGTGTGTATCACACATATGGGAAGGAGAGGGATGGATGGGGAGGTGGAGGGAGGACTTGGGAGGAGGGAAGAAGGAGAGGCATATATTGTCAGAATTACCGACAGCGATAATTCCCCCAGAGTTACGGAGGGTTTAATTCCCCAAGAATTGGCAGATTTTAATATGACTTGTAATACCCCCTCCCATAGGAGTGGTGCTGTGCCATACATTTACAGAGATAATTGGGGTCCTACCCCACCCTGAACACCCAGGACAATTAATTTAATTTTTTATTTTAACCTCCGAAAACCCTCCCATGCACACCTTGAACACAACCACCAGTTGCAACTCATTCCATACACCGGTTCAGGAGTGCATAGAAGTCAAACACAAAAACAAACGCATACAAAACCACACACACAAAGAAACACACACAGACAAAATTCATAGATACTAAAAGCACCCTCTCCTGAAGGGAACAGCCATGGGGCTGTGTTATTGTCCTTATTCGAACGTCTAAATCAAAAGACTCTCCAAAATACCTCTCGCTGCGTAATTCAAAACACCTTATTGCATTGGAAGACGTGGGAACAGGAATACGATACTGCAAAAGGTGAGGAATGCCCTCTCCACCTGGAGCAGGTCATGTCCCAGGCTCATGGATGATATGTTCTTTGCGTACGTGGAGTATTTTACTGTACGTACATCCACCTGCTTTGTGCGTGGCTCATGGAAGATATGTTTTAGAACTGTGTTATGCTCGCGGCTCGTCAAAAAATAAGATAAAATCGCTGCGAAAACCACGATACGTGGGGCAATTTCCCACAAATGTAGGAGCATGTCGCATATTATCAACTGTGAATAAGCGGAACCCGTGAATGTTGGAATGCGAATGTCGGGTCGGTAGTATATATTATATAATTGCGGGCCGGGGTCGGGTGAGAAGACCACTAGGTGGGGGAAGCTATCACGGTTCCACCAGACTCACCGGAATTGTAGGCCGTCGCACACGGATAATTCTGTGACGCGGTGGGTCGCTTAACCGACCGTGGCCGCCAATAACTCAACCGCGTGACCTAGGGTCCTCCCGTCTATGGGTTAATCGGGTTACCTAATTGATCACGTGGTTTAATTACGGGAACACGCCCTCGGTACGCCTTGTCCAAACGGATCACTCTACCGGACCGGATCACTTTACCGGACCGGATGCAGCCGAGCGACACTGCCAAGGAGTACCGGCTAAAAGGAACGGATCGTTGGGAATAAAGTCCTGGCTAAACTAGGATTCGGACCATGCTGGATCAATGAAAGAAACCACAAGACGAGCTGGGAATATTCCTAATAATGATTTATTTACAATGGGCGAGGAAAGGTATGTGGTATGATAAAGATTTATTGGGTGTGTTGTGCATATTTATTGGGTGGTGGAGAGAGGTGTGGTGCAGCAAATTAACAGGCAACTTACAAAAGGGGACACAGAGCAGACTTAACGTGAAAATAATCTATCTATAATTCCAGCAATGTGTGTGTGTGTGTGTGTGTGTGTGTGTGTGTGTGTGTGTGTGTGTGTGTGTGTGTGTGTGTGTGTGTTGTGTGTGACCGCTGTTTCTCGACAACCTCTGGTCCGATCTAATTGAAACTTGCCAGGTATATTGCTGAGGACCTGAGGATGTGCCTTTTCAAGGTTTGATATTAATCGGACAAGTGCTTCCCAAGTTATGTCAATTTATTTACCAACCAATGACAACACACGTTGTTGCGTGGGCGTGGCCGATGGAGAAGGGAAGAACAGCCGCGTTCCCATTACGGGTTACAACGTACGGGCTTCCGGAGAGTGATGACTTTGTGTATTCTAATAATTTCTCGATTTCTTATGCGCATTTATAGATAAACACAATGGCCCAAGTTATGATCGTTTTCATATTAGACGGTGTATAATTTCGGTAAGATCAGAGTGCTGGTATGCTCCGAACCAGGAAGTAAATTATTTTTTTGCACGTTTTTTTTTCGTGTATTCTAATAATTTCTTGATTAGTTATGCGCATTTATAGATAAACACAATGCCCAAGTTATTATCGTTTTCATATTAGACGGTGCATAAATTTCGGTAACATCAGAGTGAGCTGGTATGCTCCGAACCAGGAAGTAATTTTTTTCTCTCTCTTCTCTTCTCTTTTTGTTTCCTTGCCATGACATTGCGAAAAGGTAAAATACGTTGGCGCTAATTGAATAATTGGGTATTAAACTAAATTGCGAATAATCGTAACTGTGAATAATATCGAACTTCTGGGTCACGCACGTACGGGCACGTGAGAGCGAGAAACGCCTGTGTGGTTTATTTATTTATTATTATTATTATTTATTTATTATCTTGCCAAAACGAAGTTTTTGCAAGATATGTTAGTCAGCTTGTATGTTTTATTATATATTTTTTAATTTAATTTTTTTTTTTTTTTTTGTCTGTAATCACGTATAAAAAATTCTGCAGAGCACAGTTATCATTGGAAATTTTTGTAACTTCGCATATCAGAGTCCTATAGGGTCCCTTTCAGCACACAAATTTTGAAGGTCAAGGTCAAAGGTCAAGGTCACTTTGTCGCAAATCAGGGGAGTCGACGAAACCCTTATTTTTTGAGTAATTTTGATCGGATCGTCTTCAAACTTCATGGGAATATAGTTCATGGTCTGGCGCTCAGCTGATTAATTTTTGGTGGTGATTGGCCTTGACCTTCATATGTTTTTGTTTTTTTTGTCTGTAATCACGTATAAATCACTTGCAGAGCACAGTTATCATTGGAAATTTTTGTAACTTCGCATATCAGAGGCCTATAGAGGTCCCTTTCAGCGCATAAAATTTAAGGTCAAGGTCAAAGGTCAAGGTCACTGTCGCAAATCAGGGGAGTTGACGAAACCCTTATTTTTTGAGTAATTTAATCGAATCGTCTCCA
The DNA here is from genome assembly GCA_035128595.1 of Eptatretus atami. Lineage (NCBI taxonomy): Eukaryota > Metazoa > Chordata > Myxini > Myxiniformes > Myxinidae > Eptatretus > Eptatretus atami. The sequence goes on from CM068961.1 coordinate 44,605,039, forward strand.
AACTTTATGGGAATGTAGTATATGGTCTGGCGCTCAGCTGATTAGTTTTTGGTGGCGATTGGCCTTGACCTTCATGGTTAGCCGCTGAGGTCAAACATATTTGACCCCAAGGTCAATTTTCAAGTTTTAGAACCATATCGTGTAGTACCTCGTAAATGAGAGGGAGGGTGGTGGTATGGTGGGTTGCAAGGAGTTGAGGTGGGAAGGTGGATGGGTTTAAATACTTGGGATCAACTGTCCAAAGTAACGGAGAGTGTGGGGAGAAGTGAAAAAGAGATGGCAGGCAGATGGAGTGGTTGGAGAAGAGTTGCAGGAGTGATTTGTGACAGAAGGGTAGCTGCAAGAGTGAAGGGGAAAGTATATAAGACGGTAGTGAGACCAGCTATGTTGTATGGTTTGGAGGCGGTGCACTAAAAAAAGACAGGAAGCAGAGCTGGAGGTGGCAGAGTTAAAGATGCTGCGATTCTCGTTGGGAGTGACGAGGATGGATAGGATAAGAAATGAGTATATTAGAGGGACAGCGCAGGTAGGACGGTTTGGAGACAAAGTGAGAGAGGTGAGATTGAGATGGTTTGGACATGTGCACAGGGGGAAGCGGAGTATATCGGGAGAAGGATGTTGAAGATGGAGCCGCCAGGCAGGAGGAGAAGAGGAAGGCCAAAGAAGAGGTTCATGATACGGTGAGGGCGGACATGCGGGTGGTTGGAGTGTCAATGGAAGATGTGGAGGATAGAGCGAAATGGAGACGGTTGATCCGCTGTGGCGACCCTAACGGGAGCTAGCCGAAAGAAGAAGAAGAAGTCGTGTAGTACCTCAAATTGAACACCTCGATGAGTGCTTTCTAGATATGTCAAGCTTGAGACATTATGACGTCATTTGGTGACGTTATGAGGCAAACGCATATTTTTCATGGTTACTCTGTAGAACGATTCTCATCGGAATCTCTCGTAGGCAGATATTCCTCAAGGTGTCGCTCCTGGTGGATAGCAGCTCTGTTCACCTCAGTGTGACCTTAAAGAAGTCACACGTGGTCACCTTTTGGCAAGATTGGTTTTTTATTATTTTTTTTTTTTTTACGGGCACGTACTAGTAACAATAATAATGATAACGATCTTCTGCAGTCTTACTTAAGCAGACAGGCGCCAGCACACACACACACACACGCACACACAGAAAACGATGAAGAGGAAGTTTTGCAACAGGGAGGGGAGTTGAGGCTACGTTCTCTGTACTTTTGTGCTTGATAACACGACGAGCCACCATACGTTTCTTGGGGGGGGGGGGGGGTGCTCCATAGTGCGGTACCCGACAGTGGGTGCGTCGTCTCTGGCTTCAGCCGCACGTGTGGAGACTGTGTTCGGAAAGGAGGAGCTTGAGTTGAGAAGGGGCAGAGTCCAGAGTGCGAGGGTGGAGTGGTCGGCGGGTGGGGTTGACGTCGTGTGGGCGGAGATGAGGAGCGGAGTCCAGACAGCAGGAGGCGGGTCGTGGCGGTGTCGACGAGGATGAGGGGAGAGAGGCGGAGAAAGAGAAAAGAGAAAGGCGGAGGTCTGATCCGACCTTTATCGGACCCGCAGCTTGGGGAGGGGCCATGCCACATCGAAATGTCATCACCTGAATCGGGCGCTCCAATTGGCCAGACACCTCACGTGGCCGCCAACTTTGGCCGGAAACCATCTCACTTCGTTTCTGGCAAGGCCACCCCAGACAGCGGGAACAACCCGCTCCTCCGACGCCACGAGATGACATGAATCGCCCAACACGAAATTGGCATGCGAATCGTCCTGCAAAACCCCTGGTCATGCCGAGCGACCGGTCGAGGGTCCCTCATGCCCGCTCGGGCGTTCGACCAGCGTCGATCAACGCGTGCGCCAACGCGGCCCGCACTGTACATTCCCGGCTCGATCGCAGCTTCGCTGGCCGTAGCAACGAGAAGACGTTCCACATCCATGGAGGATCCGCTGCTGCCAGCGAGGGCCGAAGGTACATCATTATGGATAAATCCATGCACGTTTCGCGAGCGCCGTACGTGTCTGCTTTCGAGCAACTCCTATACAGTGCGCGCGGTTTGGCCATTACGCACGTGGCCAGCACTCGCGTTCACACGACTCCGCTAGCGTGTGGGCGGGGTGAACACCAATATGTGTCGGATATTGAGGTTGAAAAGGAACGAGCCGCTTCTCCCTCGCACACTCGTATCCCGCCAACATGGCGGGGAGTCGGCTTTATCGGCCTCCGTACGCGTTTCGTGCAGCGTGGGCGTCGTGCTGGCTGTGTTTCCTGTGTTGTGAAAAACACCATTCGTGCAGCTCTTAAGAGGTATTCATTCACATGCCATTTTAATGCACCGGTAATTTTCCCCAGTTCATCGAAGCTCGAGTCGATAATCCCGCACTGCCAAGTGCACTACATGACTCGCTGCACACGTTGGGTTTAGGGCTCGCCTGGGAACGAGATCTCTGTGCAGCAGTTCCCTCACAGCGGCGCCGCACGTGCTGGCCTCAATGAGGCTACCTCACAGAGAAGGCGCACGTGGCTGATTACCTCAGGAATAATTAGACGAAATGAAGGAGAAAATGATTTACGCAAACCTTAGCTATTAGATCATCAAACGCACTCACTTGTTGTCCCGCTAAACAAAAGGAAAGGGACTATCTACACGTATATTAATGGAATAACTGTCTTTGGACCACTATCTGTTGGATGCATGCGGTTCCGAGAACCGCAACACTATGTATGTATATATATATATATGCATACATATACAGTATGTATATATGTGCATATATATATAATTATAATATATTATATTATTATATATATACATATATATATATACAGGGTGTCCAAAAGTCTGGATCCATAGGCAAAATTTATTTTAAAGTTTTATTACAGTAAATGCTCAAATTGACGGCCTTGGACTTCGCGACACTTGTTTTATATGCTGGATACAAGAACGTTGAACATTTCTAAACCTAAAACGTTTAAACATTTTAACATTGGCATGTGTTATTGGATGCTTACCAGGATGCTTTCTATTGAATTGCAGCAACTCCTCTATGTGAAGAATCCTGTCTTGCGTACATGAGAATGAGTTCAATTCGATCTTCTATTTTGTTAGTTTCGAAGCCATCTTGGATCTGAAATAAAATAAAAATATCAAATTGTATATTAGGAAAAATGCCTATGGATCCAGACTTTTGGGACACCCTGTGTATACATATATATGTATATAATATGCATATATATACATGTATATGTATAATATGTATGTTGTTCGTGAGTTGGTGACAGCCTTACAGCTTCTTACAGCTGTCCATTGGTTGCGGCTCTTGGTGGCTCCTGACGGTGGGTGACGGTTGGACCATTCCTGCTGGTTCGGCTCGTACCTGATTCTTGGCATCCTTGGTTCCTGGGGAT
>CM068961.1:44608465-44620965 GCA_035128595.1 Eptatretus atami
GTCGATTGGTGTTCGAGCCTGTTTGCGGGTGGGTGCACGTCGAGGCAGGGCGTTGGCAGCGGACGAAGGCACGCTCACACGTTTTGGGACATTTTAATGGATGCATCACGACTTCTTCCTTGGTAAGCCGAGACCAGATTTCTTTCCCCCCTGAATATCGCTGGAACCTTTCTTGTGTTTAATCGTTAAGAAGCATAATAAGCATCTGCTCTTGTCTGTTTTTCTATCAATGCCTGTTTAATTCTTTATTTGCTTGAGATTATTTTGATTGATTTGAATTTACCAATTTTCACCACAAAGGAATATAAAGTTCTTCAGTTTATTTATTTTTTCTTTATAATATATTCCTTGTTGACGTTTCAACCTGTCCATGCTTATCCTTTCCTTCCATTGATCTAGCATTGTCCGAACCTAGATAGGCTGGAGGGTAGTCCCCAAACTAATTAACCTATCATAGTCGGTGTGCACCAGCGGTAAATGCTCGGCCGCCATAATTAAGATCTAATCAAGATAAGATTGGTGCATGGCCGAGGGTGCGTCCCCCGTTCAGGAAGCCACGTGACCTCTAGTTTAATGGAAAATTAGACGGTGAACACTTGAACTCGTGGTTAACTGATTGGCGTTTGTGGTTGTAAAGCAACCACTGTACCGCAAAGTTAATTGAGAGCAGTGGCCGCCCAGGTCCCCTTTTCCGAAGAAAAACGAGGATTAACCCCCTCATAATACACTCGGTACCCGTGGTTGTAACAATATACAAGTCTGAAGACGACGATGGTTCACGAGCGGTATTTGACGATGTAGATTGTTTCAGAAGTCAAAGATGAGACAATGTGATAATGTTTGACCAATTATAAAAATGATCAACATGATGGGTACGAGTGACAGGTTATAGCTGCAAAATGTCGAAAACCGGTTTCGTTCAACAACTTTCAAAATTTGACCTTTGCATAACCTTTAAAGGTCACAAAACAATGTTGTGGACATTAAAATAAGGAAACGGGATACTGCTATAGCTTATTGGTTGGTTCGTCAAAGAAGGTCGAAAACCCGGTTCGATTCCCACAACTTTGAAAATTTGACCTTTGTGAACTTTAAAAGGTCAAGATTATGACCTTTGGTGCAAAACTTCCTCTGGAACATTCCAGGAACAATATAACGTCATATAGGCTATATGGCATTTCGCACTCCTCGGATAATTATCCATACTTTGATGAAATCAGCGTAAAAACAAACTTGAAGGGGGCGCCACAGGCAAGGTGTTCGAGATAGAGCAAAATGGTTTCAAGACTTTAGGTGGGGAATGACCTCAAGATTATGCATAAAAAATATTGTCATCCTGCTCTCAAAGTTTGGCGGTCGTATATTTTTATGTCAAAATTCGAAGTTTTTCTAGTTCGTGACCTTGTGACCTTGACCTTGTGACGAAAATGAAAAATCGAGCTCCGTGGGGCTATGCAGGTGCCATTGGGCTAACCAAATACCGAAACCCTGTCAGATTCGACAAACCCCCTAGGAGAAGATGCAAATTGAAATCGGCTACCCCCTAAAAACACATGTTTTTGGGGCGTGCTCCTCCATAATGGGCGCACCACGCCCATTCTCAGGAAAACAACTAGATCATGATATAACCTCCCACCCAAATTTTATCAGGATCGGATCAAAACCCACGGACTTGCTCGGGACAGACAGACACAGACAGACAGACATACAGACAGATAGACATACAGACAGACAGACACACAAAAAATAACGAATATACAGTAGTGGTCACTTATTTTTTTCGTGAACATTTTTTTTCGTGAACCAATATGTAAATGTATATATATGCATATATATATATATATATATATATATATATATATATATATATATATATATATATTGTTTATGGATATGGGGGATGACAAGACCTGACCTTTGACCCTGAGGTGACAGACAACAGATAACTCTGTGACCCGATGGGTTGCTCAGCAACCTCAAGTGCCGTCTGAATTGACTGAATCTTGCCGGGTACCCATCCTCAAATCTCGTGTTACCTTTCATGTGATTTAATGGGGGTGGCATGCTGTCCTCTCTGATATTGTGATCACTCGGACTGCAACGATTGCAGCACTGTAATGGCGGTTATTGGTCGAAGGACTGGTGATGTGAAGTGTTTTGAGAATGTGATTTGGAAATGAAGCATGAGAATGGAGAATTAGGGTTGGAGAATGACGAAGAGAACAATGGGGAGGGTCTTAACTATATTCACAATGAATTTCCCTGTCTACTGATATGAGAGAATGGGTAACCGAACTAAACATAATTGTTCAGGGAATATCTCAACTAGGAATTCCTTATGTGTTTCGTGCAACTCCACAGGGTCTTTCCAAAACTGGAACACCTTCCCCTCCTCCGTACCAGACTCGTCCAGAGTCTGCAGGCTCCTGTACATGTCAGACGTAGTTCTCTTTTAACACAATTAGCTTGTTTATCACATCCCTGAGTGTGACATTTCTTTTGGACAAGAAAAGTTGCATACATGTCCACAATAAGGAAAACGAATGCGTTGTGTAACTATTCATACACATTCACTCGATGCACATATCTAAACAGTTCTAAATTCAATTCTAAACACATAACCAAGCTCAATCGCTATCTATTATGTGCAATTCCATGCTGGTTTTTGACAAGTGTTTTTCAGCAGATCCTTGACAGGAGGTCGGTATAACCACAAAAATAGTCCCTGGTCCACAAATGATGCTGGCAAGCAGTACTTGGGGAGGCATGACAAGGGCGGCAGGCATGGCAAAGGCACGGCCAAAGGCAAACAAAGGCATAGGCAAACCAGGCCGGCAGGTGTTGCTGGTTGGCCTCTTGTTGTACACATACCTGATGGGGTGGCGGCACCGGCCAATCATTTTACGGGCTGTAAATGTCCCAAGTGTCCCAAATGTCCGAAGTGTCCCTAAGTGTCCCAAGTCTAAATGTCCCCCAAACCCCACAATGGGCTTATCCTTGTTGTCCGTGTCCCTCTATTCCTGTCCGTTCCCACTCCGTCCTTGGTCCTCTCCTATTCTAACTGTCCCCCTCTATACTGTACCTGAGTCTCGAGCACTAACATCTCTTGGGGCCCACTACATCAAGTCTTAATCCCCCCCCCCCCCCCTCAAGAAGAAAAGGTGGATCTGTGGGAACCTCAGCGTGAGTTTGAACTGCGTTTGCAGGTCCCAAAGTGTTCTCAGGTGCTGAGGCTGGTAATCATCTGAGTGGTGGGTGGTACGAAGAGGAAAAATTTCTAATTATCCAAGCAATGATTACATCATCAATTAAACTTCCCAGAGACTCATCAATATGGCAACATGCCTCTGTTTAAACTATGAGGTTCTAATAATCTTGATCACCTGTCATCCCGTGCGTTGGTGCTCATATTTGTTCGGGCCTGGCCCTTGGTTTTTCATCAGTGCTTCCGCACAATCGCCTGGCTGGGCAGTGTGGCTCTATCTGCAGTACATGCACATGTGGTTCCACCTGCAGGCCATGTGGCTCCACATGCGTACACTCACACATGGCACCCCCCGGGAATCTGAGGCCGCCACCAAGCTCACCTGCTGCATTCCAAATTATGGGGGGAGCTCTCTCCAGTTTACTCTGGCAATTGGCGGTCTGGGTCCTCTTCTTTGGTAACTGGGCCCATAAATTTAGCACACTACTCTGGGATCATGGCCTATTCATGGCCTGCAGGCTCGCAGCACCTGGGGTGACTTCCTAGAACCATACTCAGCTCTCGTGAGCCACATTCACAGCTCGTCAATCCTCATTGCACCCTGCAAAGTAAAACTTTCCACACACAGCACCATGCAACTACAGAACGACATCCATTGTAATTTTCCTGGATCCCACTTGATAAGCTTTAAACTAGCCACATGTTTCCTTGGGCAGGACTCATTCCCTCCCAATTACTCCTTCCCTCCCAATTACTCCTTCGCACCACTATTCAATGTTTTCATCCTCTACCAAGCTGCTGTCCACAGTCACAATTCCACATTCATTCTTTGCCATCATCTATCTAACCACTTTCCCTATAACTAGCTCGTGCATTTCCCTTGTCCTTAAACTACACATGTTCTTTTTTAACTCTACGTTGCTAAGCTAGCTACGCACCCACTATAGGTCACCCATCTCTAACCCACTATATCCCTAATGATTCCAACTAATGCTCCCATCAACGCCAATCCTACTCTAATGTTAATCTCCCCTTTTAAGACTAATGCTGACCTAATGCTAAGATGAGTGCTCCTGTGTCCCAATGCGGAGCAACCGTTTAAACGTACCCCCACGAGGGTGTAAATTTGTCTATTTCTCTAACTCAATGAGTTCCCACGTCTGTGGAAGTTGCTCGGTGTCACTTCTGCTTCCAGGGTGGCAGGATGACGTCCTTGATGGTGACACGATTAGGGCATGGTGAGTAGATTGATTGTGTTCCATTGTCAAGATTGTGGGTACGATTGGCCTCCACTCACTCAGGGCTATGGTCCCCATACAGACAAACATCACCAATTATCACCCATCCAAGGTCCATACACTGGGCTCACGGAGCATTCGGTGGTCCATTCCAAGATTCGCCGATCTTAAGCAGCTGAGAAGCATCTCACCCAATTGATAGCAAGATGGTCGCTTCTGGTTCAGGTTCGGGAAACATTTCAGCGATAGGAGGTAATATGTGAGTGGAGCCTTGTGACCTCCAGTGTTGGAATCTTGGAGGAATTACAAGGACTAGTATTACACTCAGTTGGCTCCGGGAGCAGCAGGTGGACGATTCCATTGAAAGATTCGATCACGAGATTCCTGACACGCCTAACAATGGCTGCCATAGTTCCAAAGTAAGTTTTTGAGTTCATACGGGACGAGATTAGATGGCACGTTGAAATAGTCAAAAGTTTGCTGTGGCGCAGAGACCAATTTGACTGGTCATCCAACACAGCATGCATTTTCAGGATTACCAGTGATGAATACTTTCACAAGACAGATCTTGGAACAAGAACTTCCTCTGGATCTACTAATACCACAAATGACCATACACCTGCTAATCACCGAGGGTTGCTTCTTGCCATGCTTTCAAAGAGGTTCAAAGAGTTTCTGATAAATTGCCTCCCTGCCGGTCTGTCGAGGGTAGCACAATTGGCATCATGAAGTGCTGAGCAATGACGGGTGCTGTCGCACTGAGAACAATGTAATTTTACTTGACACTCCTTGGCTAAATGGTTAGTTGACAGAGCACATTTGGTACATATTTTCCATTGGTTAAGAAGGATGAGTCTGGATTGCAATGTTTTCGCTTTGAATGTTCTGCAATGTGCAAGAGGATGTTTTGTCCCGTGAATAGGGCAGAATTGTTGCGGATCTTCTATTCGACGATGAGGGCGCTGATTTTCAGAAGGCGATACGACTGCTGTGGTCGGTTGCTCGACAATCTGTGGCAGCAATTCACCTGTGACTTTGGTCTTGTTTACTCTGACCCTTGGACGAATGTCATGAGTGAAGGCATACATTCTGTTCTTCATACTGAGTGGAACTTTCACTTTAGTTGCTGAAGAACGTGATCCATCATCATATCCTGAGAAAACCAGCGGAATGAGGTCATTTTGAATCTTTGCATTGCGCCGAATTAAAGATGCGAGCATTGAAATGGAGAAAAGGTGACATTGTGGGTTTCTTAATAATTAAAAGCCTGCACCCTCCAATGATCCACGAGGTCAGGTGGAAGCTTCGCTATGATTGGTTTGAGGAACAGAGATGTATGGTAATCCAAAGCTGCAAGTCCGGTAAGGGAACCATCCTTTTTGGCGGTCTTTGTTTCCTCTGTTTCCAGGATGGTGTCGCTGAACTTCTGCAAAGTTTTGCGGTCATGAGGTGAGACTTGAGGCAAAAGTTCCAGCTTGTTTATCAATGATTGTGTCATTGCTTCATCCCTGCCAAATCTTTCTTGAAGGCGATTCCAGACCTGCTCCAAACCGACATCAGGGTTAGAAATGTAGACTTGGTTAAGACGCTCGAAGAGTGCTTTGGGTTCTGAGCAATCAGCCATACAGTATGTTGAACCATGAGATTAAGCTGTTCATCGTATGCCAGCGGTACTCCTCTGATCATGGTATGGAAGGCCGCACACCATGTTCTGAATTTCTCATGCTTATCGTCAAACACCAAAATCCTATTTCAACCTAAGTCTCAATGAGACAGATAGTTTACGCAGTCATGCATGGTGGGAATCACTGTTGGTTTGATTGATGCCTTGACGTCACGTCTTGACCCAATAGTGAATGGCTAGACATGGGCAATGTTGCTGGATGCCGACGTGTCGCTGTAGACGCTTCCCATCAGTAAAAAGCTCTGGATCTTGCTCCCAAGATGTCGTACAAACATATGGATGGTGTCAAATGCTTACAGCTGAAAGATTCTAGTTCATTATAATATACCATAAGCACCATTTAAGTTGAATATATGCATTCTCGACAAATAGAAAAGTATCTAACACACATTTTTCAAGAGCATCACCAACAAAATTGGGGTATAGTCATAAATAACCTCATCAATCCTATGAAATTGTGAATAGCTGGCAGTCCAGCATATAAAGTGAATGAGGAGATGACACTTGTTCATATGATACCTTATTTGTTTGTATCAGTACAGATTTACAGCTTTCCAAGACAAGACTACAAAGCTGAAATGAGCCACGACACAAAATCGCGATATTGCAATTACAAGGTACCCCCACTTTAAGAGCAAATTTTGGAAAAACGTCCAAGTAGATTTTTGTACGAAATGGATTTTTGAATTCTACAGACATTATTACCCAAAAGCCTACCTCAAGAGAACTTCCAGTGGCCTACCTCAGTGTTACACTTTCGGCATATGCTCGAAGGGAGGACATTCTCTATCTAAAAGGACCACCAGCCATTGACTTATGCTCTCAAGTCAGGACTCGATCGTCACTCTCCAAGAGAAGAACAACATCTTGATTTCATCTCTCAGTTCACGACGGACTTGAGGCACATCAGTGTCAAAGACAACTCTGCAACAGATGCACTCCCCCGAGTTGACGTAAATGCTTTGGATGTATCTACCATCATCGGTTTCGCTACCATAGCTGAAGCCCAACAGTGTGATGATGAGCTATAATGGCTGTGAACCAATTCAACATCAATCCAGTTCAAGGATGTACCACTTCCTACTTCTGAGGAGAGGATTTTCTGTGACGTTTCAACAGGTGATCCTCACCCTTACGTCCGTATCGCGTATCAACATGCAGTTTTTGACGCTCTCCACAATTTGTCTCACCTTGACATCAGAGCCACTCAACATTTAGTGTCTCGGCGTTTTGTCTGGCAGAGAGTGCATCATAATGTCAGAGACTGGTCCAGAACCTGCATGACATGTCAGAGATCCAAAATACATCGACATATCAGATCTCCTCTTGGCACGTTTTCTACACCGGATGCCAGATTAGACCACATTTACATTGATATAGTTGGACCTCTACCTCCATCAGATGGCAATACATACCTGCTCACATGCATTGATCTTTTTACTCATTGGCCGGTTGCAATACCAATCCCTGACCAGACAGCAGAGATGGTAGCACAAGCATTCATCTCACATTGGGTAGCTGTGTTGAGTGTACCCTCAACAATAACCACAGACCGAGGTTATCAGTTTGAATCAGCACTTTTCCAAGCTCTGATCTACTTGGCAGTAGGAGAACCTGAACCACAGCTTATCACCCATAACCTAATGGGTTCATGGAACGATTCCATCGACAGTTGAAAGGGTCTCTGAAAACCCATGCTAATACAAGGACGGACGGATAGTTTTCCTATCGTCTTGCTCGGTATCTGAACTGTGGTCAAGTCTGACCTAGATTGCTGTATTGCTGAGTTAGTTTTTGCACAACTATCAAGTTGCCAGAAATGGTTGTGGCACCAAGTCAGTTCAATCAAGACTTTGACTTAGGATCCCAGCAAATATGTACATTGACGATGGATGCACATGATCAATTTTGAACCCTAACCCTGCCTTTTCTTTCACAAAGGAAGAAAGTTTTTCATACGTTTCGTGGAATCCTTTCAAGCTATTAAAATTACACTACCAAAGGATGATGCATGAGGTAAATCTCTGTCGGATGGTACCAGAATCATTGCCATTGAGAGAGGCTGCTTAGACATAAAAAAATATTATTTTTGTAATATTATTATTATTATTATTATTTATTATTATTATTATGAACGAGAAGATGAAATCCCAGGTTTGACCGATCTCTTTTTTTTGCTTTTGCCATGGTCCTGGGAAGTGAAAAGTGATCACTGCCTCAATAAAATCAGCTGAATAAACCAAGTTGGTTCTCATATGCAGACAAAAGTGACTATTCAGAGAAGATACTCGAACTTTAGTTTTGTATGTAGCAGATGGGGACATTTTACATAGTGTACCAGCATACTCTTCGATTATATATATATATATATGTGTGTGTGTGTGTGTGTCCGAGTGTGTCCGAGCTTTCCTGGCTCTGAATCCGAGCCTCCCTGGATACCATGGATTGGATTTGTGTTTCTATTTTATTGGAAAATACACTATAATTTTTCTTCTGTTGTTAAGAAATATTCAAATCAATGCATTTTAAAACATTTTCACTGGTTGTTGGGTGGTGCAGTAGAATGCATGGGAAATCTGTTAAAATGGCAGTGTTTTGTATTTGAATAACAGCTCAATGCAGCGGTGAGCAAAATGGACATGCTGGGGAATGTTGTGTAATCTGCAAGGTCAGGCGTGTATGTATTCACTGCTGATGTCAGATAGTATATGTACAGTATTTGTAATAATGGAATGTGCGATAAGAATTGTGAATATATGATAATAAATGAAAGCCTCTCGCAAGGAAGGTTTTTTATAAAGCGTCGATGGGTTCAGTGAAGTATTCCATGTAGAAAGCTTAAATTGTGTGGCCACATTGCTAGATTGACTGGCTGTTTTGACACAGCTGAGGTTATGAATCCAATGAGGTAAACCCATAGCTGTCGGGATGCAGCTGGATCTGCTGGTGTAAACTCATGGCTGATGTTGTGGACCAAGGGTTTGGAGAGCTTCTGGGCTAAAAGGGTCAAATCCTGAATGAAGAACAGAACCTAGCTGATGACCAAGGTTGTCAGAAAATTGTTCACTTGCTTACAAGTTACTAAAGTTCTTACTTTAGGCGAACAATTCTTTCAGCCTTTACTGATTTTTTTTGATATGGTTATAATTGTTGTTAACTATTTATAATAATTGTAAACTATTTATGTTATTTTTTTATTTTATTTTATTTATATATATTTTTATTTATATTACTATATATATATATATATATAAACTATTTATAGTTATAGTTGTTGTTAACTGATATGGTTATAATTGTTGTAAAAAAAAAAACTGTTTTATGAAAAATATTCTGTCTGTGTGTAATGATGTTTTTTTGCAAGAAGAATTTTGAGGATCACAAATGAAGCCGCCTGAAGCGACATTTCCTCTTTCTTAATTTTTTTCAAATTGGTGGAATCGAGTTATCTTATTCTTTTATAATAAATGTCAGTGTGTGTCTGTGTCGGTGTGTGTCTCCTCAATAACTCCAAAACCATGAAACTGAGCAGCCTGAAACTTTGCATGCATACGAAGGGAACTCAATGGAGTGCATGATTGAAAATTTGGTGTTTGGGTTAATTAAAACACCCTTTTGTAGATAATTAACGGCCTTATGTAATTAAATCCCTTATCAGGTGCATCCTCGGCCACCTTGTTCTCAATGGGGTCTTAAGGCGTATCCACTGTTACCTCGCTGGGTTGTAATTCACCATTTCATTTAGCCTAATCAACAATGCCTTGAGTTGGAACAGGCCGCAACGATTTCTTGACGATAAAGTTTTTTTTTTTTTCATTTCCTCACTCATATTATCAAATTCCTGATCATCATAGCTCCGAATCGCTGGATTAATTGCTATGCTTATAAACGCCCGGAGACACCAGCCTTCGTGGTTTTATTTCATTTCCGCACATGCCATAAGCTGTAGAATCTCTTGAACTAAGCCAAATTAAAAAAATTTAACCTCAAGAATTGAACTTTGCAGCACTTCCAACTCCTAAAAAAAAAGTGTTTATTTGTCCAATTCGGACATATTTGATATTTTGGGCGTCTCCGGGAGGTGTGTGTTTAACAAGACTGTTCGGAGATTGTAAATCGCTTGCCAAGCGAGCCATTCCTTATCACCTGTTTCATCGGAGTGCTAAAGCCACTTGGTGAGTGCTCTACAATATTCACACTGTCACTGAATACTGCATGCCAATCGACTTGAGGGGCCACTCACCCATGTTGGGCCCGCATTGTTCTGCGGTGTATTGGGCGATGGCTGGCACACTGAAAATGTGCAATTTCCACTTTTTGTATGATACTAGCGGAGTACCCGCCCGACTGGCGATCTTGTTCCAAGCATGCAACACATTCTTCTGACGCATACCTTTATTTGGATGGTGAATAGGCAAGTGATAGCTCTGTATAGGAAAAATAAATAACCTGGGTTACGTGCATGAAGCAAAAACATACCTACTGTTTATAATTCAAACACCTCATTATATTGGAAAACGTGGGAACGGGAATACTGCACTGCAAATGGTGGAGACTTGTAATACCCTCTTCCCCACATGGAGGTGGCGCTACACGATACACATTTACATAGAGAATTTGCATCCCTCCTCCAAAACCCCTCCCCCCTCCCCAAGACCACTGGCAAAGATAAAAACACTCCTATCATTAATTGGGGTTATGCTGATCATCTGTAGCAATGGGATGTAATTGGACCAGAACTGCAGGAGGAGTAGCCCAACAAACAAACCCACAAACACCGGTCCATGAATTATAGGAGGATTCTTTCATTATCCGACCCATCACTTCGCGTACATAAATACAAAAAAAAATGAAACATTTCGTTAACACCACGGCAGGATCGCCAAGAGGATGCACGCTTGCTCTCAGCTGTCTAGCTTGTGATCGAATCGGACCCAGCTATAAACTGTCATCCCAGTGCTTCACAGGCAGTGTGATTCATCAATGTGTGTGCTGTTAAACTGGACGTCACATCTGCCGGAACCCCCCTCGCCTCCTCACTCTCCCCTACACTCAGTCCCCATCCCATCTCTCTCTCCCCTCTCCCCCTCTTCTCCCTCTCTCACCCTCCCCCCCCCCACCCTCTCTTCTCTCTCACCACTCACTCTCCCATCTCCCACCACTCACACCCACACCCCTCTCCCTCCAACCCTTATCCCTCTCCATCCCACACCAATCCCTCTCTCCCCCCTTCCCTCTTTCTCTCTCCTCTCTCTGCCACCCTGATCCCTCTCCCTCCCACCCCTACCCTCCCCTTCCCTCCCCCACTGTTTAAGGGACTGTTAAGGCCTAAGTCACGTTTGCCACGGCGGCCGTGGGGTCTCCAAAATCTACGGCCACTAGCAATTATACGCGGCCGCAGTATTTCCACGGTCACACAATGTAGCAGTCACATATTTTTTATTTTTGGGGAGCCGCACGGGGTATTTATAAATTGTGGAGACCGAAACTGGTGGTGCCGTACGTCTTTGATTTGATGTCGCACGGTGACCTTAGGGCGTTCCTGCGGCGGCCATAGAATTTCGAGGCAGATGCAAGGTGCCGCAAGGCGACGCAGGACCGCACGACTAAGGCGAACGTGCGGCCAGACGGACGGTAACGAGTGGGTTTTTTTTTACCAGTTCTTTGTTTCGGCTTGTCGAATTGCTACGGCGAACGTAGAAATGAAAAAAGTTATAACTCCGCGTTATAATTCCACGGCGACCCTACGGCCTGTAAATATAGCCATACGGCGTAGGGCCACCCTGAGGCCACCTCAGAAACTCTGCGGCCGCCGCACGTTTCTGTCAATTCAGAGGCGTACGGCCGCCGTATCCTCGCCGTGTAGAGCAAATGTGACTTAGGCCTAAGGACTGATGGTTTCGTTTTGAATTTGCCAGGTAAGGCCTAAGTCACATTTGCTCTACGGCGAGGATACGGCGGCCGTACGCCCTCTGAATTGACAGAAACGTGCGGCGGCCGCAGAGTTTCTGCGGTGGCCTCAGGGTGGCCCTAGCCGTTTGGCTATCTTTTACAGGCCGTAGGGGTCGCCGTGGAATTATAACGCGGAGTTTAACTTTTTTCATTTCTACGTCGCCGTAGCAATTCGACAAGCCAAAAAAAAAAAATGGTTAAAAAAAAATAATAATAATAAATGAACCCACTCGTTACCGTCCGTCTGGCCACACGTTCGCCTTAGGGCCCCCTGCGGTCGCCTTGCGGCCCTTGAGGCTACCTTGCGTCTGCCTCGAAAATTCTAGGCCACCGCAGGGCCCCTTAAGGTCACTGTGCGACATCAAATCAAAGACCGTACGGCAACCCCACGTTTTCGGTCTCCACAATTATTAAATACCCC
>CM068961.1:44625531-44639374 GCA_035128595.1 Eptatretus atami
TATGTATATATATATGTATATATATTGTTACGGTTCTCGGAACCCTATGCATACAACTAAACATGCAGTTGTCCCGAGTCAGTTATTCCATTAATATACGTGTTGTTAGATCCCTTCCTTGTGTAGTGGAAAGATACGGAGTTGCGTTGCGATGGGTTTTAGTTAGGTTATTAAATCATTTTTCCCTTTTATTTTATCCCCACTCCATTTCATTTCTGAGGCAAAATTGGCCTGCCTGTAATGATTGTAAGCTTGACCTTGTCACTGCACAGGGTACACTGACAGGCTTAAAAATACCTTAAAGACATTTTGGATCTTGTTTGTTCCACATTTCATAACCACCCACTTCTCACGAAGACCTGTATCGTGGATGACCAAACAGACCCGGACCGTGGTCGTACAGTTACCCACCTTCTTGTGAAACCATGCCATCACAACATATCCCAGCCAGCAGGCACCACTGATTAAATCCAATCCAATTGAAATCCAATCATTACTTAGGTGTAGATTTTTAAAAGGGCAAGTAGAGCACCCACCCCATCTTGTTCTTTTGACCACATCCCTTTATTGGCAGTGTATAGGCAACAGGACCACTTGCTATCGAGGCTCCAGAAATAAAATGAACTGGGTACGTATATAAACAAAACCATGGTCTTACTCCTTTTTATGCATAAACATAATACATTATGGTTTATTTTATTTTTCAATCTTGATGGATCTTCACAACTATGCACAGCACAATGTTAGCGTTCCCTCATTGATCCCTGAAAAGGTTCAGCTTCCTCGGTCAAAATCCTGTTGGAGTAGATGAAACATACAACAATCTTTTCTTCTTCTTCTTCTCTTCTTTCGGCTTCTCCCGTATCAGGGGTCGCCACAGCGATCGTCCGTTTTATGATCCGCTAACGATTTTGGCACACAGGTGTTACGCCGAATGCCTTCCTGACGCAACCCTGAGTACCTCTTACGACACAGATATGGTACACCTATTCTAACTGGGTATACACCGGGCCCAGTACCACTGGTACTCACTTCGCCGACCTCGGAAGAGTGACAGGCTGAGTTCACACCTCCTGGTGTGTATCAATTCAAAGCAGCCACGGGGCTTGAAACTCAGGGACCTTTTGGATCCCAGCCGCTTACCCTAAACCACTACGCCAACACCAGGCTGATATGCAAACATACAACATATATACATATATACCTACAACATACTTTCCCTCCATGATTAGTCCCCTTCCAGTTTCAAACCGGGACGGGGACTATTGGTTTGCTCTCCGTCTGTCCGTCTGTCCCTCCATCGTCCACCTGTGGTTTTTCAGACATTTTTTCCATGCCCTTTTAACATATTCAACTCAAACTTGAACACAGATTTTTATGATAAGTACAGAGCAGCGTTCGAGTTTCAGATCGTGTTTTGTCATTTTCAGTTATGCCATTTTTAGACTTAGGAAATAACCATATATATCATGGGTCAGTGTCAGCTCGCTCTGACGTCCACCTCACTTATTACACTCATTGGACTGGACAGCTGCCTGATTCACCCCAATAAAATCTTGCACTGCCTTTCCACAAAACGGCACAGATCGCAGGCCTCAGGCCTGAGGGTTAGGTCCATAGCCCAGGCAATTTGAATGATCCCAGGTATATAACCACAATGTATTTTATATGCCACAAAAGCCCGTACACATGTTTTTGCTTCAGATGTTACATGGGGTATTTTTATTATTTCAAGCGCCGGAACGTGCCCATTATACACCACCCAGTAAAAGGGATGTGTTTACTGGTGTTTAAAAAGTCAGCAAAAACCAAAATTACGCACAAAAACCTTCATCTATTTATAATTCCAGCAAGGCTGTGTGGGGTGTGTGTGTGTCTGTCTGCGACCGCTGTTTTCTCGACAATCCACTGGTCCGATCTAATTGAACTTGTCAGGTATACTTTGCTGGGACCCTTTGATGTGCCTTTTCAAGGTTTATAATTAATCGGACAAGTGGCTCCCAAGTTATGGCCATTTATTTACCAAACCATGACAGGACACGGGTGCTATGACATACAATTGACGTCACAATTCTTTCTTTTTTCTTTTATTTTTTTGCACCGTACGGGCCGCACGTACGGGCCACGCACACTACGGGCACGCGGAGAGTGAAGGAACGGGCCGTGTGGTTGTTGTTTCTGGCACGCGGGTTGGAAAGATATATCTTTTTTTTTTTTGCATGTACAGGCACGCACGTACGGGGCACCACTACTATTTCACTTTGTGTTGAAATAGCATAATTAAAGGATGTCAGGGATGGCCTACAGTGATGCACACTCACCTCTCTGTCTTAGCCGGGAGTTCGAATCCCGATTCCAGCTATGAACTGTCACCCGGATCTCACGCATGTTTTTACTTTCATTAGCACTTAGGGTATTTGAAATATCACATCGGGTAGGGGACATGTATGCAAAGCAATTCTCGCTCTTGTGAAGATAATGGAGACCCTCCTGTGCAGACTGACACAGTTGCAGGCTGCGTTTACACCAAGAATGGCAAACAATCCCTTTGTATGTTATCTCTGGTGCTTATTCAGGGATAGAAGGAGGGTTGCAACAGCCATTCGTTCTTCTAACAGTGCCACGCACATTATTACCTTTGAGACATCATTCATGTGACATCCGTTTGAATGTCAATAATTGACTGGTCTTGAGCCCTACACCACAGAATGTGTTTGGTCAGCAACCCCGTTTCATCAGGTTTGTTGGTGAAGACTGCCATTACAACATGTTCATTTTGTTGATTAAAAAAAAAAAAATCAAACAAAACCTGTGAATTTGTCTCAAGGATTTATCGACATGCGGACTTGACAATGACGATATGGTTAACTTTGGATACACAGTTTACGGTTTCTGAATTAATTTTCTCAGTTATGGCATTAATCAGGAAATCCCAATCCGGCTTCACTTCTTTCCATGGTGTACATATATATTCACCCCGGTTGACGTCTTGTACCTGCCCCCCCCCCCACCCCAATGTTCTTGCCCTCCACCCCTCTCGAAATGAAGAGATAAACTGATGCAGTTGAAATTAACATGTTTGTTTGAAAGGCCTCCATCCTTGTCAAAATTAATTCCTTTTAATCCTTGTACAAGGACATCAATGTAAGGCATTTTTGATTCAATCCAAGCAATGCCACATCCATCTGATTTAATTTGTCTTTGGTCGGTGAGATTTTTATTATGTTATTTATTCACCAAAAGTGTTCTCTTGCAAAACAACCATGAAAATTTTTGTTATGTTACCCACATGGTTGGCAGATGGAAAATCAGCTTGTGACACCCTTGAAAAGTATGGGCTCGACAATCTGTTTTCCCGGGTTAATGCCTCATAATGCTGCTTTACCATTGTGTCGACCAAAATTGAGGCTCTGAAAAAAGGGAGCGAGGTGATGAGCGTAACAAGGCGACAAATGGACAGTGGAGTGTGGGGCAACAGGACAAAACAACAGGGGATGAACTAACATACAGAGGAGGGCTATAAGCGGAAGAAACACAGTACTTGCCAGCAAGAGGGTTCAGTTACTATATAATTAATACTAAGGACCAATTTGTGCTCCTCCTTACAGTCGCGTCACGTTTTTCTCGTACTGTTGACCTGGGACTGAAAGAAACTTCGTACTGTAAGAGTGCACGGCACATAGTGGCAATAGTCAACCTTCAAACTTGAAGCATCTATATATTAATACTGAAGGACCAATTTTGTGGCTCCCTCCTAAGCGGTGTCACGTCACGTTTCTCGGGTACTGTGATCTGAGAAGTTTGACACGGTTGTACGTCAAGTAGACACGTGCACAAAATTTCAGGGACTTCCTTCACAAGGTGTAGCTGTACACGAAAAATGTCGTGTACAAGGACGTTTTGTAAGGCCTATTAGGTAAGTCATGGAGTATATCGAACTGGGGATCCGTCCTACCAAGATGCCACCATGGTTGTATATTGGGTCTTGGAACGGAATCCGTCTGTGATGGGGAATTTCGGCTAGTTTAGTGATTAATGGCTTTTAGAAAGGATTGTGGTAGGATGTGGAGCATTGAGATATGATGGTTGAATCTACCTCTGCTGAGGGATAAAACTCAGTCACAGCTCAGTGGTTTTATAAGATGGTTGTTGGCTTGTGGTTAGGGTGGTGGCTTGGGATCCAAGGTGCCTGAGTTTGAGCCCTGTTTCACTGCTGAATACCCACCAGGTGGGGGTCGACTCGCCTGTTCATCCTTCAAGTCAGGTGAAATGAGCAGTACCAGGAAAACTGGTTTATAAAAACGGCACAGGACATCAGCGGCACAGCTGTGCTCCAGAATGATAGCTTCCTTCTGCAGCCAAAGCTACCATATGCAAGAACAAGAAACAGAACAGATTGTGTTTTTGTGTTGTCGGAGTTGTGTTCATTAGCCGAAGGTTTTCTGAAGACTCTCATCTGTCTCTGTCTCCATCTTTCATCTCTCTCTCTCTCTCTCGCTCTCTTGGTTCTCATCTCTCTAGTCACGCTCTTAGTCATTCCTTCTCCCCCTTCCTCTTCCCCACCAACTGTCCACGTTTTTACCTCTCTTATCTATCTATCTGTCTTTTGTTCTCTCGATTATTCAAAATGATGCGTTATGCTTCACCTTGCTTCCTGGTACCCTTATGATATTAAACAGTATTGCAGTATCATGAAGCTTTGTTATAAGTTGATTTTTTATTCTTGAAGATGACACCTTATTTCACACTGGGCTACCAATTTTTTTACAACAAAATATTCCACCATGAGTCCAAAATGCTCGTACTTCACTCAATCTAGTCGCATATTTGCTATCCATTTGTTTTTTGGAAGGGTTGAATAGATATTAGTGTACCACCTTGGGCAGCCACCCACTGATCTACACCCATGGTCCACATGCATACCACACACACACACACACCACACACACACAAAATATTCCTACGTTGAACTAGGGAAACGGAAGCAGGAATGTTCATCCCTCCTGAAAAAGATGAACTGGACAATTCTGAAAAGTAATTATTGAAGGGACTGAAAAGACACAATAAGGAGGCGGTAATGGGATCCGAAACCTAGTAAGAGAAGAAGCAACCATTCCCGAAGAATTACCCCCATGTTAATAATGATGCAAAAAGATGGAGGGAAAACTTTCAAAGATGGCAATGCTTCAAAAAGCTCTGGCCCAGTTATGGAGATCCCAAACTTCTGTCTAAAAACAATTTGATGCTCTCCACGTTTCACGGTGCTCGAGCATTTCAATGAGCTGATCAAGGGGGAATCTGGAAATGAATGAATGACTCAACAGAAGTAACACCTGCCTCATTACAAAAATCTGAAGGAATCCCAACTAACCTCACCCCAAAAAAAAAACCGACCATAACCTGTCTACCAACAACGTACCAAATGTAACAGGAATCATCACAGAAACAACGTACCAACCAACTAACACAGCAAGGAGCCTAGATGCAGAACATAAGGGATGTAAGAGAGGATTGCTACATAACGGATAGACCAATTACTTACTGAATAAGCCATTATAGAATAATTAAGGCCATTGAGACAGCCTTTCCCCCCTCCTGTTTTGGCTTGCTCTAGATCCACCTAAGTTACTCTCATCACGGAGGCAAGACATGCGGATATGATGGCAAACTTGTCCAACAAGGGAAGATATTATATATATATATATATATAATTATTATAATTATTATATATATTATATATATATATTAATATATATAGGTGAGCAGAACGTAGCGCTCCGATTCTTCAGTTGATGTTTTGTTTGCCATTTGTATACAGTGTACAAGAAGGTAGATGATGACATGTGTTATGAAGGTAGAGAAAGTTGACATGTATAAATGAATGACATGTTTATCTAACATTTATTTCAAGAAAGCAATTATTAATGGGTAACTGTAACCAGCAGAATTTACTTGCAATTTTCAAGATGCTGTCCTCCATTGTGATCGAATGCACAAATTGCGCCGAGAGGCACAGAGCGGGCACACAGTCTTGCAGAGTTCGATATCAATTTCCTCAAACTTTTTGGCAGTGATTTGAGCCTCAATTCCTGAATGGTACGAGGCTTTCACGATAAACAAGGTCTTTCATGAGCCCCCAAGAAGATCTGGAGGTGTAAGTCTGGGGAGCTGCCGGCCACTCGATCGCGACCGCGCGGCCGATCCACTTTCTGGGAAAGTTCATCAGTCACTGGATGAACATAATGTCCATAATGAGTGGTGGAGCTTCATCATGCTGGAAATAAAACAGGTTCCTTGATCTTTGACCCTGGGCCAAAAGAAAGTTTTGCAGCATATCACAGGTAAATTTCTGCAGTGACAGATCCTCAAAGAAAAAGGGTCCAATTATCCTACTGGAGATATGGTCTGCCCAAACTGTTCACTCCAGGTAAATTTACCTTCTCACTGTTCACTCTGGCGTTATTCGCAGTGCCCAGTAGACACAATTGGTTGTTAATGGCCATTAAGCTTTAAACATGCCTTGTCATCTGACCACCAAATAAAAAAATAAATACATTACGGAAAATTAATAATCTGCAAGACAAATAATTATTAACAACCATGACTTCCAAAGAATCTGACAGCTGAAAAAACAGAAATCGGGCGGCTTTTTGACTCCACCCGTATATAATATATTTATATATTATATTATATATATATATATATATATATATTATATATTATATATATATATAATTATATATATGTTGTTACGGCTGTGGAAATTCGCAGACACCATATAGGTCCTTAGTTCGGTATTGCCGATAGTGTTTGTTTCAGATAGATTTCCCTTCACGTTTTTAATGGGACTCATTCGTGTGGAGTCGGGCTGTGAATTCTTGAGTACCCGTTTTTGCTTCTCGCTATCGTCTATTTGGACCAACACTTCACCACAACAACCACGATCCAACACCAACCATCGATCGCCTCAACCACACCACAAACAACCAGCCGATAACACCAAACCACGATCGCCCTCCTCACCCCAAACCACAACAACCACGCCGCCTCAACCACCACCGGTTTCTACCTCGGCACCGGTTGCAGCAGGCCTGGCCTTCGTCGAGGAAAAGCAGGCAAGGCCCCCGTTTCCCCGTCCTCCCCCAAATGAATGGCGTCCACGGGTGGTATTTATAGGGCGGTGAGGAGAGAGACACTACCGCGGGGGCGCGCGTCCCTAATTTGGTGGGAAACGCTTCCTTCTCGGAAGTTCCCGCATGTTCTGGAAGGAAGGGGGAGTGAGATATACGCGGCGGTGGCGTGGGTATAAAAAAGGAGGAACCGCGAGCGCGGAAAAGAAGAAGAGGGAGAGTCGTGGACCGTTACCACGAGGATCAAGTGATTACGAGGTGGCAGGATCGTGTGCGCTGAGGGGATTGCGAGGAGGGCGCTCTGGAATTCGCGCTTCTCGTCGCAGGGTCGTCGAGTCGGAAGAATGCAGCGGTGAAGGCTGTGGGTTAGAGAACGGAGCCCAAGATTCACCACCACGGTCACGTTTCTCTTTCTCTCTTTGGGGCTTTTTGTGTGAATGTGGTGCGCCATGCCCGCCAAGTTAGAAACTGTGTAAGTCTTGTAAATAATAATAATAAACGGTTGTAGTTCTTCTTG
Source organism: Eptatretus atami (assembly GCA_035128595.1). Classification (NCBI taxonomy): domain Eukaryota; kingdom Metazoa; phylum Chordata; class Myxini; order Myxiniformes; family Myxinidae; genus Eptatretus; species Eptatretus atami. The sequence continues at coordinate 44,633,179 of CM068961.1, forward strand.
TCGTGCTTCTTTAGCCTTGCATAAATGCATTGCGTGTTTGCCTCGCCTAATTGTATACGTGCACTGCCTGATACATGCTATGGTATAAATGTCCTTGTGTGTGGAATCTTAACCCATTCGTTGTGTCCTCTTTCCCCATCGTAACCGCCGTATTGCCTCTCGGAATAATAGCGGGTTTAATAGCCGATAAAATAAATTGGGTCCAGCGAGGTCTCGCGATAATAACACCAGACTCGGTCTTATCCCAGAACGGAACGAATCGCTTAGCGGTTGTGTCCGAGCAGGCTTCGTTGAGGGTACTGTCCTCTCGGTAGGCTGCCCGCGCGAATACTTAGGTATATCGATTAACTTTGGCGATGACCTGTCTCGCGCGGCGGTAGAATATTGACTAGGCTGTGTGTCGCTTGAGCATACCGTGACTGGTTCTTCCATTGTTCCGAAAAGTCGGGACTGAATTGTCCGTCCGGTGGGCGAGACGGCCAGCCATGGCTCTAAAGCGGCTGTTCGCCACGCTGGCGGGCAGTTAAATTCGTAACTAATTATGATATCTTCTTCTTCTTTCGGCTGCTCCCGTGAGGGCGGGTCGCCATAGCAATCAATCCGTTATGATCCGCATATCCGATTGCATAGGTTTTGCCGGATGCCGTCTTCCTGACGCAACCCTGGTCGCCTCTTACGACACAGCGGATAAAGGGATGGGTTTTCGCCATGATTCCTGGGCTGCCCCTACTGTTACTCTCTCATATGCGCAGCCCAGCGCAGAGCATAGCTCCCGTCCTTTCAAGCGATCCTCCACCCAAGCCTCCGAGTAGCCGGATTACAGGCGCGCAACGCCACTACGCTCTCGGTACTCACCCGTATATATATATATATATATATATTATAATATAATATATTGTTACTGGGCCGGGGGTCGGCCGCCAAAAACGACCGCTCTGAACGGATCGCAAGTCGAGCGGCCCGCCGATCGCCCGGAATTATAGATCGCCGCCCGGATAACTCCGAGCGACCGGGTCCTTGTAACAAGAACCGAAATACGCCAATCGGCAGATCACGTGGGAGGGTCGATTGCCAATCTTCAATGTACCTCAAATTACCCACGTGACTCCACCACTACCGGGTACCTTCCACCGACTACCCTTCGACGGATCTCGTACGGAACAAACCGGCGAGGCGAGCTTGGTCCTGCGCGCATTCCGAGGGCTTAATCGCGAGAACGTCGGTCCAAATTGTCCCCTATTACGCAATCCACGGCTTTCTACTTCCCAACACACGAAATGTTTAGTCAATGAGGGAATGGACGAAGCGAAGCAGGTTTAATTTACACAAGGACATTTATTATAATGAAACCGTATCAATTAACAGCAACAAAAGAATACAACCGTCTATAAGCAATTATTAATGTTCAGTCACTTACACCGTTTTACTTACGGACTCGGCGCCACAAACTTCATTCGAAAGAAAGCAGGATAAAAGACCCATCAAAGGGCAATGGGGTCAGACTGGACCTCTTGGGTCTTTAGGGCGGGACTTGGCAGACGATGACGGGAGTCCCCGGAGACCTTGCAGGGTTACCTGCACCCTCGTGGTGTCTGCTTGGGCGACCCCACGATGCTCCCTTCCCCACAGCAGCTAGCGTAGCCTCCTGGTCGAGCTCGGGCCTTCCGTGTGGCAGGCGAAGCTCTCTCCGGCTCTCTCCAGCACGAACGCGCTTTTTGGGCGACCCCGATGTCTTCCCCATCAGCAGCTAGCGTAGCCTGGTCGAGCTTTGAGCCTTCCGTGTGGCAGGCGAGCTCGGCTGGCTCTCTCCACACGAACTCGCGGTTTTGCGCGAACAACAGCAGGCCAAGGCTGCGCTTCCAGCTGCGTTCCCTTCTCGAACGCTCCGGACTTCCACGCAGCTCCTTGCTTCTGGGTTCCTCCCATACTCTTCCCCAATTGCCGATAGCAAAAAGCTTACTCCTTCCCACGGACTCAGCACTACGAACTCTGCCACGGGACTCCCACGTAGGCTCTTGTTGGAGGATTCTTCTCACGGGACTTCACGAACTCTTTCCACCAACTCTTTTTGGATTCTCTCCGAACCAAAAGAAAAAGATGATCCTCGTATCCTTTGCTCCCCTCCCCCGCACCCGCGTGACTCTTGCCCTCGTGATCCACCCTCCGCTCAACCACGGGTGGGAGGGAGTTGTTGACGTCACCGCAGGTTCTTCTTCCTCTTCGAGAAGAGGGGGAGGGACGTCGCCATTGTTTCTTTCCCTAAGCTATTAATCGATCCGCAGCGCATCTAACGATTTCAAAAACATTTAAACAATGGCGAGGTGAGTCTATCTAGGGAACATTGCACTTTACGACATAGCTTGACTAAGGGACCTGTATGTTGTGTGCCGATTTGAATTCCAAGATTCGTAACAATATATATTTATATAAATAATTATTTAATTAATTTATAATAATAATATTTTATTATATAAATTTTTTTAATATATAAAATTTTTTTAATTTAAAAATTCAAATTTTTAATATAATATTTATTAAATTTTTATATATTTTTTTAAATTTAAATAATTAAATACAATAATATAACATAATTATTTTATTAAAAAAAATATAAAATTATTTAGTAATACAAATATAAATTTATATTTTTTAAAGTTAATTATATTATATATATTATATTGATATGTTATGATATACTGATATATATATATATAATATATAAAACACACACACACACACACACACTACTTACCTTTGTGCCATCTAGTCTTGGTTCGGATCCCACCCATGAGGCCAGGCACCTGTACAAGTTCCAATATTTCCTTCCTCTCATGTCAGACTGACTACTGCACCAGTGGCGTAGGCGTGGCCACATAATGATGCAACCAGCGTGTCCACATTTGCAATTGGATCATGTGTTCCAAAAGTGCGGTTCACAAAACGATAAAGTGGTGATGATGATCGATTATATATTATTATTTTGTTTGTGCGCACACTTGGACCTCTCCACTGAACATTGTCTGAATATAGCGCATCTAAGTGTTGATGTTTGTAATGTTTGAAGATTCCGCTACCAATGCAGCCATCCCTCACATGTACTGTACACATTCTTTATCAAACACTCAACCCACCTCCTCCCACCTTTAACTTCTGCTTTCACAGTTCTGACGGCATGCCGAGGCCTTCCTCTGACAGCCAGAGCTCCGTGTAAGGAGGGCAGAACTATAAGGGCCTTGGCCCCATTGTTTGTTTTGGTATGCAGAGGACAGTTTTTGTCACTAAACCTTGAGACCTTAGTGAAATTCGTGCTGTTTTTACCTTCTTGTACACCATCGGTTTTCCACTGGCTTTCTTGTCACGCCGTTGATTGATTTTGATTCCCGAATAGTATGCGAACAATGCAGGTACAGCACCTTCCTCCTAAACAACTGCAATAGTTACTGTCGCCTTCTCAGTTTGAATGCTGTTGAAGAAGTCTTTCGGTTCATTAATCTCTTTTTTTTATAATAATTATCAGTGTTGGAATTATTAACGTTAAATTTCAATCCAAGAATTTGAATTAGGGAATTTTGAAAGTGTCCGAACTTGGGTTCGGACGTCAGCTTCAGCTTATAAATGGCCATCCTGGTGTTTCACAGGCAGGGAGGAGGCCAGAAGTGTGTGCACCACCCTCGGAGGATGTTTAAAACTGTTTGTGCACCATCCCTCGGATGGACCTTAAACTGTGTGTGCATATCCCTCGGATGGATTAAACATTGTGCCACCATCCCTCGGATGGATGTTAAACTGTGTGTGCACCATCCCTCGGATGGATGTAAACTATGTGCACCATTCCTCAGTAATGGATGTTAAACTGTGTGTGCACATCCCTCGACAGATGATTAAAACTGTGTGTGCACCACTCCCTCGATTGGATGTTAAACTGTGTGCTGCACCATCCTTCGGAGGATGTTAAAACTGTGTTGTGCACCCATCCTCGGATGGATGTTAAAACTGTTTGTGCACCATCCTCGGAGTGGCGTTAAACTGTGGTGAATATCCTCGGATGGATGTTAAACTATGTGCACCAATCCCTCGGATGGTGTTAACTGTCTGATGCCACTGCCAGTATTAGTTGTTCGACGTTTAAAGATTGTTTCATGTGCCATTTATTGACGAGAGGACGAGTTTATTGCCAGCACCGCTGACAATTACAAGTTCCTGCTCTAAATACCACCTGAAACAGGTAAAGGCCAAAAACCCCATGTAATCCTTAAAAGCGGTCTGGTTTTAACAGCAAATGCCTGCCTTGGAGAAGGCACAGACAGAGATGCATCGACAGACTTCACACAGACAATTATTATATTTCAGTTTCACTGAATGTCCAACACAGTTCCACTAACCGGGTGTTCCAGCCTGTTGATAAATCTCGCTGGGCGAGACCATGCCTTGTACAGAATTGTTTATCTCAATAGATGGGGTCACACCCCCTGTTATCTGTTGGACTTTGTTTCCTTCGCGTTGCCCTTTCGTCTTCCTACTTTTTTCCACTCGTGCTAAAGACCCCGTTAACCTTGTCTCTGTGAAAATCCAGTAAGCAATGTTCAGGTTGTTTTCCTACACCAGATTAAACAGTCCGTGTCCTCACTTGAGCTTCATTTTTATATTCCTAACAATCTTTTGCTTTCTTTTACGATACCCACAAAATAATCTCTTATTCTTTTTGCCTTTGGTTGTTATTAGTCCTGTTGCCTGTGCCAATTACCCAATCAAAACAGGTATTGTGCCTCTTTAGTTGTGAATCTTCTAAATGCTGAGCTGTTTTATGTTTATATGTATATCGTGTGATGTAGTAAACCTTAGACGGGTTTGGCTAAATAGTGATTGTTTGAGGTTGTGGAAGTTTTGCCTGAAAGTTCCCGCTCCTCACTCCCAATTTGGTTTTTTTAATCCGAAATACTTTATTCAATGTGGTCTTCCATAATAAAGGAGGTCAGATTTTACATGAAAAAGACCATTGTATCCCACTCCTTACCACCCCAATGACAGACTTACAATTAATGGACTTAATCACTTAATTAATGTACTGTATATACATATATATATAATATATATATACTTTACAGTATATATTAATTATAATTTATATATATATTTACAGGGTTTCCCTAAAACATGACTCATTTCGTAGTTCTAATAACATAGTAATTCTCGCTCAAATGATCTTCAAATTTTAACAAAATGTGTAAAAAATTAACCAAAGTTGAATGTTTAATTCTTATTCTTAGAGAATCTACAGGAAGATGGATTGGCTTTTGCCTAGTGTAAGATCAATTGCTGTTGAAATGACCCACCACGTTCACCTGACTGACACCTGTAGATTTTTTTCTATGGGGCTATGGGAAAGGTATCTAGTCTATATCCCTTCTCTTCTACAAGCTTAGAGGAACTTAAGTTTCAGGAATGCACTTGAGGGCTGAGAGAACTTACGCAAGACATGCACAGAAACTGTGTTTGCAGGAGTGGACCACCGACTTGACGTGTGTCGTTTCAGCAGGCGGTGCGGCATATTGAAACATGGTTGTGAAGTTTGAGAAATACGGTTATAAAATCTTACATCCCTGCTGAATCTCTTGTTTCGAATTTTGATTAAATAAATCTTTTTATTTCAACATTGAAGCCCTATTTTACTTTTGTTTGCTGGGACATGTTAGTTACTTTTTTTTTTAGATATTCAACTTTTCAAATGTACTGTCATTTTATTTAGGACACCCTGTATATAGTTTAGGTTCTCGATAACCGTATGCATACAACATACAGTTGTCTCCGAGTCAGTTTATTCATTAATATACGTGTAGGTTAGGTCCTACTTTTTCTAGTGGGAAGCGATGGGAGCTTGTGTTGCGTTGGCTATAGTTAGATATTAATAAATGCATTTTTTTCCCCCTTTTATTTTATTAAATCATTTTCCCCTCCAGTTCCACTTCCCACTCTTCCTCATTTTATTTTCTGAGTTGAATTGCTCGCACCCTCTGTTTGCTTTACCATAGCGTACCACCGTATATCCTGCGACTCGTTTTCTGAGACGGAATCCCGAAGTTTCGCCATGAAAGCCACATCGGCTTCCACCTTAAACCAGACCACGTGCGGCCTGGGCGGGCCAGACCGGCGTCTTGCCGAAACCCGCCCAGAGGGCGGCCCACATGAAGGCCCAGGT
>CM068961.1:44640269-44655484 GCA_035128595.1 Eptatretus atami
CTTCTAGCCGGTACGTCCTGGGCAGTGCCGCTCGACTGCATCCGATCCGGAAAGGTAGTCGGTAGTTGGTTGAGTGATCCGGTTCGGGCAAGGCGAACCGAGGGCGTGGTTCCCCAGTAGTCGAAACCGCGTGGTTAATTCGGTAACTTCGTTCTAGACAGGATGACCCTACGCCACGCGGTTGAGGTATTGGCGTCCATGGTCGGTTAACGGTCGAATTAAGGACCCGCCGCGTCACGGAATTAATCCGTGAGCAACGGCCTCAACTTCCGGGGAGTCCCCTGGTGAGAGTCGACGTAGTTTCCCCAACTAATGGTCGTTCTCCGCCAGACCCGGCCCGAACAATATATTGATTATATACAACTTTATCAGTATTTATTATTATACACACTATTTTTAAATTATTTATCATGTATTTATAATATAGCCAATTTTTATCATTTTACATGTTATTATTATACCACACATCCAACTATTATTATATACACATATTGAGCATTATTATATGAATACACATTATTTGTCATATATTTTATTATTATACATATTGTAATATATTATTATCGTACACATTATTTTTCATATATTTATTACTTACAACCTATTTATCTATATTTATCACGCACGACACACTATTTATTGGTTCACAGAAAAAACTAAGTGCACCACTATATTCGTTATTGGTTGGTGTCTGTCTGTCTGTCCCTGAGCATAGCTCCGTGGGTTTTTGAGCCGATCCTGGATAAATTTTGGTGGAGGTTTATATCAATGATCTAGTTGTGTTTCTGAGAATGGCGTGGTGCGCCCATTATGGGTCGGAGCCACGCCAAAAAAAACGTGTTTTTCGGGGGTAAGCCGATTCAATTTTGCGATTTCTCCTAGGGGTTTTGTCGAATCTGACAGGGGTTTCGGTATTGGTAGCCCAATGGCACCTGCATAAGCCACGGACATCGATTTTTCATTTTGTCCCAGGTCAAGGTCACAAGGTCACGAATTTAGAAAATTGCAATTTTGACATAAAAATATTAGATCTTCTCCGAGGGGTTTTGTCGAATCTGGCTGGGGTCAGTATTTGGTTAGCCCAATGGCACCTGCATAGCCCAAGGAGCTCGATTTTTTCTATTTCGTCCCAAGGTCAAGGTCACAAGGTCACGAACTATAGAAAAATTGCAAATTGTGTTTTTAGGGTAGCCGATTTCAAGTTTGCCATCTTCTTCCTAGGGGGTTTGTAGAATCTGGCAGGGGTTTCGTAATTTGGTTAGCCAATGGCGCACCTTGCATAGCCCCACGGAGCTTCGATTTTTCATTTTCGTCCCAAGGTCAAGGTCACCAAAGGTCACGAACTTAGAAATTTCGAAATTTTGACCATAAATCATACCGAACCGCCAAACTTGAGAGCTAGGATGGACAATATTAATTTTTAGCATAATCTTGAGGTCAATTCCCCACCGTAAAGCTCTTGAAACCATTTTCTCTATCTCAACACCTTGCCGTGGCGCCGCCTTCAAGTTTGTTTTTACGCTGATTTCATCAAAGTATGGATAATCCGAGAGTGCGAATGCATATCGCCTATATGACGTTATATTTTTTCCTGGAGAATGCTTCCAGAGGAAGTTTTGACAAAGGTCTAATCCTGACCTTTTGGGGGGGGGGAAAAAAAAAAACCTTTTAAAGTTACAAAGTCAATTTTCAAAGTTGTCGGGAACGAACGTGGTTTGACCTCTTCGACGACAACTTCCAAAAGCTATAGCACGTATCCTGTTTCCTTGTTATTAATGTCCAACAACCTTGTTTGTGACTTTAAAGGTTATGCAAAGTCAAATTTTTGAAAGTTTGGGTTGAAAACGAACCGGGTATTTCGACACATTTTGGGCAGCTAATAACCTGTCGCACTGTCCGGACGACCACATAATCCTCGATCGGAGCTGCCTCGCGGATCCCGTGGTGTTACGCTCCTGGAGATCTCGGGCGACCGGTTAATTAGTGTGTTATTATATATACGCCTATGTAGCAGATATTTTATTAATGATCACATTATTTAGCATATATTTATTATTATAACACACATCATATATTTATTTATTATACAAAATATTTATCATATATTTATTTTATTATACACACTATTTTTATCAATGTATTTATTATTATACACACAATTATCATATATCTATATTTAATTTCTGTTAATGTCTGCGCGGTAATTTGACTGTATCTCCTCCGCAACTGCGGAAGGATTGTCACACTTTCGGCATGCTGGTGGTCTGTGTCTAATGAACAGCATTGGCTATGTGAGATCCCGTCAGATGGACAGGTTTGGGGAATTTTTAGCGATTTTCTAATTTTTACATCGTTTGCATGGTGACGTGTGACGCCCGGCTGAGAGGTGTAATGAGTCATGACATCATCGGTCATTCGCTGATCGTCATTACGTCTGTCGTCGCAGACTGTCACCGCTGAGAGGCGTAATTGCCACCCGAGAAACAGGTCTGAATGTAATAACCTCTTCTGCAAATTCCTTCTACTACCCAGAAGGTGAATTTGACACAAAAAATGTAACAAGAAAATTTGGTATATAAAGAAATTCGATACACCATCTTGTCAACTGGATATATTGAACGTCCCTATCAACCCTCACTTTCGAATAACTTCGCACAGAGCGCGGGTTTGGCTCGTTTATTATTATACACGCTATTCATGAAATATATTTAATATTATGCACACATATAATATATTTATTATTATTATTCAACTATTATCATATATTTATTATATCTATCTATATATATAAAACTCATGTATGTAATGTATGTTTCCCCGAAATACAGCCAAAACGTTACAGGAAGCGCAAAAATTTTAGTGCACCTTACTCCCGCATTCTCCTTCGGTGTGCGTATCAAGTTTCTTAAAATCGGACATCGAAAAACTTATCTTAAAAATCATTCCCGATCAGTCGAGTACTCTTCGGGAGTATTTGATCAAATAGCAAACATCCTTCAGCGGTTAGTTCGCTGGACGCTATCTTTTTTCTTTTTTGAAATGATTTATTGAAAAATCTCAAACATTTGTATTAGAGCAAGAACGATTTATTATTTAGGCATAAAATAAACTCGATTTTGATGTAATACTTCCGTGTTCATTAAATTAAATAATTGTTTTAGAAGATACGGCACATAATTTCTTCGACTTTCTTTTCTCTTTTTTTTTCACATTGACACGCAATATCAAGTTTCTTCAAGAAATCGGGCAACGAAAAATATTTCAAAATCAATTCCCGATTCAGTCAAGTACTCTTTGGGATTATTGATCAATCCAACGACCTAGCGTATAGTTTCGCTGGAGCTATCTTTTTTTTTTCTGAAATCGATTCTTTTTTATCAACCGCTGTCACAACGGGAAACCCAATGGTTCACGGGTCAATCTAGTAATTACGAAAACTCTCGTCTGTATGTATGTATTATGTTCCCCGAAATACAGCCAAAACGGTACACGATAGCCGCAAAATTTTCTTAGGGCCACCTTACTCAGCGCATTACGCCTCCGGTGTGCAGATATCAAGTTTCTTTTCAAATCGGGCAACAAAAATTATTAAAATCCATTCCATTCAGTCAAGTACTCTTCGGGAGTATTTGTCAATGCAAACAACCTCAGCGGGTAAGTTCGCTGAGATATTCTTTTTTTTTTTTCTGAATATTTTTCAATCAACCGCTGTCACGGAACCAACACGGGTTTCACGGTTGTCCTATACACCTATTTATCATATATTTATCATTATCGGGTTACCTAATTAATCCCGTGATTTAATTACCTGGGAACACCTCTGAACCGGATCACTCAACAACTACCGATACCTTTCCGGATCGGATGCAGTCGAGCGGCACTGCCCAAGCGACGTACCGGCTAAAGAACGGATCGGGAATAAAGCCGGCTAAACTATGATTCGAACCATGCTGGACCAATGGGAGAAAGATAAAGACGAGCTGGGAACATTTCTTCAATAATATTTACAATAGCGGGAGGAAGCATGATGTGGCACAACAAAAAGGTTTATTCGGTATGTAATCGCAGGGAAAGATGAGAGAGGTGTGGTGCAGCAATTTACAAGCAACTTACAAAGCGAACACAGTGCAGACTTGACGCAGATAATTAATAACAATAATACAATGAAGATCTTATTACAGGCTTATCTAACGGACAGGCGCCATCACACTCAGACAAAAAAAGAAACCCGAGGAAGGACTTTTGCAGCCAGGGAGGGAAGGGAGTTGAGGTCACAGTTTCTCGGTACATGCGCCGATTGGAGACCGCTACTACGCTCGGGAGGGGGAGCTACTGTGCGGACCCGACAAAGTATTGCGTGGTTACGGTCCACCAGCCGTCACGTTCGTAACGTGCTCTGAAGCGGAGACTTTAGTGGAGAGAGGCAGGGTCCCAAGTTAGGGTGGAGATGAGCGGGCAGGACCGATGACGGGTGGTACGAGGTCGGGCGTGGGCGGAGACGAGTGACAGTCGACGAGGGAGCGATCGAGGGCGAGACAGTTAAGCAGGAGCAGAGACAGGAACAGCAGCGCGGTGGAAAACACACACACACACAACCACGCACACACACAACCCACACACACACACACACACACACACACACACACACACCACACACACACTACACACACAATCCACACCGACGGAGGACTTCTCCATTTTTTATAGGGCCGAAGCTCGGGGGGAGGGGCATGCAATTCAACGTCATCAGCCCGAATGGGCCGCTTCCGATTGGCGCGCTGCACTCTGACTCGATTGCGCTTCTGACCCACAAAGAATGAACATGATTGCCCACACCAAAATCGGCACGCAAATCACAAGTAAATCTCATCGGTCTGGACCGGCTTGTCCTCGTGAACCGACCATGGACCCGCGGTTTCAGGAGAACCTCCCGGCGACCACGTATGCCTCGTCGGAGCTGCTCGCGGATCCCGTGGTGTTCGTCTGAGATTCGGGTCATGTGGACCGACGTGTGTCAGGTGAAGGACGGTACGTCTGTGGTAAACGAGATAAGGGGCCAACAGGGCAGATGGTACCGTGGATCGTCGCGCTGTTGGAAACGAGACGAGGGAGGCAAGCACGTGTTTCGTGTAGCGTGGCGCGTCGTGCTGTGAAAACGCAATTCGTGCAGCCTCTCAAGAGGTTTTGTTCGCATGCCTTCAATGCAATCGGCAATCTCCCCAGCTTATTGGAAGCTCAATCGACAAGTCCAGCCCTAGCGCATGTCACTCGCCGCACATGCCAGGTTTCGGGCGCACCCGGGAATGAGAACTCCGGATACAAGCGATCTTCGAAAGTGCACGTGACTCGCCGCAGCCGGGTTTTCGGGTCGCCCGAAACGGACTCCGGATACAGTGGTCTTCGAAAGCGCACGTGATCGCCGCACATGCCGGGTTTCGGGCTCGTCCGGGAACGAGACTCCGGATACCAGAGGATAAACTTCACGCGCTGGCAGTTTGCACCTTAATGCAAAAGGCACGTGACTGATTTATGCCAAGAAAGAAAAGGAAGAAGAGTGGCGATGAAATGAAGGGGAAAAATATTTGCACACCCTAACTATTAGACCATCGCAACGCAGCCCTGTTGTCCGCTAACAAAAGGAAGGGGGACTATCTAACACGTATAAAATGGCATAACTGGTCTTGGGAGACCTATCTGTTTGTAATGCATCGCGGTTACGAGAACTGCAACAATATATTTATTATCTACACTACATATCATATCTATTTATTAACACTATTTATCATATATTTATCATTAATGCACATATCATATACTTTATTTATACACACGATTATATATTATTTTATCATATACACTCATTTATCAATATATTTATTATTATCTTACACTACTTATCATTATATGATATATATATTAATATATATTGTATAATTATAAATATTTTATATATTATTGTTGCGAATTCGGCCGCGGCGTGCGAACGGCACGTAACTCGAATCGCGGCAGTCGCCCACCGACGGACAATTCAGTCGTGACCCTCTCGAACAAGACGCGGGAGCTAGTCACGGTGGGGGTTTAACCAATTGCCACCCGCGCTGGATAGGGTTCCTCGCAAATTCGCATCTTCCTAAGTAACTGCGCGATATGGTCGACCGGGCGATCGTACCACGCCACAGGCGACTCCGGACACGAACCGCTTAAGCGGTCTCCGTTCCGTGCTACAGTGATAACTGAGCGGTGTTTACGTCGGCCTCTGACGGTTCCGATTAATTAACCGGGCGTTTTTAACCCACTACGACCCCTCGTGATGCAAGATGGAGAGTCAAACAAAGGGAAGGACGCAGCGAAACGGGGAACAAGCTTCAACACAAGCCTTTATTCAGCACAGACACAAGACACCAAAGCAAAGCACCTATATTACGTCCAAATAAAATGCACAATAACAGTTACAAAAGTAACATGCAGAGCTACACCGAATACGCGTACCCACGCAACACTTTACAGTTTCTTTAAAGACAAGGCGCCACAAGATCCATACAAAAACCCCGAAAAGAAACTGGTGACTTCCCTTTGGGCCGTCGAGTCCCTCCCACGTCCGTCGGCGTGGTTGCGCCTGGCGCGAACTCCGTGCCCTGGCGTGGTGGCAGAGTCCTCTCCGGTGTGCCGTCGCGCCGACGTTGTTGCGCTCGACGCCACAGACGGGGTTTCCGGCGCTATCGCTCACGCGCGATAGAGGGGGGGGGGTGGAAACGTTGTTGCTCGAGGTCGTGGTGTGGGGAAATGGCAGACGCTCGTCCCGCCAGCGGGTCTCGCGGAACCGCACAAGAAGACCGAGCCACGGCCAACCACGAAGAGGAGACGAGAGAAGAGCAGCCGGGAAGAGAGGAAGAGGACGAAGAGACGCAAGAGGAGAGGCCCGCCCGGTCTGACTTTGAAAAGCCCGGGCTCCGTCCCTTACTCCGCCCGCCGTTTTTCGGGCTCACCCTCCTTCGAGAGGGTTCTCGAAGAGGGGCGTTCCCTCACCGACCCGCCTCACGCTGGTTCATCACATTCGGCCGGCGAGCTTGCCCACCTTCTTCACACCAAGCGCGGGAAAAATGGCGGGAAAAACAGGCGGGAAACGGCGCGTCCTCGAAGTTCCTTCCTTGCCGCTTTGTTTGCGTTGGAAGCCGGTACGTAGTGGCGAAAGATGTGGTAGCGGTAGATGGTGGCGGTGGCGCTGGTTGTAGTGTGGTTGGCGCTGTGGTGGGAGGGCGTGGTTGTTGAGATGCCCTGTTTGTTTTAAATAAAGATAGACAGAAAAAATGGACTAACTCAAAGCGTCGCAGCCCGATGGATCACGTAAATTCACTCTATACCAACGGGTTTGGGCTCACTACACATGTCCTATCGAGATAATCTCACCTAAGGGCTCTTTTATGGGTAATGCGAATATCCACAGCGTACAATATGTATAATATATTATACACACTATTTATCATATATTTATGCATTACACATAATTATCATATATTTATTATTAATCCTCCCACTTATCATATATATATTATTATTACACTACTTTTCATATATATTATTATATTATAATTATATATATATATCTATATATATTTATAAAACGAACTATTTATCATATTGTTACCGAAATTTGGCCCGTCTGGCGTGGGAGCGACCAATCAGTATCTAATAGCATAGCCGCTGCCCCCGGAACAGACAATTCAGTCGTACCCTCTGGGAACTACCGCCAAGGAGCCAGTCATGGGCTGGGGGTTTAAAAACCTCCACCACAACCCAGTCCGCATTTACCCGCGTGACATAGGGTGATCGCACGATGTCGTAACCTAATACCCGCGCGAGTAGCGTACCGAGGAGTTGTAACCTTACGCCAACATGGTCGATCCGGACGCGAACCGCTTTAGCGCCTCGTTCCGTGCTGCAGGGATAACCGCGCGAGTATCGTCGCCTCAGACGGTCAGATATTTACCCGGTGTTTTAAAGCCACTACCAATCGTTACGTATGCAAGATGGATGTTTCAAAAGAGGGAATCAAGACGCAACGAAAGGGAAACAGTTCAACAAGCAAGCACTTTATTACACACACACCGACAATGCACGGTATTCACAGTCATACAGTAATGCACATATTAACAGTCAATGACAAAATGCAACAAAAGCAAAAGCACTACTACGGACTATAATTATTTACAGCTACTTAAACAATTATATTGTCGGGACTCGGCCACATCATTCATTCAAAAAGCAAAGGAAACGAAAGCCACCCTCACAAGGCAGGAGGCAGGACAGGTCGTGACAAATGTCATGGACGCGCTGGGAGCGGCCATGGTCACGGACAGGAGAGGTTTACCCGCGTCTCGTTGACGCGATGCTTCGGGCAAGCCGCAAATGTCCGCGTAGCTGCGCCCCGACTCCGTGCCCCTGGCGTTGGGTCGGTGACCTCTCGCGTGCTCCGCGCAAGCAGACGGTTTTGTCGGTCCACGGTTAGGGTGGGGAAGGAACGGGGCCCCGGCACTATGCTCAGCGCGGATGTGGGGGGAGAATCTGTCGACTGCTCAGGGTTGAGCGAGGGGAAATGGCTGCTGGCTTGAATCCTGCGCACGAGACCACCACGACGAGACGAGCGACCCCACTGCAACTCGATGAGACCTCCGTCTTCACTCGACCAACTTCCCCGTCTGGACTCGACCCAACTTCCCCGTCTTCACTCACCAAACTTCCCCGTCTTTCACTCGCCCGAACTCGCGAGTCGCCTGTCGCTCGGTCTTTATAGAATGACCGGAGGAGGAGCCTGTGCAGATTTTTCAGGATCAAACGCGATTGGAGGCGGGCCACGCACCCTCTGTCAGCCATTGGCCGTGGCAAAAAGGGGCTTGAGCCTCTTTTGATCCGTGAATTCCTCTCACGTAAAGAAAATCCACATTCATCGCGCTTCGGAGCGGGGCCATACCCGCCCGACGCTCGCCCATATGGACGGAGAAAGGGGTGTGAACCTTTCCTGATCGATTTCTCCTGAGAGGAACGCAATTCGTACCCGCGGCTCGATGCGTTCGGCATCAATTACCGAACGGGCCCTGGACAGCAGACGTTTGGTGTTGACTGGTGGTGTGGTCGATGGTTGTAGAGGAGTTAGGCGAAGGTGGTGGGGGGTTTGCTGTGGTGGTTTGGTGGTGCGGCGCGCTCGTTTGGGAATGCGCGGTGAAGCCTATGTTTGCGGTGATTTGTGGAGGTAAAGAGCAAAGGTGGTGGTGTTTGGTTGTTTGGCGGTTTAATGGGTCCAATATAACAATAGAGAAAGAAAAATGGCTAAACCAAAGCGTCGCAGCCCAGATGAATCACAGCATATTCAATTCTAAACAACAAGGTGGTGGCAACTCACCATGAACTTACCGATATATCTCACTGAGGACGCCTTTAATGGTGGTAAATGCGAATTTTCCACAACCGTCACTACCGCCTCCCCTTTTTTAACAGACTCGTCCCGAGTCGTCAAATTTTCGTGTGGCCATCAATGTGTAGTTCACCCTAGTAACGTTTTACCATTCGGATTCCCTGAGTGCGACATTCAGCTGTATTCGTGTACCAAAATAAATAAACTATGGCTGGTAAGTAACTAAACAACCACTCATACAAGACGACTTAAATAAAATTGCCACGGCGTCAAGACTTACATGCCGGGGGCGCACTCATTTGTACAGTATCTTAACTTACATTTACAACACTCCATGGCCCAGACTTGGACTCTGCAAGAAAAACAACAGTCACAAGCAGGGGGCCAGGCTGCTAAGCACAGTCCAAGCTCCCCTTTTGAAAAATGACGCAGTGACACTGGCAAATGTTCACGGGCTGCCATGCAGTCCCGTGTTTGCAGCTGCTACAGGGCAGTCCTCGCGGCTGGCGCGAATGATGCCTGGCTGGCACATGGCAATGAACCAAAGGGGGGGGGGGGAAATGCAAACAAGAACGGGGGCAAAAGATGAATGAAGGGCAGTAGGGCATGGATGGCAAGGTAAAGGCAGGCAGGGCAAGGCATGACAAGGCCGATGTAGCAACAAGCGGCAGAGAACTGGCCGGCACAGGCCTTGCACAACACAGGACGACAGACGATTCCGGCCGGCAACAGGCCTTGCAAGTACAGCTGCAGACGATCCGGCCGTACAGGCCTCGCAGCAAAACAACAGCCAGCACGATGAAGTTGGCGGCCTCTTGCCGTGCATGCAGGTGCAGTTTGATGGAGGGATGCGGTGGTGCTGGCCACTCAGAAGGCGGCTCGGATACAACCGTCTCCCTCCCACTATCGCCTTGCCTGTCTCTGTACATACCCACTCCTTAATTTGTAAAACCCATTTTAGCCCCAACTTATTTTTTTTGATATTTTTAATTTTTTTCTTGACTTCCCAGCTAGAAATCGTCCCTAACCCTTACTGTCCTTGTTCGCCTAACCTATCTGTCCTAGCGCTACCCCACCCATACGTTCCCTTCTGGAGAAATTAAGGGAGAGCTTAGTATCATCTCGGTGTCGAGGCCCAACTCAAGCCTCAAGTGCCTCCTCGGAGTTCAGCGATCTTTAACCAAAGTGGGTTCCAGCGGCCACAACGAGAAGCGAAGGGATGTGTTGCGGAGGGGTATCACTTCCCTAATCTACCCTCCATTACCTGTTAACTACCCCGGCTTTCACAAGCCCTCTCGCTTAATACTTATTGGTTCTAACAACCCAAGATTCTGTCGCCTGTGTTTGTGTCTTCCACAATTTGGGCCTTGCCCCAATTTCGCTTCCGTTGCCCTCACACGTCTCATGGCTGGACGCGTGGCTCCTTGCAGGCAACTCTGCCGATCTCCAGGCTATTGGCCCCCGGGCAACTACAACTGCTCGAGCCTACAGCTTCCCTAAAACACCGGGAGTGCCCTCACGGTTCGACTCCCCTGAAATGCTCACGGGGCTAGGCTGGCTTCGGGCCCCTCTGTTCCGAAGGTCCCCTGTGCCCACGACACTGGCCCCGGCCCCCATCGGGGCCCTTGGCTACCGCGGCGACTAGCCCGGTGCCGGGGTACCCACTCACGCGATACTCACCGTTCGCAGCCACACTCCCAGCCCGTCAAGCAGGGCTCCTGGCACCCCTCCAAAACAGGTTTCGAGCCTACTTACACCAACAACAAACCTCAATTTTGTCACATTTGACAAACCAGCTAATTCACTCTACACTGACCCGGGTCTTTGGCGGGAGTCACTCCTCCCCAAATCACTCATCGCACCATGCATTCACATTCGCTCATCACAACAGCCCGCTGGCCCACTCAGCATCACCTGTTTTCCACCTCACAAACTCACACATCGTGATCTCTTGCCATCCTGCTCACTAAATAACCCCAACTAATTGTGCTCCCACGTCGTCCTTAAATACAGCACGTTGCCATTTAACATTAGTAGCTAAGCTACGTCCCCACTACAACATCCACAGTCTGTCACTGCTCTAATCTCTAAAAAAGATTTCCCTCCTAGATCTCACTACATCCCGCTACCTAATCCTTCACGGGCCATGAGGACTTACCCCTGCCCATGAAGCGTCTAGCTAAGCTAACCTTCCGCCCGATCTATGTGCCCATCTGATGCGGGCAGGGGGTCTTCCACCCCTTGCCCGGATTGTTCACCAAGCGAGGGCTGCTTTTTTTTTTTTTTTTAAATTGCCGCAGCACAGCGGGCAAATCGCAGCTCGCGCAACTTTGCACCTTGGAACGTGACGTATGCAGCTGTTTCGCGTCCCTCGTCTCTGACGGCACATACGCGCAGGGATTCACCCTCTGCCGGATTCCAACCATACACGCAGCCATGAATGTCACCCGGGCGCATCCAAAAAAAAACAAGCCTCGCATTTCGAGGGGTTCCCCATGCGAACACATGTGGCTCTGCCCATATGGACGCTTTACACAAGCTCGCGTGAGAACCCGTCCGGTCCAAATCAGTAATCCTGTCCATACCTATTTTTGTCCGTCACGCGGGATCGCAACATCACCGCTGGCGTTTCCGGGACGTGTTTAACTCCCGCAAGCGCGCACGTGGCGGCCTCGGTTGCTGCATGGCCTGAACCTCCGGCGTCCGCCGGCCGGGTAAACCCGCGCGTCCCAAAACAGCTACGGCCGCTAGGCCTTGTCCATCTGTCGCCGTCGTCTCCGTCGCAACTCTCGCGCTCAACTCCCTCTGCCACGAGGCTTTACCCACCTCGAGATGGCATTCACACCGGGACAAGTGCGGTTACATGTTCCCGCATGCCGGCCGCCTCTCCCTTGCCAACAGAGACCACACACATGACCTGCCCTCTACACTCGGCCTCATCACTTCGTGCCGTTTCACTCACAGCGTGCGTTTCGGCGTACACGTGGGTTCCTTCCACTCGCGGTGCCCTTCCACCACGGCGTGCTGGGAATCACGCTCGTGGCACTGCCACCACAGCCTACTCACATACGGGGTCACTTTCCAAAGCGGTGCGACTCACACTTTCCACGCACACACACCCGGGACAGATCACACTGGGGACGGGTCACTCTCGGGCCCGGGACCTCCATACCCCAAACTCTCGCCGTCACCCGTCCACAGCAATGGCGCCCCCTCGAACTCGCTCGACAGACGACCGAACCCACTTGGTCGTGACTCCGTTCAAGGGAGAATAGTGTCTCCCTCCGTTCCCGAAGGAGCTATTCCAGCTGCTCGCACCAGGTCTCCCACACGTCTGCCAGCATCGCCCCCATTCTCTCCACTAACTCCGTGTGTGTGTGCTCGTTTTTTAACCCCGTCTTTATCGTGGCAGTCTCTCCCTACCGTTCTTCTGGCTTCCTTTTTTCCTTCCATCTGAGTCGTTCTTCCTTTGAGCCCATTAGCTGTTCGTTCTCCCTCGGAGCTCCTCATCTCCGTTGACCTCCATCTTGCTTCCCGTTTAGTTGTTCAAGTTTCAAACTCGTTAGTTTTTTTGTTTCTCTCCCTGTCCTCCTGTCTTCATTTTCCATCTCATTGTTTTCTTTCAATTGCTCATTTTCTTCCTGTGTTTCAATTCGCTGTTCTCTCAATATTCTTCGCTTGTTTCCTTCCTGTCTTCTTCTCCATTTTGTGTTGTGGGCTCATTTGGTTAATCTCCTTTTGTGTTTCATCTCACGCTCCCTCACTACTCTTCCTTGTTTTCTCTCTGTCCTTCTTCTCTCAGTTTTGTGTTTTCTTCATTTGGTAATTTCCCTTTTGTGTTTCTCGCTTCTTTGTCTATCTCCTCGCACTCCAGCCTTGCCTTTTTCTTAATTGGTCAACCTTGGCTTCATGTTCTTTTGGTTTTCTATCCCATTGTTCCTCTCGTTTTACCTCTTCCAATCTTGTTGTTCCTCCTTCAAACATTGACTGATTTCCTTCTCCTGTCTCATTCGTTTTCTTTTGGGTTTGGTTTTATTCCACTTGTCTTCTTGTTTCTTCATTCTGCATGTGTACTTTCTCAATTTCTGATTTCTTCTCCCTGTCTCATTCCTTGTTTCTTTAAGATACTCTTTCTTGTTCCTCATCTTTAATTTGGCTTCGCTTTTTCCAGCTGTTGATCTGTACAGTTGTGGTTCCTTAAACGTTTTCATTCTCCGTTCTCTTCTTTCCTCTCTTAACATCCTCAGTTCTTTTATGTACGTTCCCCTCTCCTTTGTTTTGATGTTCACGTAACTCAAAGTTTTTTCCCATTTTTCCTCTCTCTGCCCTCTCTTCCTCTCACTCAATTTCTATCCATCTTGCTTGCGCTCTCATCTCATCCCTTTTCCTCCTCATCTCATCATACTCCAAGCTGCTTTTTCTGTTCAATTGTTTCCCTATTTCCTGTTCTCTTTTTACCTCTCTTCTGGCGCGAACGCCTTGTTCTACCTCACGATCTCTTGCTTACTTTCAAATTATGTTCGTATTCTCTTTCTTCCAACTTATGGATACTCAATTCTATTTTCCCCAATTTTTCCCTTTTAGTTTCTTCGACCTGGCTCTTGACTTTTTTTCCAATATTTTTTTTCTTTTTAATTGTTTTACTTCGGCAGATCGTGGTTCCTATTTGTTTCTTTTCGGCTCGGTTTTCATTCTTCCTCTCATTGTTTCCGAAGCAAACGCCAATGTCCGCCTGCCCGTCGCCTGCCATGCCCACGTCGGTTTCAAACAGGCTTGTTGGAGACCGCCTCGTGTCGCGCCTTCGCCGCCATAAATGCCGCTCGCTCCGTGCTGCGCTGAGGTGCGATCGCGCCGCCATTATGCGACTCGTTTGCCGGCAAAGTTGTGCTCCAGAAATAGGGTGAGCTCCCCACGGATTGTAATACAAGTACCCCGTCCTGGGGCCATGGATCCGAAATATACACATATTCATTTTACCCCCGGCCCCGCTCGCTTTGAAATGCCGTCTTATTTCACGTAAGCGGATAAATTTAAAATTGCTCGTAATTTGGAGGAATTCGGGGGTCGCTCCACTCACCCTGAACGTTCCGTGATTTAGTCTGAGACGGGGTGGCATTCGAATCTCATCCGGACACAAGTGTTACGAATTTACTGGCCCGCTCCGCGTGCGACAGCCGCTACTCTAAGCATAGGCTGCCGCTCGCCCACCGGAACGGACAATTCAGTCTCCGACTCTGCGGAACAATCGCGGGAGACCAGTCACGGGATTATGTCAAGCGACAACCCTAGTCCATATTCTCCGCGCGGTAGAGGTGCATCGCCGAAAGTAATCGATATACCTAAGTACCGCGCGAGTGGCGTCCCCGAGGAGTGAGTACCCCAACGGGCCGTTGCTCCGGACACAACGCTAATGGCGTTCGTTCCGTCTGCGGGATAACCGAGGCGGAGTTATCGGTCGACCTCGAGGTTCAGATTACTTTACCGCGCCCTGCTTTTCCAAACCCCCCACTCACCCCCCCACCCATCCTTACGTGATGCCCCACCACGCCCCCACTGACGCCCTCCCCTCCCCTCCACAACTAAACGCCGGAAAAAGATGCAACGACGGGAAAAGTTCAACAAGCAAGCCTTTATACACACAAACACAGACATGCACGTTTCACAGTCATACAGTAATGCACATATTACAGTCACAAAATGCAACAAAAGCATAAAGCACTACTACCGTTATAATTATTTACAACACTTAAGACGAATTATACCTGTCGGACTCGGCGCCATAACAGTCATTCATTTCAAAAGCAAG
>CM068961.1:44666692-44684522 GCA_035128595.1 Eptatretus atami
TATATATATATATATATATATATATATATATATATATATATATATATATATATATATATCCAAAGAAAGTTGCAGAAAGCAACCCATGAAATGCGACACAAGGTAAGCCCTTTTGCCATTTCAAGCCATTCCCAGAGTTTCTCTGCAGCTGTAAAGACATTCACAAATAATACACGCATGATAATCCCCCAATGCTACATACACCCTCAATCAGCTGCAGGACCGGTTTCATCATGTATTGGTGAATCATCAGTAACAGCGCAGACAGAAACGTGCACCATCGAGGCCCCCAAACATGTACCCCGTGTAATTGTAAAAAGCATTCAACACATGAATGAAAACAAAGACCAAATCACATCTCTCACCCATGACTGGAGGGAATAAAGAATTAGCTTCCACCAAATCAGTTACCCCAGGTGGCTGGGATTATTGATAAATTGACTCCTCTCATGCTCTTCCAGCTGAAGAAAGTTGCATAAAGCTACACAAGGTAAACCCTTACCTTGTGTATCTTTTCATGATTGCTGTTTTCGAATGAGAACGTTTGGTTGCTAAGGGACCACACACACACAACAAGCATTCACATAGAACCAGGTGAGATAAAAGAAGCAGGCAGGAAGTCTCAGACTGGATGGCAGGTGTGAGTGGCAGGTGGGCAGGAAGCTTGTGTAAGTAGAACATCCTGCAAGACCCATACACCAGCGAAGATTCAGTGAACAGAGTCAGAGACCAGTGCTTTTTTAACCTCCTCACCCTCGAGGCATTCATGTCAGCATTCCCAAGGCGTTAACCGATGATGTTCCAACCCATGCATATCATGACAGCGTCTCACCCAACCAACAGCACCAATTTTGGTCCAATGGATGTTGTGGTCACTAGGAAGTGTGGTCATATGGCGAGCCATCTGACTCGCTGCCAATGAGAGGTGGCCATACTGTGGGGCTTGCCTCTCCCATTGAGACATCAGACAGAAGATCAATGCTTCTTTCTCATACCCCAGTGTGAAAAGGGAGGGGGAGGGGAGAGGCATGCCATGACATGGACATGAGGAATGCCTGAAGCCTCTCTCTCGCCTGACTCCCACCTGGTTTGACATGAAAGACAAGTGACAGGACATCCTTAACCTCTCTAGCTACTAAGGGAATTACAGCACTATTTCCAACTGAGGATGCATGAACAAACAAGACACCTTATCCCTATCCACGTGTCTTTATTACACGTACAATATTTCCTCAACAATGAGATTCACACACGGGGGTCGAGACCTCACATGGAAATACAAGGAAGTTTGATGCAAGAGGAGATCATCAGGCCCATCATGCCCACATATTTCTGCTAAGGGCCATGCATCTCTCGAGCCCCAATGCTTTTAGGTATGTATCTAATTCCAGTTTTAACTGTCTACCATTTCTGCTACCACTACCTTTCCAGGGAATCCATGCATCAATTACTCTCTGAGTAAAAGACCCCAGTGTCTTTCCAATTTTCCTCCTCTTTACCCTCAAATCACGATCCTTGGGCCCATCACTGTCCACCCCACTGAAAACCCTTCTGTACCCGTTCTGCCAATACCCTCTTCCCTCCATCCCACTCCATCCCAAACACCTCCACCAGATCCCCCCACAATTGCATCCACTGCAATTAATAAAGTTCCTAAAAAAAACCCCACGGCCGCCTGGCCCAATGTGACTTTGGGCCTAAATAGCATGAGTTTTTCATATGCTTCCCCCAGTATTATAAACCTGGTGGTTTAAAAATATAATGTGCTGTTTGGGCGTGTTTTAATCGCCCTTCCCTTCGCTCCCATCATGCTGCCTTCCCCTCACACTGCCCTTGCCTTCCCTCACACTTGGCCTGCCTTCCCTTCCCCCTTTTTGCTGCCTCATCACCCCCTCGTAGTTCCTCCTCCCCCCTCGTAGTGCCTCCTCAGCTCCCACGCCCTTGCTTCCCCAACCCCCTCGCGCTGCCTTCCACCACTCTGCGTGGCCTTCCCCCCTTCTCGCTGCCCCCCCTCGCACTTGCTCTCCCCTTCCCTGTGCTGGCCTTCCCCTTTTCGCTGCCTTCCCCCCTTTTGCACTGCCTTCCCCTCGCCCCTTCACACTGCCTTCCCTTCCCTTCCCTCACATTTCCCTTCCTTTCACTCCCCCCACGCTATTCCTCCTGCCAAACCCCCTTCCACCTGCCATACAAACTCTCCGGAGGTCAAGGAGAGAAGGGCTGTCAAAGTAGTGTTGAATTGGACAAATGAAAGTTTATTTTATTTATTTTAGTAGTCGGAAACTGCTGCTCAGACAGATCACAGCAGGATAGCCAAGAGGTAGCACGCTTGCTCCAAGTTGTCTCGCCTGGGGTTTGAACCGTGACCCAGAAACAAACTGTCATCGCTCCCTCCCTCCATTACTCCTCCCTCCCCTCACTCCATCCTTCTCCTCCACACCTTTCCCTACTTTCTCACCTCCACTTAAGTATTCCCATCAGCAAATCGACCGTTGTATTGCTAGTTACCTTGCCAAAGGAGAGGTATTGCATTCGATGTTCGTTTTTTGTTCTGTTTTTTGTTTGATGTCTGTTGTTGTTTGTTTTGTCCGCACAATTTGTTTTTCTGCACATTTGCGATTGAGAACAAATTTCCACATTTGGTGCGGCTACTCTGCAGAAGTTGGAATGAATGGTTATGAGTATAGGATCACTGGTGTGCAGCATATTTTAAAAACGGAAAACTTTGGACCCTGTTGTTGTTGAGAAACAGAAAAACTTTTGGAAAAAACGCGAAAAAAACGCAGTCAGGAAAAAAGGAACCTGGCATATACAAGTCCTTGGTGAGGGTCGCAATCTCATTGCTGTTTTTCTTGTTTGTATTTTGTTGGTTAGTTGTGCCTTTTCCAACTGAATCAAATCAATAATATATAATCCCAACCACATAATCAAATCTCAAAACTTGTAATAATGATATTATTAAAAAAATATGTGTTTAATGTTATATGTATAATTCAATGTATATAATATATATATGTATATTATATATATATAGATATCTATACTCTATATATTATGTGTATATGTATATGTAATTATATATATATGGTATATAAATATATATAGGTGATATATATATATTAATATATATGTATATATATATTATATGTATTATTATATATATATATATTATATATATATACTATATATTAATATATTGCTATATATATATATTACAGTTGGGGAGAACAAGTATTTGATACACTGCCGATTTTGCAGGTTTTCCACTTACAAAGCACGAGAGTTCTGTATTCTTTATCATAGGTACATCTTCTACTGTGAAAGACGGAATCTAAAACAAAATCCTGAAAATCACATTGTATGATTTTAAATCATTAATTTGCATTTATATTGCATTGAAATAAGTATTTGAATCAGAAAAAAACAGAACCTTATATTTGGTACAGAAAAACCTATTGTTTGCACATTACAGAGATCAGACGTTTATCTATAGAATCTAACCAGTGTTGCACAGACTCTGCACGGATTTTGGCCCACTCCTCCATACAGATCTTCTCCCAGATCCTTCAGGTTTCGGGCTGCGCGTGGGGCAACACAGACTTTCAGCTCCCTCAAAGATTTCTATTGGGTTCGTCTGAAGACTAGCTGGGATCTTGGGATCCTTGGATCCACTCCAGGATCTTGAGATGCTTTACGAGTCACTCCTTAGTTGCCCTGGCTGTGTGTTTCGGTCGTTGTCATGCTGGAAGACCCAGCCACGCCCCATTTTCAGATTGCTCTTGTTGAGCGAAGAGTGTGGCAAGATTCTCGCGATACATGGCCCCTCCCACTCCTCCCCTCAATAACGGTGCAGTCGTCCTGTCCCTTGCGAAAGCTCCCAAACAATGATGTTTCCACCTCCTGCTTCAGCGATTGGGTGGTGTTCTTGGTTGTACTCATCCTTTTCTTCTCCAAACACGGCGAGTGGAGTTTAAACTAAAAGCTCTATTTGGTCTCTGAGACACATGACCTTTTCTCCCAATTTCCCCTATGGATCTCCAAGATGCGTCAATTGGCAAACTGTCAGAACGGGCCTGACATGCGCTGCTTGAGGCAGGACCTTGTGTGCCGCTGCAGGATTTTAATCCATGACGCGTAGTGTGTTACTTATGTTTCTTTATACTGTGGCCCAGCTCTACTTCAGGTCATGACCAGGTTCTGCCGTTGTAGTTCGGTCGATCCCTCACCTTTCTCATGATCATTGAGGCTCACGAGTGAGATCTTGCATGAGCCCCAGGACCGGGGAGATTGACTGTCTGTCTTTGAATTCTTCCATTTTCTAATAATTGCGCCAACAGTTTGTTGCCTTCTCACCAAGCTGCTTGCCTATTGGTCTGTAGCTCATCCCAGCCTTGTGCAAGTTCACAATTTTTGTCCCTGATGTCCTCTCGCACAGCTCTTGGTCCTGCCCATGTAGAGAGGTTGAGTCTGACTTGATTTGAGTGTGGACAGCTTGTCTTTTATGCAGGTAACGAGTTCAAACAGGTGAGTTAATACAGGTAATGAGTTTGGAGGATGGGAGGGTCTTAAAGCCAAAACTTAACAGTCTGTGAGAGCTCTGGAATTCTTACTGGTGGTAGGTATCAAATACTTATTTATGCAATAAAAATGACCAAATTAATTATTTTAAAATCATTAACAATGTTGATTTTCAGGAGCTTTTGGTTTTAATTTCCGTCCTTTCACAGTTGAAGTGTACCTATGATAAAATGACAGACCTCTACTGCTTGTGTAAGTGGAAAACCTGCAAAATCGGCAGTGTATCAAATAACGTTGTCTCCCCACTGTTATGTGATATATATATGTGTATATAATATGTGGTATATGTGCTATATACTTATAATCTATATTATTACTATATATATAATATTATATATATATGTGTATATTGGGTCGCCGAACATAGAGTGACCCTTATTGTCATAATTCTGTGTTTGTTTGGATGTTTGTTTGGATGTTGTTCGTGTTTGTCATCAGCATATATTGTAGTAAAACGGTGGGTGGATTTTGCCAAATCGGGTGGTAGGTACAATCTTATGACTAGTGCTTTGGGAATTGTGGATGGTGCTCGACGCTTTGGTGTCCCCAGCAACAACCGAAAAAACCTTACAAATCGGTACCGTACGCAAAATCAATTCCGAAGCCATTACCCACATTAGGGTTATGAAAATTTGCCGAATTGATTACAGCGTGGATGCTCTATCAATATATTCCGTTTTTTTGTGATATTATGGAATACTTACCCGCAGCGCCCCTTACAATTAGGTGTTATGCGCGAAAATGGCGAAACATTGAAGGCCACCTAGGACCAAGTGAGTGGCATCGATACGAATGAACTTTGCAGGTTTCATGGTACTCAATGACTGATACTACAACTTTGGCCTCAGGACATATGACCGATTTCGTTAGTCAGGGGTCAAAGGTCCAATTAGTGCAAAAACGAAATATGCGACGAGCTGGAGTGCCTTTGCGCCAATGCTACTCTCCTCGGGTTATTGGTCGGATGGTATAGAAAATTCACACTAATCATATCTGGAATACATTGTGCCAAATGATCGAGGCCGGATTTTCGATTAGATTACTTGTTCACCCACAGCAACCCCCTCGAAACTTTGGGGAGATTTCGATTTCAAACCGCGATCTTATCGGTACTTTCATTCAAATGGATACCGAGTAGTTATCAGTAGAGGGAACCTGGATGAGATTGATATGCCCACTAATCTTAACGGGTGATTCCCTCTCCGCTATTATACCATCCATTTTTTCTCCATATTTACTAGTTTCCATGTTTGCGACCCATCGCCGCCTGCCCGGCTTGTGTATATTATATAGTATTATATATGTATTTAGAATATATAATATGTGTATATTAATTATGCTATATATATATCGCTTATATATATATGTGAGCCTGGTGTTGACTACGTAGTGGCTAGGCGGTCAGGGCGCACCAGTGTACTGCGGCCGGTGTATTGCCCCGGTAGAATACGCTGAAATACATATCCTTGTGTCGTAAGAGGCGACCAGGGCTGCGTCAGGAAGGGCATCCGGCGTAAAACCTGTGCCAAAAACACTATGCGGATCATAACGGATGATCCGCTGGCGACCCTAACGGGAGCAGCCGAAAGAGAGAAGAAGATATATATTTATGTATTGTATTGTAGTATATATTATGTAAGGCCTCGTGTTCGTTGCGCAGTGCGTTGGGAGCGGCTTGGGGATCCAAGAAATCCTGAGTTTCAAGCCCCGTTCGGCCCTGAATTAATACACCCAGGGGGTTTCTGCTCAAGCCTTGTCATTCCTTCCGAGGTCGGCAAAAATGAGTACAGTTTATACTGGGTCCGGGTGTAATAACCCCGGCTTTGTACGGTGTATCATATGATAACATATATGGTACACCTACCAAAATAGGTGTACAATTCCCTGTGTCGATTAGAGGCGGACCAGGGTTGCGTTAGGAAGGGCATTCCGGCGTAAAACATGTGCAAATCACTATGCGATCAATACGGATGACCGCTGTGGCACCCTAACGGAGCAAGCCGAAAGAAGAGAGAAGAAGATATGTCATATATATATGCATATATTTATTGTTACTGGTTCTCGGAACCCTATGCATACAACTAAACATGCAGTTGTCCCTTGAGTCGTTATTCCATAATATTACGTTGTTGTTAGATCCCTTCCTCTGTGGTAGTGGAAAGATACCGGAGTGCGTTGCCGATGGGTTTTAGTTAGGTTAGTAAATCAATTCTTTCCCTTTTATTTATCCCCACTCCATCTTCATTTCTGAGGCCAGAAATCCACGAAACCACGGTACCCTCACCAACGACCGCTTCTGAGGCAAATCGCAAGTGCCCACCATGGAGTAGGACCGGCGCTTTGAGTATATCACCAATCGACTCAACACAAGACGTGCGCGCGGTGACAGTTCATTTCGCAACCCAGGTGGGCGGAGCCAACTAGGTCATGGCCGAACCCCGCCCAGAAGGGAGCAATGAAGGCCCGGTTCATACGGGATGCTGCGGTCGGACGATGACGTCCGGCTTTCGCATGGCTCCTCCCCGAGCTCCAGTGAAAATCGAAACAGTGACGGAGCAATCCTCAGGAGTTGGGTCGAGTTGTTTTGCGGGTCGTTTGAGAGTCGATATTAGAATTGGAGTGATTGGTCGTTGAAGAGGTTGCAGGCTGGACTGAGGTTGAAGAGAATTGTTGTGAAAGATGTTCCTGGCTAGCCTGGGCCTCTGCCTACGTCTCGGCCTCGCACGGGTCCAACCGAGCTGTACTGGTCCGTCGACCCACACGTACACTCGACAAGCCTCTAATCCGGTCCTGCACTACTGCTCATCTCTCGCCATTGGGACTCTGCTTCTCCTCCACTAAAGCTCCTTCTGCCAGAGACACGCAATTACCACACGTGCGGGCTGTTGGACCGAACTACACCAAGTTTTTGTCGTGCCGCACCACGGAATCCCTCCCCGAAACGCTCTCAAATACCGAGGAAACTTGACTCAAACTCCCTCCCTCCCTCCCCGCCCGCAAAAGTCCTCTGCCTTTCATTGGGTTATTTTGTCTGAGATGTCGATTGGCGCCTGTTCCGTTAGATAAGCCTGTCTTAAGATCTTCATTGTTGTGATTGTTATACTTTTATTAATCTCGCCGTCAAGTTTGCACTGTGTCCAGCTTTTGTAAGTTGCTTGTAAAATGCTGCACCAACACCTCTCTCATCTTTCCCCTGCATTACATACCGAAATAAACCTTTTTGTTGCACATGCTTTCCCCGCTTATTGTAAATAAAATAATTGAGAAATGTTTCCCAGCCGTCTTTATCTTTTCCTCCATTGGTCCAGATGGTCGAATCTGAGTTTAGCAGGTCTTTATTCACCGATATAATCCGTTCCTTCTAGCCCGCGTCACTGGGCCAGTGCCGCTCGACTGCTCCGATCCGCGAAAGGTAGTCGGTAGTTGGTGCGTTGATCCGGTTCGGCAAGGCGAACCCGGGGGTGGTTCCCAGTAGTCGAAACCGCGTTGGTTAATTCGGTAACTTCTTCTAGACAGGATGGAACCCTAGCCAACGCGGTTTGAGTATTGGCGTCCAATGGTCGGTTTAATAAACCCGTCGCGTATCACGGAAATATCCTGTGAGCGACGTCCTTACAAATTTGGGAGTTTTTGGTGGGAGAATCGACGTAGTTTCCCCCACTTAGTGGTCTTCTCACCGATCCCGGCGGGCCCGCTCAACCAATTATATATATACTACAATATATATAACTAATTACATAATGACATATACATATATATATAACATATGAGGTGTGTCAAAACAGTATCCAACTTAATTTTTTCATCGCGTAAAAAATGAATGCTAGGGAGGCCGTGGTATCTGTTGCACGTATGTAAGCGTCCTAATCAGTATGCAGTGAATTATTTTCCAGCCTGCAGAAAGCTTCCATCAGTCGCCGACAGACCTGCCGATGAGTGAGGTTAAGTGCTAGTGAAGCGCCGTCGGAATTTTCGTGTTTTGGACAACAAATGACTGGAAATCACTGTTGGTACTCATTCGCCAGTGATCACCTGTGTTGAAGAAGTTAGGGATCAGCTGTTCACAGTCTCCGCATGTTCCTGTGCGATCTCAAACGGAGTCGTTTCTGCCTCGGATCCGTTAGCAAGCTTTTGCACAACTTCGCTGAGATTCTCCTAAGTAAGCCCCAATATCCTCAGTTCACAAGTTGGAATTGAACGCATCCAATGTGACGCCCGCCTTCTGTCTGGCAAGTTCTCTTGATGCATTCGACGATCCTGCATTCAGCCAGGGTTCCCTACTTGGTCAATGAACCGATCTCATTTTCGGGCATGTGGGGCCTCCGCAACGTGCTTCACTTCCACTGATGATCGCGCATCTTCACATTGCGGTTTACACCTTTATCCTTGTGTGGTGCCCATTGCTTACTGTTTCCCGAAGGCACTCGTTGAATCTTGCGTATACGTTTCCACTTGGGAATCCGCCAAGCTTTATACAAAATTATGATGCATAGCGTGTTCAAGTTTTTTCGTCATTTGTCAAAAAGAAAATCCGACGTGGCCACTACACTTCTCACTTATAGCGGCGGTCTGTCGGACTATAGTTCTGCAGGCTGAAAATATTCACGGCATTACTGTAGGTCGCCCTAACATCGGGTATGCAAACAAACCACGCCTCCTAGCTTCATTGTTACGCACGAAAAATTAAAGGTGATACCTTTTTGAACACACCGTAATATATATAATATATATATAATATTATATATATATATATATATAATATATATTACAGCTCGAGAAAAAATTAAAGACACTTGCAAATATTATCGTTTTTCTGGATTCACTATTACTATAGTCTGTGTTGAGTAAAATGAACATTTTTGTTTTTTTCTATAAACGTAACTGACAAATTTCTCCCCAAATTCCGAAAATAAAAATTGTCATTTAGGCAATTATTATGGCACGAAAATGACACTGAGTAAAAATACAACCAAAGATTCAGTTTTTGTTTTCAGACCTACAATAATACAACCAAACAAGTTCATAATATTTTTTTAAACAAACGCCAATACTAACGTTTTAAACTTAGAAGTTCAGAAATCAAATATTTTGCTGGAATACCCTGATTTTTCAATCACACGCTACCATGACGGTGCTTGGCATGCTCTACCACCAGTCTTTCACATTGCTGTTGGCGTGACTTTTTGCCCACTCCTGGCGCAAAAATTTCAAGCAGTCAGGCTTCGGTCTGATGGCTCTAGTGACCATCCATCTTCTCTTATTGATCAATTCCCAGAGGTTTCAATGACGGTTAGGCTCGGAGGATTGGGTGGGCCATGAAGGGTCTTGATCTGATGGTCTTCCATCCACACCTTGTATTGACCTGGCTGCTGTGGCATGGAGCATTGTCCAACTGCTGGAAAAAACCAATCCTCAGGAGATGTGAACATTTCAGAGCGAAGGAGGCAAGTTGTCTTCCAGGACAACCTGTACGTTGGCTTGATTCATGAGTCCTACAGGAAAAGAACAAATCTTGCCCGATTCCGAGCCTTTGATGAAAGCACCCCCGGATCGATACAACGAATAAAACTACACACAATATTCACAGTGGGATGCGACGACACTGTGGCTTGAATAGAGCCTACTCATCTCCGTCTAACCAATCTAGACAAACATGTGTTGGGCAAATAGCTGAAAAATTGGACTCATCAGAGAAGATGACACTTAACTCCCAGTCCTCTAAACGGTTCCAATCCTTATGGTCTTTTGCAAACCTCAGCCTGGCCCTTCTTGCTTCCATTGAATTGAAGGGCTTTTTCTAAGGCTTTGCACGACTTCAGCCTTTGCCCAAAGGAGCCTGTTCACCGCCTCGCCCGTGCTGCACTTCACCCGAGCTGCCGTTGCCATTCTTTTTGTAGGTACTTGATGTCACTCCTACGTGTTGTTGTGATGAACATTTCGAATGAGTTGGCGGTCATCCCGGTCAGTGGAAAGTCGTTTTCCCCTCTGCCGTCTGTAGCTTTGTTGCTCCCCAATGTCTGCTGCTTGACCTTGTTCTTATGAACTGCCGTCGTTGAATTTTAAGGAATGGACAGGCAACGTGACGACTTCCACTGTATCCCTCTGCCAGTAAAGCCGAATTGAACCCTTCTTTCCATCACTCAAAACTTTTCTTTCCCATTTTGGCAGTGTCAATAGTTTATTTTTATCTCCAATTTTACTTTTGATGCACTACTTAGCACTGTTTTGCCATCCAGCTGGTCCTATTGCAAGCGATAGTGATACCCAGCCAGTGGTTTTTATACCTTTTCCTTGTTAAATAAGATTCGTTCAGTGATCACCTAATCGTACTCACTAAGCAGAATTGAGTGTCCTTGTTGGAATTCAAAAGACACTGGAATGGAATTCATACATGTAGAGATCGCTAATTTAAATTTTATACTTTTCCTGTTAAATATGAATTCGTTCCAGGGTGATCACCTAATCATTACCTCACTAAGTGAATGAGTGTGCCTGTGTTGGAATTCAAAGACACGGAAGGAATGTCATACATGTAAGATGCATAATTTAAATTTTTTGAGTGGATGTCTTATTTTTTTCCAGAGCTGTAGTATATATACACACATCAAAACGCATACATGCCTATATAAGTCCTTACACCCCTTTCTTCAAATTTTTCACCCTTTGTTGCCTTATAGCCTGAATTAAATTTCGATTAAATCAGGAATTTTTCAAGCTTTGTTTACACATTCTTAACCCTGCACAACTTCCAAGTGAAAAAATCTACCAAATTTCAGAGAATTTCAGTAAAAATACAAAACCAGAATATCTTTGGTTGGATAAGTGTCACCCCCTGAGTTTAATACTTGGTTGGAAGCACCTTGACAGCAATTACACCTGTGAGTCTTTGAGATGAGTCTCTACCAATTTTACACACCTTGATGGGCAATATTTCCCAATTCTTCTGTGCAAAAACTTGTTCAAGCTCAGTCAAGTTGGTGGGGAGTGTTGACAGACAGTCATCTTCAAGTCATGCCACAGGATTTGTCGATTGGATTTAGGTCGGACCTGACAAGGGCCACTCAGTGACATTTTATTTTTTGTTCCTTAGCCACCTCCAGTGTCGCTTTGGCTGAGTGCTTCAAGTCGTTGTCATCTGAAGTGAACTTCCATCTCAATAAAGCTTCTTGCCAGAGACAGCAGACTTTCCTCTCAATTTTCTGTATTTTGCTCCATCCATTTTCCTCTTTATCCTGCAACTGCCACGGTTCCCTGCTGGGTGAGAACACATCCCATAACATGATACTCCAGCACCAGCTTCACTGTTAGGGTATGGTGTTCTTTGGGTGATGTTGCGTGTTGGGTTTGCGTATATGTAACGTTTTGCATTTAGGCCAAAAAGTTTCCACCTTGGTTCATCAGACCACCAAAGCTTTTGTCACATGGCTTCAGAATCTTCTGGAGTGTTTTTTGTGTACCTCAAATGGACTCAATGTGGCTTTTTGATAATAGCTTCTTCTTGCCACTCTACCGTAACAGCACAGACTGTTGGAGTGTTTGGGCTATCGTTGTTCCATACACACAGTGATCAGTCTTTGCATAAAGCCTGCAGCTCTTCAAAGTTGCAATGCTTTTGGTGCCTCTCTGGATCAGTCTTCTTCCTTGCTTGGTCAATCCCAGTTTGGAGGAAACGGCCTGATCTTCGGCAGGGTCTTGGTGGTAACCATGCGCCTTCCATTTCTTAATGCTCGTCTTGACTTGCTGTCCCCTATATTTGTAAACCATCCCTGATCTGTTTCTTTCCACACTTTATTCAGAGCTCTTTTTGAAAGCTCCTTGGTTCGGGTTGATCTTTTGCTGTGAAATGCACTACCCAGCAAGGAAACCTTCAGGTACGGCTATTTTATTCTGAAAAATACATAATCACTCCAATTTCACAAAGTGGAAGCTAATTAACTTGGTGTGTGATTTTTGACGGTGATTGATGACACCTTAACTAATTTACAATTGCTGTTATAAAGGGGGGGGTGTTGGACACTTATCCAACCAAAGTATTCTAGTTTTGTATTGTGATGAATTTTCTGAAATTTGGTAGAATTTGTTTTTCACTTGAAGTTGTGGGTACGATATGTAAATAAAGTGGAAAAAGTCTGACAATGCAATTTAATACCAGCTATAAGGCAATAATGGTGAAAAATTTGAAAGGGAGTGTATACTTATGTAGACACTATATATATATATATATATATATATATATTATATATATATATATTTATATATCATGTATATATAGTATATAATATTGTTGCGGGCTGGGGGTCGGTGCGAGAACGACGCTAGGTGGGGGAGGCTACGCCATCTCCACCAGACTTCCCGGAATGTAGGCCATCGCTCCGGATAATTCTGTGAGCCGGTGGTCGCTGAACCGACCGTGCACGCCAATATCTCAACCGCGTACGTCGGGTCTTTGTCTGGAACCAATTTACCTAATTAACTACGCGATTTCAACTATCAGGATCTACACCCTCGGCATGTCTTGCTGAACGGGTAACACTACCGACTGCGGTAGAGTTCCAACTACGACTGCGTAGAGTACAGACTACAAACTCGGTTCGGGTGCAGGCCGACAGAACTGCAAAGCCGTGCTGGCTGGGATGAACGGATTATCGGGTATAAAACCCGGCTAAAACTCAATCGAACTATGCTGGACCAATGCCAAAAGGACGGAAACGAACTGGGACATTTCTGCAATTTGTTTATTTGCATAAAGCAGACACAGAGCAAGACTTATCGCGGAAATACAAGGCAGGCAAAATTACCAGGGATTCAAAGCACTTACACAGTTTCTACTTACAAGACAGGCCACACACTCAGACACACACAGATATTTTATTGAAGACCCCCCACAGCCAAGGAGAGACGAGCTGGCGGTCGAGTTCGGTGGGTACTTTGCACGCTGAGGTAGGGGTGCTCCGTGTGTGGCACCTGTCAATGGTTGGTGCGGCTCGGCCCACAGTCACACGCGCAGGCTCGGCCTATGGAGGAACCGCATGGAGCAGTCGGAGTCCCCGGGTGTAGATCAGGGTCGCGGACAGACCACGAAGGCTCCACGAATGCCAGCAAAAGAACCAGCCAACTCCACGAATGAACACGAACCACCAACAACACGACACAACGCACCAACAACGTGCTCCTTTTTTTTCTAATCCCTCAGACGCGCTCCTCTCTTCTCCAATCTCCTCAGACGCGCTCCTCTCTGAAGAACCAACGAAAGGCAACAACAGAGCCTCCGTCCGGGGCGGGGCTCGGGGAAGCACACGTCACTGTCCGCCTTGATTGGACAGGGTTCCCACGGCCCACCCTTTCTGGGGCGGGTCGCCATACCCGGAGAAAGCCGCCTCCCCTCCATGCGTGTTTAGGAAGGTGGACGTGGTGCAACTGCCTCGACCATGTCGGAATCCACCTCAGGCAATGGTGCGCTGTGGCCCGCGAACCGAGGGCTGCAAGCGCGATGTACCGTTGGATATTTCGTTGGAGGATATGTGTTTGTTAGATGTTCGTTGGATGTAAAGATTTAATAACCTACTAAAAGGATATCGCAACGCACACTTTGATTCTCCCACTAGACAAAAGGAAGGGACCTGTCTCACATGTACTTAACGGCATAACTAACTTTTGGGGACCTGTATTGAATGCACATGGTTTCCAGATCCGTAACAATATTATATTTATATATATATATATATATATATATATATATATATATATATATATATATTATATATATATATCCAAAGAAAAGTTGCAGAAAGCAACCCATGAAATGCGACACAAGGTAAGCCCTTTCCATTTCAAGCCATTCCCAGAGTTCTCTGCAGCTGTAAAGACATTCACAAATAATACACGCATGATAATCCCAATGCTACATACACCCTCAATCAGCTGCAGGACCGTTTCATCATGTATTGGTGAATCATCAGTAACAGCGCAGACAGAAACGTGCACCATCGAGGCCCCAAACATGTACCCCGTGTTAATTGTAAAAAGCATTCAACACATGAATGAAAACAAAGACCAAATCACATCTCTCACCATGACTGGAGGAATAAAGAATTAGCTTCCACAAATCAGTTACCCAGGTGGCTGGATTATTGATAAATGACTCCTCTCATGTCTTCCAGCTGAAGAAAGTTGCATAAAGCTACACAAGGTAAACCCTTACCTTGTGTATCTTTTCATGATTGCTGTTTTCGAATGAGAACATTTGGTTGCTAAGGGACCACACACACACAACAAGCATTCACATAGAACCAGGTGAGATAAAAGAAGCAGGCAGGAAGTCTCAGACTGGATGGCAGGTGTGAGTGGCAGGTGAGCAGGAAGCTTGTGTAAGTAGAACATCCTGCAAGACCCATACACCAGCGAAGATTCAGTGAACAGAGTCAGAGACCATGCTTTTTTAACCTCCTCACCCTCGAGGCATTCATGTCAGCATTCCCAAGGCGTTAACCGATGATGTTCCAACCCATGCATATCATGACAGCGTCTCACCCAACCAACAGCACCAATTTTGGTCCAATGGATGTTGTGGTCACTAGGAAGTGTGGTCATATGGCGAGCCATCTGACTCGCTGCCAATGAGAGGTGGCCATACTGTGGGGCTTGCCTCTCCCATTGAGACATCAGACAGAAGATCAATGCTTCTTTCTCATACCCCAGTGTGAAAAGGGAGGGGAGGGAGAGGCATGCCATGACATGGACATGAGGAATGCCTGAAGCCTCTCTCTCGCCTGACTCCCACCTGGTTTGACATGAAAGACAAGTGACAGGACATCCTTAACCTCTCTAGCTACTAAAGGCCAGTCACACCTTGACGTTTTAGCCAACGTATGCCGATTTTTGAAAAAATTGTCTAAAACGCTGGTACACGTCGAATACGTTTATGGGTAAGTTTTTATAACATTGAGAGCACGCTGAAAAAACACTGCCATACGTCGTTGCACGCTGGCTTTAAACGTTGTACTTTTCGATTGTCCTCAAAGCTTTCCATGCTTGAAATTTTCGACTTATGCCAGCGTATGACTCACACGTTCCACATAACGCTCGCATAAGTTGGTGGCACGTCACGCGATCGTTGACACACGTTACTTGTAAGTTACTCATAAGTCGAAACACGTCGAGGTAATGTTTAGCGTACCCGAAACTTATTTCTAACCTATGAGTTACGTGTTGTACTAACGTTACGCGATCGTTGACACACATCGACACACGTACTTGAAGGTGCTCATCGGTCGAAACACGTCAAGGTAATGGTTAGGCGTCAGTGTTCCAGACTCCCTGGTTTTATTTTTTTTTAATTTTTTTTTTTCCTTCCTTCGTATTGATGATGTTGACACTTCGATTTCTAGTGCGGTTGTAATAAATATAATTAATAGACTGCCGCTCAACGATTTAAATCATAACCGCACTGTACACTGAACACCGTCATACCGAAGAAAAAAAAAAAACCGGGAGTCTGGAACACTGACGCTAACCATTACCTTGACGTGTTTCGACTTATGAGCACCTTACAAGTAACGGTGTGTCGATGTGTGTCAACGATCGCATATCGTGCGTACAACTTATTCCCATCGCATGCGGAGCGTGTGTCATACGGCAAGTACGTCGTAAAATTTTCAACATGCTTAAAATTACAAGACGTACTCCACTTAATAGGACGTATGATAGCGTACTTAGCGTTCTATTCACGCATACCAAACTTACCCATACCGTATTCGACGTGCGCCAGCGTTTTAGACGCATTTTTCAGAGGTCGGCATACGCTGGCAAGATCGCCAAGGTGTGACTGCGATGTTGACACTTCCATTTCTGCGGCGGTTATGATTTGAATCGTTGTGCGGCAGCCTTTCCATAACCTACGCCACGTCATCGTCGGCGATGCGTGCAGCGCGCTATGCATAAGTTAGACTATCGTTGGGCATAGGTTGTGAAGGCCGACAACAGGTTCAGCATTCGTTGGTATAAGTTATCTATAACACAACGAAACGTTCTGTGTCCATTACTAATACGTTATGCATAAGACCAAGTCGTTATGAATACGTCCGAATCTTTTAAAAAAAACATCAAAAGTTCAACGTAAGCAGCGTTTTTACATACATTTTAATACGTTGCCATCGCTGGCTAAAACGTCAAAGTGTGACTGGGCCTTAAGGGAATTACAGCACTATTTCCAACTGAGGATGCATGAACAAACAAGACACCTTATCCCTATCCACGTGTCTTTATTACACGTACAATATTTCCTCAACAATGAGATTCACACACGGGGTCGAGACCTCACATGGAAATACAAGGAAGTTTGATGCAAGAGGAGATCATCAGGCCCATCATGCCCACATATTTTGCTAAGGGCCATGCATCTCTCTAGCCCCAATGCTTTTAGGTATGTATCTAATTCCAGTTTTAACTGTCTACCATTTCTGCTACCACTACCTTTCCAGGAATCCATGCATCAATTACTCTCTGAGTAAAAGACCCAGTGTCTTTCCAATTTTCCTCCTCTTACCCTCAAATCACGATCCTTGGGCCCATCACTGTCCACCCCACTGAAAACCCTTCTGTACCCGTTCTGCCAATACCCTCTTCCCTCCATCCCACTCCATCCAAACACCTCCACCAGATCCCCCACAATTGCATCCACTGCAATTAATAAAGTTCCTAAAAAAAAAAAAAAACATTTATATATATATTACAATGTTGAGGCTCGTATAAGAGTGAACACACAGAACGTACTGTATAACAAGGGAGCAGGAGACAAGAGGGGCAGGAGTGGGAAGCACAAAACAGTGGGGAACCGAGACATGAGGAGATCTGTGGAAGGGAGAGGGATGGGCGGGGTACATGGGGTAAACAAGATGGACACGACAGGGACTTTCAGAGCTCCTTACATGACAGGGACTTCAGGAAGGAAACAGATAATTTTGAAGGAGGTGGGTTTGGGGTGATTAACGGGGGTAGAAAAGATTGTGGTTTTGGATGGGGGAAGATAAGAGATGGTGTGAATGGCTGTTTTGAAGGCCTGGAGGGAATAGTGGGATTGCAGAGCATGTGGGAGTTTTGTTTCAAAGGCGTGGAAAAAGGAATGAAAAAAATGAAGGTGAGCAGTGATTCTAATTTGGTAGTTTTACCATAAGGGGTTGCTGGCGGACCTTGAGTGCCCTGCAGAAATATGGGGGGGGGACAGATAGCAGATAGGGGGGGGGGGGTAGCGAGGCCG
>CM068961.1:44707079-44727555 GCA_035128595.1 Eptatretus atami
ACCCACAGACATTTACACAAAACCCCAAAAGAAAAGGAAGTCGCGACTTCCCTGGGCGCGTCGTCCAGCCCTTAGCGACCGCAACTCCGAGTCCCTCCGGCGTGGTCCACTGGGCTCGTGCCTCGCGCCTGCACGTGCCGTCCCCCCGAAGCCGGACGGGGTTGGGCACACTGGGCGGTTCGCTGCTATCTCTGCGGACGGGGGGGGGGGAGATAATGCGCGGCGGCTCCGTCCACTAGCGGGCTTCGGACTGACCGCTACGATCGAGCCCTCCGACCAGATACAATCACCAAGGACCAGTTCGAGACCTGGCAATTCGACGACTCGGCAAATTTCGACGACCTTCACCACCTGAACAGACCAGACCCGACCGAAACGAACAGACAACTCACTCTCTCCCCGAACGAACGAACCTAAAGCACGGACTCTCCAACAACTCTCGAACAATTCCATTCAGACAAGGGCCCGCACGACAGGGACTCCACAGCCCACCTCTTTTAGGCGGCTCCTTCTGTCCGCACCGCGCCCGCCCGCGCCCCGCCCCGTTCTCGGCTCCTCTTCCTTCGAACGCGTTCCAGAAATGCCTCGAAGGGGGCGTTCCTCTCCCCGGCCGCGTCAACGCCGCGCATTCATCGCCGGAGAGGACGCGCCACCCCTACCCCTTTCTACAAGCGCGGGAAAAATGTGGAAACCCACAGGCGTTTTGTTGGTCTTCGCTCACGCGCCGTACGAGCGAGGAAGGAAGATTCGGGCGGGAGATATTTGCGCGGGGCGTTTGGCGGGAGATCTTGCGGAGATATTTAACGGGAGTTTTGGGCGGGAGATGCCCCTTCGCACCCTTGTTGCTGCGCCACTCGCTCTCTTCATCCGTCACGTGGAGATCGTGACGCAGCGGTGCTCGTTGAATGGCGAGTGGCGAGATGGTGGTACGTAGTTGTGGAAGGTGGCGTCGTGGTGTGAATGGCGTGATTGTTGGCGTCGTGTAGTGAATGGCGTGATCGTTGAGATGTTGTTGTGCGATGTCGTTGTTGTCTGCACGAAAATAACGACGCAAAAGAAAAACGGCTAACTGAAGAATCGCACGCCGAATGGATCAATTATTCCTCTATACAACGGGTTTGGGCTAACTACACATGGACTTACCGATATATCTCACCTGATGACCCTTTATGGTGTAATGCGAATTTGCACAGCCGTAACAGTACATTGGCTGTTTCCCTTGGATGAGCTCGTTAAATGCTCGAGCGTAGTGAGGGTGGAGAGCATGTAATTGCTTTAGCCAAAAGTTCAGAATCCCATCCAGGCCTGGGAATTTGAAGTTCGGTGCTCTTGCGAGATGTTTTCTAATTTTTTTCTTCGTTTTCTAATTTTCTTCAATTTCGTTAATTGCCAGTGGGTGCATTTCCTGCAGCTGGTGCTTTTTATTTTCCAAGTGTTGTATCCACTCTGCTTCCTAGTTGTATTCTTTTTCATCTTCAAATGTACCCTTCCAAAATTTTTCTCGGTTTCCTCTTTTTTTAGGGGGAGTTGTCACATTTTGTTTCTGCTTCCTGAGCTCTCGGTAGAACTTTTTCGGGTTGTTTTTAAACTGCTGATTTGGGTTTCTTCTTTTATTGGCCTCATCATAGTTTTTTTAAAAATTTTCTTTGCTATCTGTTGTATTTGGAGTTTATTATGGGCAGCTAATGGGTTTAGTGACTTTAGTCCATTGTTTTCTTTGTTATAATTCTTTTTTATTTGTCTGATTCTTTTCATGAGCTTTGGGCTTCTGTTTCCCTTCTTAAATTGTTCTATTTGCCCCGTTTCAACCCTCAGTCGGTCTCTCTGCTTCTCAAGTCTCTGTTTCCATGGTGGTGTTTTGTTTCTGGTCAGGTTATGAGATCTATCTTTTTTGTGTCATTGTTTACCTGTCATTTTCTCTTGGACATACAGTGCTGCTGCAAAACTCGCATCGTTAATTTCTACTAAATTAGGTGATTTTGGGAGCATTTTAATGACTGCTTGATTTATTCTCCTTACTTGTGTTTTAAACTGTTTGTTGTTGTTGTTAATTCGGTGAAGACGTGGTCTTTGCTTGGATGATATTAATTTGATTTACTCTATCTTATTAGCCAGTTCATATTCTAACCAATGCTGTTCATTGTCAACCTCCTCTTCCTCTTCTTCATTCTGTTGCTCATTATTCTCCTCCTCATTGTAATCTATCTTTGTTGCTATTATTTGTTCTGTTTGCAAAGGTGCTATTTGATCGAAGTTAGTGATTTCAGGTAAATCTATCTCGAAGGGTGCTGCTGCAGCATTTCCTCCTGTCATTCTCTGGTCCTGTTGTGGGGTTTTCAGTCCTGTTTCTTGATTCAATTCCCCAATCTGTTGCCAAATTTCTGTTTCAGTTATTGTGATTAAATTTGAGATCGCATCTGTTTCTGTTTTCCTCTCCCATTCTACCCTCTGTGTAGCATCAGTAAATTCTGTTGGTTGTTCCGTTTCTTTGGGAGTTTGTGCTCTGGGAATCTCATCCCAAATGTACGTCTCGTCATTCCATTGTGGCATTGGTGGTAGTTCGCCATTTATAGGTGACACGTTATTTCTTATTGCTTCTTCAGTTTGTTCATCTCTGATTCTTAATTCCTCCTCTCTGAATGTTTTTTGTTTGAGGATATTGTTTTCCTTTATGTTTAGTGCTGCCCTATTAAAATTACCTTTATCAGGGAATAGTCTTTGGATTATGCATTCCCAGTGTTTGCACTTTTCTTCGCTTAACACTTTTTGTCTGGCGTTCATGGCCCATAGTAACGTCAATTTTTTTCTTCTATTTGTCCAGATTTTCTTTTTAAATGCGCCGCTCCTTCTTTCGTTGTCGGGGGTCATGAGGTCTCCCCAGGAAATTTAGCAATTTAAGATGCTCGTAGTGCATCTGGGCCATTTCTGAGCATGCAGTGAGACACAAATTAGTATCTTGGAACAGCAATTTGTAAAAAAATTCTCACTTACAAACTATTTACTATTTAGCATGTATGTATCTTCCACCATAAATATTTTAAATCTTTGTTCTGGCTGTAATCCATCAATGATCTTTTTAATATTCTCAATTACATTTCATTAACCATGCATGGGATTTTCATAAAAAATTTATGATATATCCTAAAAATTGCTTGTCTGATCCATATTTCCAAGAAATAATATTTGTGTTGAAATACTCTGTCCTTGTGTGAGCATCATTGTATCAATCTACTTAATAAACTCATGACAATGGATATTATAAGTTGGACATAAAACGCTGGGTGTTCGTGTGTATTCAGTTTATTTACATCTCTCCCGCTCCTGAGCTGACTCACCCCATAAGGTTTACTCTGGGCTTAACATGTTATCAAAAGGGATACACATTCAGCGATACACACAATCAACTCAAATTGCATCGACTCACACACACACCCAAGAAGTCGAGAAAGGCTGTTCTAAAACCGCGCCCAGACTGAACAAGAATGTTGACACTGAACAGAACTCTCATAAACCTCTAAACGGAGTGAGTAAATGGGGTGGTCTTATAGCTATCATCTTTCGACGCGCTACCATAGTCTCAAGCAGAGTAGCGAGCGAGATTACAATGCCGTACGCGTCCTTCCCTCCACTATCACCATCGCCCCCTCCTTATCCTCTATCACCCCCCACCGAGAACTCCCGCGCTTCTCCACACGCCTTACTGCAGAAACTGAACGTCCCCAACTGACACTCCCCACTTCGAGCCATACCACCGCCCACTCCATCACTATCCCCACCTAGTCACCTCACCCGACCATAAACACCACCATCGACTACTCCACAATCAGCTCCTGCAACACAAGCCACCGTCTGCGAACTCAGCATCAATAAGCGACAAGAGCTCCACAAACAAGAAAAAACACACCAATCGAGCAGCTCCGACCCCAACCACATCAACCATCACTGTCTCACACTTTAAACTTCTTCCAACAGGGCAGCTTGAAAGTAAAAAAGCCTCGATCCACCAAAGCGAACTGCACTGAACCACAAAGCAAAAAGCTCCTCCCGACCAGGCCCAGCCAAGCTTCACTGACCAGCCGAACAAAAGCTTTCCGAAGGCTCATACCTACCACAGAACCCAATCATCCCGCAACAATGTCTGCCTCATAGCTACGACTACCTCGCGAACAAAAAGCTATCTACTCACCCATCATCCGACACGAACCAACACCACAAAAAGATCCACTAAATCCACTTCACTTCCAACTCGCCATCCCTCACCGACTCCTCCCACTCGACCATCACACTATCCCCCTCCATCACCTCCACACCACACCTACCTCATTTCCCCCGCTCAGTCACACGGGTGAGATTGTGACATATTACGGCTGCGCTACACGAACGTTTGCAACCACTTCAGCAAACCATACCTCTACTGATCATTCAAAAATTTTTCGATGCACATGAAGCGTCTGAATAACATTGAATAGAATTGTATTGGAGTTTACCGCCATGACTCGTTTAGAACTAGTGACGAAGATGACCGCTTTGTTAGAACCATATGGCGGCTACCGTGGCGTGCATCCAACGCGACACTATGGAATCTAGCTTCAGCAGTTGCGGTCATGATCACGCAGTTGAGAAAACAACCAACACAGCTCTGCGGTGGTGTATATAACACCCATAAAACCAGCCCTTCTAACTGATAGTTGTACAAGCATTCGGCATTTACAGACGCGTTTCACATTGCCAAGGGTCGCTGATTTTAATACCTGAGGCAAATAAACAAACAGAGATAATTGAGCTCGGTGTAATCGCAGCGAAATAATTATAAGTCGAGTGCAGAAATGCACACCAGACACATCGACAGATTAGGGTTTTATCCAGTAGTCTCCTATTCGTTGATCAACGTGAACATCACAATCACCGCCAGCGCTAAGCAGCTCGTTCCGTATCGATGAACGGCGGTTCTCAATATCGCAAGACCTCTTCCCGCGCATTCCAGATGCTTACACCGATTATTTTT
The DNA here is from genome assembly GCA_035128595.1 of Eptatretus atami. Classification (NCBI taxonomy): domain Eukaryota; kingdom Metazoa; phylum Chordata; class Myxini; order Myxiniformes; family Myxinidae; genus Eptatretus; species Eptatretus atami. The sequence goes on from CM068961.1 coordinate 44,712,085, forward strand.
GAGCATTTCTAATCAGACCCAGCGATACATTCAGGAGACACGAAACTTATTACTACTGCAGACACAAACTGATCTATGATAGGGACGCAGGACACGAACGAAAGTACTTGCAATTAACACTATTAAACTAGGGCCCTACATTTGATACTACTTCGTAACAGGCACGTAGGCCAGTCAATGGGGAATGGGGGGCATTTGACGAACCTCAACTCCATCAAAGCTATCACACAGTGAATGTGTTAACTTACTTATTGTTGAAGCCATGTATATACATTCCCCTAACGCTGAGCATACCATTATGCACCAGTACTGGAATACTGTACACACATTTTCTAATCGACGCCAAGGCGCGTCGTAGTGCCATGTCGTGATTTCACACCTGAAAACCAAACACACGCAAAGAAAAATGCTCTAGCGATTAGCGCACATATTTGATGTCAGTTGAGAATAAGCGATGCACGGATGATCACGCAATGAGGTCCTAGCCACGACTGAGCACGAGACGGTAGAGACCTAATCTGCTCACTATCCTCAAGTTTCATTGAGTGCGATGACTTACACGCTGGCATTACTGGTTATCGAGTCTGGCACGCACGCTTGAGTGTCTCTACTACGCTGGCCATTAGGGCATGCTATCAATGCTTGCAGTGCTAGATATCGGCAGGACTGGTCTATCAGGAAGTTGAATTCCAAAGTCGGTCATCGCAGCTACGCGCCCCAATAGTTCAAGCTACGTAAACATAGGATTGAGAGCACCTCACTTTCATCTAGCTGTAGAAGGCTGACGTATCACATTCGTCTCACGAAATTAAGCTGTCCGAGCGACTGGTCGAACCTAACATATTAACCCCCGATCACGTGTTCGACTTAGTACGACTAACGCACAATAACGGTCCGCGTCACACACCACGCTGTCCCTGCCAGACTCGTGGTCAAACGCAGAATACTCGACTATACTCATGCTCGAACGTTTAGCCCATACGCCGAGCACGTCGCAATACATTTTCAACGAGCGGAGAAATTCATGCCTACACACTACCAACCAACGAGCTTTTTTTATTAATGTACAGAGCCCCCTGATCAGCGACTTCATGCCTTTCTCAGCCTACTCTTACGTATACACAACTTACCTATAACGATATGCGCCCGCTTTTTTATACATCATTTTTCAATAGGTCGGCATCGCGCAAAATCGCAAGTTGACTTGCGATGTTGACAACATCAATTCCTGTAGGGCGTATAGGGATGACTTGGTACACGTGTGCGCCGTTCTTTGCACCACTGAAATCAGGATCGCCCATCATTCGCCGCGCGTGTATAACTCATTCTTAGTGTCCTGAAACCCGACAATTCAGGTGGAAGACTACGCGTTCGAGCCGAATAGGTGATGAACGAGGCACGAAAGGCGAAGCATCGATGAATTGCTTCGTCTGTAAATGGGTTATGTTCTTAAAAATTGACACTAATCGTTTACTAAGATTAGCCAAACAGTTTGAGAACTGAATAAACTGGCTAACTGAAGATGCACAGCCCTGAACTAGCATCGAAATCAACTTTCAGTTATACATATCGTTGAGTGATACGGCCGCAAAAATAAACTATACATAAAAACAACACACTTAAAACTGATCAACTGAACGCGCACCCTCAGAGGTACAGACATTTGATATTATGAGGTTGTGCCGATGGGCTGCTACAACTTCAGGCTGTGTTCACACGAGACCTGAGTACCAAGTTATATAGCGCCATGATCCGGTAGACAACTGGATAGTAGAGGAACAAGGTAATAGTCATTTCAAATTATGATTGCAGGGCATGGATGAATGGTCGAAAACACAGCAAAATTTACTATGGAATGGCGGATGCACGCAGAACTGGCTGCTGCAGGTCAGTCTCTTAGCACAAAGCTGAGGGGGTCCTGCGCACATCTCGAAGTAAATTGACTTAATGGATCGCAGGCGGCGAACACAAAAAGGACTACAGGCATGGTCAGGGCCACGCTCCGGCACTCACAAGGTCATAGGCGCCCGCATCAAAACAACTGCTGCGAGCAAATCAGACAGGAATCGAGCATTGACAGTCTCTCTCGCTAACCTCATCTACTTGGCAATCACGGTCTGTAAGTCGATTCTTATGATCGCGTCGGCAGCCCCTCAGTCAGATTGGTGGCGTGCTGCCGTGACTTGATACCCTAATGTCTCCCACTACCACTCTTATCTGCCTTTGCCGCTCTGTCCATACCCAACCCCTTAATTTGCCCAACACATATACAAACAAAATTCATCCCCCTCTCTATTTTATTTCCCCTCTTCTTTATGCACTTATGCTGTTGCGGTCGCCTAAAACCCGCGTCATTAAATCAGCCTTTATTCGCTAACCTATCCTGTCAACCAAGCTTCACCTTCTGCCAAGCACCGGTGGGACATACGTTCCCCTGCGCAGTGCGCAACTTGGAGAAGAATGGCAGCGCAGTCTCCGAAGTATCTCCTCTTAATAGCAACCTCACAAGCAGCGACACTTCTGCTGCGCTATGGAGTTCAGTCGTCTACCCCTATGTAGTCCAACGGCCGAGCAACAACTAACACATCAGACGCTTAGAGAGGAGGTGTTTCGTGTCATCGTAAAGCATGTTATTCAATATGCTGATAACTATGCCTTTAGCAGTCATATTATCTCTTTGTAATCTAACTGCCAGCCATCCATTCGCCCTCTCGCCCAGTAGGCCCGGGATTACTTGCCCTCCCCCACTCTCTGCACAGGGCTACCGTCTACCTCGCTCACAACGCTACGCGAACATTATGTGAACAAATAGAGTATACCGTCGCCTTGTTCCAGTGCTCAGCTTTTAAATTCGTGCCCTTGAGTTTCTCCCCATAATGTATCAATTTCTGTGCTTACATATATAGCTTGCCGTCCTCACCAGAGTACTTGCTGGAGCTTCAATGGGCTCAATAGACTTACCGATCAAGGATACGCCCCTAATCCGACAGCCTCCACCACGAGGTATCCAAACCACACTCTCCCCCCTCTTTGTTCCACTCTGGGCTGCACAATAACTCGCCTTTGTAACCGCACTACCCCCGCATATAGTTATGTTTAAGCTTTTATGTTTTCAACGTTGAAACTCATTCTCGACCACATTGCGCCTCTCTTTCGATAGCATTCTAATGACGAATTATGATGGGGTGTTTCAACTTCTCCTCGCTCATTATCGGCCCGCAGTCAGGCGCCACATTTAGGCCACAGGGCCGACCAGTTGCTCGTCCGCGCTTGTGCCCCCCTCACCGCACAGAGAGCTAATTAGTCCGCTGAACACCCACTTTCGAAGGAATACAGGAAATCGACAGAGAAGCTTTGTGATCGCCCGCCTCCCAAGCTGGCCTCCTCCCTCCGAACTCAACGGATATCAAGCACATTTGCAGGAAACTTTCTTATACCACTATTCTGTCCAAGGCACGATCGCACAACTCACGCACTTGCAGAGAAGTGAATTTAATCCGGTTATTCTATTGTACTGCAATCTCAAAGAGCTTCAAACGTCACAAACGCACATTACACCCGGAAATTCAAGCGCCCCCAAACAGAAGATAACGGTAGCGTGCCCTCCAGATCATCTTCAAACACATCCCCTCCGAGCCCCACGGCGTGTGCCCCCCCATCCTCACGACATTTCTAACATGAGGATTTTCTCGGATTATACCCCTGTCTGCTAGATGGTCGCCGTGGTATCCACATCACAGTATTACAAGCGAGGCCCCAGCCGGGTATCTTGAACCCGACAACACGCTCATCCGCATGGTAGGTTCAGCGCAAACGTGCAATGCGTGTAAGCCACATACACTACAGATCGACTTCCTCTCTCCTCTCACTCATTCTAGCGTGCCAGGACTTATATCGCCTTGTACCAAGACTCCTGCTTCTCGCCGACCTAGCTCCGCGCGTCAGTTTCGCCCAAAAAGATGCCTCGATGAAAACACACAGCATCTACTACTATTCGCTTACCTACCCACCCGATCATGATACTCGTTGCACGGCTTCTCTCGAGATAGGCGAGAAACTTCGCGTGCTCTCTACGTATTAAACCGATCGACAAAATACGACCTCCAACTTTGATAGAATGAATACGCTGTTGTCGCTAAGTAACACTAAATCCTAGACTGAGAGTCACTGGAGTGGAAATGACGTACTATTGTCTTCCCCCCATGTCTTCTATTCGCACCATGCATGTTATACACTGCTGCATCAACAGATATCCACAACTCTAAACAGTGTGTACACCGACGGCATCTCTACGAAACTTGGTTGCAGTGACAAGTACATTTCTCTTTTCATTCACATCAGGAGTGCTGTGCCCAAAGATCATCAGTTGACTTCGATCTTCTGTGTAACGCTTAAACTCAATCCCACATCTAATTCTGTGAGTATCTCTGCTCCTTCGGCGGTTTCGTGACCTTCACGTTTCTCATAATTAACTGCTACGAGCACATAAGCTATTATATCTCAATACTTAGGACATCTTCCATTCAGGCAGCATGTGAGCTCTACAAATTGAAACAAGAGCAGGCTCATTGACGCGAAATCTATGAGAATCTGAGAAATCCCTCTAGCATCAATCTCAGTTCCAGCTCAATCTCACATGTAGCAGTCGCCTTATCGGCCTGCCTTCTCGTATAGCACGAGCACTTTCGTGCTCACCTACCTAGCTCACACTCCTAGGCACTCCATAACAGTTAACTCCCGCTCTCTACCACACAGGCTGCTATCCCGTCGACGTGTCCACTCACACCATCTCAACAGTGGTCGAAGAGCGCGTTCCATTTTGCGTCGCTGAGCCACGCCCCAGCCCCGGCAAGCGGTGGCAACCACTGCGCTCTTCCTCTTCCGACAACAGGTCTATTGCAGCGCCTGCTGCCTCTGTTCCACAATAATCCCATCCTTGACCAGCATAAAACACCGGTCCGAGGGGATGAAATTTAACACCTTATCTGCCGATTCCACCCATGCAGCCAGAGTCACACCTCATCAAACCATGCGCGATTGTACCCCAAAAGCTAGTACTCCCGCGACGTAGGATTCTAAACAATCTTGTGCGATGCATTGCAGGCGTCGACCCCGTGGTTTGAGAGAGAACCACACTCGCTACCTCTGGGCGCAACCCTCTCCGCAGACGATCACACACCACGCTATTCTGATAACTGAGCGCACCAACCCTCATTTTTCAGACACCACGTCGAGGTACACCAGTTGTTTAGATACACAGTCAAAAGAGAGTGATGCTTATGCGTGCGTGAGCTAGCTATTCTGAGGGGAGGTCTGACGGAACTAGACCCCCCAACTCAGCAAAGGGTCTGGCCCTTCACTATGCCGTTAACCTACACGACTCGTCACACAACAACTCTCGAGATATTGCGACGCGTTCACTCACGATAACTTCCACGATTTCGAATGTATCCACACTCGCTCTTCGTGCATTCACAGAGATCTAGGGGTGCAGATAGAGGCTGCTGTCTCGCTCTCACTGGAAACGTGACCTCGCACTTTACTAATCAGTGCAGGCTTCAGCAGGACACGTGGTCCTATTATTTTTCATTGAAACGCGCCTCTCTCACTCCCTTCTCTCCTTATTACGTGTAGCAGTTTTACTTGTTTTTTTATTTTTTTACATAATATAATATTAAATGCACGCATCCATTTTTTAATCAATCCGATCCTCGAGCGCCCATGTCGGGGCCTAGCCTGATAAGCACACCGGACTGATTCTGCCTACGTCTGCGCTACTCTCCCGAGCCACTAGCACAGGTCCTCAAACAGCTACGGCCCGCCTACCCCGCTTCTAATACAACGTTCCCAAGAGCCTGCAGAATCAAACCATCCCAGAAACGTGTTCTATAAATGATCACCGAGGCGCCAACCCTCCTGCGTGCCACCGACCCACACAACCAGCCTTCACACATTCTACACATCTACAAACAGGCATGCGCCCCTCTCCGCATTCATCTCCACATCACTAACCAAGCCTTCACCACTCAACCAGTTGCGCCTCTCATACATTCAAGCCCAGCCCACTTCAACACCCCACCCTGTCACAAACGCTCCAGGTCGCGCCAACCCCCTACCCAAATGCTTTTTGAAAGTGAAGATATCATGACACTCCCCTCGCTTCCCATCCTCGCGAAACCACCTCATATAACTCCCACAATTAGCTAAACCATCACGCCTCTTTACATTATCGTGCGCACACAGTCTCTAATCTATCTAGCAACTACACTTCTCAAATCAGCGCTATCACACACCACTAACTACTCCAATAATGTCCCCAACACCACTACCGCGCTTCCTACGATCAACCGAGAGATATCACAACCAAGGTTGCCATACTTCACACACGCGTTTCGCGCGAGACCACTATCTCGCTCGCATCTCAACCGTCCACAAACATGGATCTCACACCACGACTCATCCACCACGGTGCCTTCATGCCACTGACCCATCCCATCCTCCACTGCATGACCCCTTCAAGATTATATTCACACTGGCGCAACATCCAAATCACATCCCGACCGCGTTTCATCCACAATGACCGGAGCGTTTCATTCCCACCACGAACGATAGCTCGCGGATCACCACACCATCGCGCTCATGATCTCCACACGAGAGGTCACCATCTACTACAGCTCCCCAACCACTTCCGCCTTCACTCCAACACCAAAAATCTAGCTCTACAAACGACCACCCACTTATCGGCACACTCGCAAAACACACATTTAACCACCAAAAGGTGGGTAAGCACATACACACATAAAACATCCACACAAACCCCTGGGGCCCCCGCTTCAAACTGCAGGAGAGAACAATGGACTAAAAGCTAAAACCTGTCCAGCACCAATCCAAGCCACCACTCTCATGCATCTGCCCCGGGCTGGCAGGAGATCCTAGCTTCTTCTGGAAGTCAAGCACTCGGACTCTCAGGCAACTCTCCACTACACACCGAGACGCACACCCACGCATGGATGCTTGAGACCCCCCACCCCGACTCATCCCAATCTTAGCTCCCAATCCTTACAACTGACTCCACTCCCATCACACCTTTCACAACTGACACCTCGAAGCTCGGCTTCTTCACCCAAGTATAATTCCAAACTGCCCCTGGTTCTTCACCCTCCACACACTCACCTTTTTAAGGGTAAGCTGAAGCACGTCGCTCACCCAGAGAAATGTTCTCCTCGGCAGCATAACCATTCGGTCTCGCCGTGGAGGTGAGCCTCAGCTTCCTGTGCCCATGTGGAATTGTGCGGAATCGAATACGCAGGATTGAATAATCTGAAGAAGCGTATGCATTTTAGGTTTAAACACGTGAGTTGAAACTTAATTAAAGTTACGAACATCCCCCACCTGCCCGCAGAAGTCCAGAGAGCCCGAGAATCCGGGGATCTAATATTAAATATAAGTCTCCCGACCACACCACCCCCCCTGACACCGCCTGTTCGCTCCGATAAGTCTGGAGATGCTGGAAAAGTCGGAGACTATATTTATAAAAGAGAAAATTGCAGGATTATAACGGAAAAATCTAAGGAGAAAAAAAAATCAATGAATAAGGATACTCAACGATCCGCTTAAATTTTATTTGTCCATCAATAAGAGCAATAAGAGTTTTCAATCACGAGACTGCTAACATGTCTCTCCGGTTTCTCGGCAACGTTCGTCCCCAATTTATTTATTTCTGCTCATGTTTTAACAACTAACTGCTTGAACGCTCTACACCCTTCTTGACCTCTCAAAAATTTACACCACAGCAACAATTCGAGCTTCCACCACTACTCCCCATCTCGACTCGACACAAAAAAAAACAGTCTCTGTGCATAACCAGGAGTCTCGAGTGTTTGTACACCCACAACTCGGCCCAGCCCAGAGGGTGGGTACTCTGCTAGTATTTAGAGAATGATATTAAATGGTGAGGGGAAGAAAAAAAACCCAGATCTGTTGGGACATTGGCCCATCCTCATTTTAACCATACATTCTGGCCATGCAGGCCCACCCCCACACACGCTCACTCACTGCAATCTGTGGCACTTTGTACATAAACCCCATGCAGAAGGGGTAGGAGGTGGGGTATTACTACCTCGTCTAAATACACATAAAATATATATATATGGTATATATAAGGTATACACACCTTCTAATATGGTTTAAGAAACAAATAAATAAGATATCAAATCGATATATTAACGGTGTATATATATTATATGATATATATATATGATGTGTAATACGGTATCATATTTATACCATATACCTACCATATAATATATATATATATATATTTATAGTATATTAGCTCCGCCGTGCATCACACACCACTCACATACACAATTGTGCATTTTGTGAGAAACACCACCACTCGCACTCTCACCCTATCAATATTATAACAGATTTGGATATTGGCCATCACACTACTCCAATAGCCCATTTGTCCAATATGCCACCCCCACCTCTCTCCCATCTGTCTTTATCGACACACAATAATCTGCTGAGCTGGGAGGGAGGAATGCAGGTTGATAGATGAAAGTTTATTTAACTAATAAAGTCCTAATGGGCAACATAGAAAAGTTAACAATCTGGATTGGTTGAGAACACACTACTAAAGTGACTAATTAGTCTTACTTCCACAGCACATCTCGAACTGAAAACCAATGATAAACTTCATAGCACTATTGCTTGGCACATGTAGTTAGAATGGTGTGCTCGCATCACTCACCCGGAATCGCGCACCGGTTGATTCCACTTACACTTGTTGATCGATTCATTGTTATCCCCTCAGCTCACACCATAAGTTCTCTATGCTATCCCATTGTTAACCGTAGTCATCAATTGAGTTTGGTTTGCGGGTGCATTTTGGGTCCATAGGCTTATCTCGGTCACAAATTACCTCCTGGGGGTTACGAGGTCTGCATGTATTTCGTTTCTGCTTCACGGCGCCAGTTCCAGTTTGCTACTGAGTGGAGGAGAGTTCTCTCCTCATACGCGTTGCGAGATATCTTCTTCCGAATAGAAATCGTTAGTGTTTAGTTATGCTTCATTCGATGGCTGGCTAAATCCTAAACCATTTGTAGCTAGCTTTTCCATTCTATGTTCCATTTTCATGGCTAAGCTAATTGTTGGTCAGTTGTTGAGTAAACCCTTGCCCAGGTTTTCTGACACTGTTTTTATTGACTCTTACCTAGTCAATTACCCCACACACCACTCGCAGCACACCCCCTCGGCCCTCGAAGTAACCTAAATACTGGATGAATTCGGCTCGATTGGAAGAAGCCATGTAAACTCAGATGATGGGTGTGAATTGTCTATGTGCCGTCACCACGCTGTAGAAGATTTAAAGCAAGTGGCAATAGTAATCTATGACTCCACGCACACTCAGCGATCCCACCGTCTCCCCACGCTCTCTCCGATGGCAGAAAAGTATCCGTCTAGGTACGAAGAGTGATCATCCTCACAAATAGCCTTTGAATAGTTCTCCCAACCGCCACACTCAGACGGCTGACCTCCTCCCACCTAGTTCTTGATACAACACAAAGAGAGCATATGATACAGCCCCACTCCTAGCAGAACTTGATGACTATGCCAGGATGTATTCATACGACCTGTCAACCAAAGCTCTCACAGCACGTGTTCACGCCCTGGACTGGTCTGGGACCCGGCCCTATGTTGCTGTTCCACTGAAAGGCAGTGCAAGATAAAGCTGTGGAACAAGGAGTGCACTAGACCGTGCTCGGCAGCACAAGCAGCTATTACCTGGAAACTGGCAGATACATTCTCCGATGGACACCAACAAACGAGGTTCAACTTCCTATCAGAAGCTTCTAAAACACAAAGTGTTTGACCAGGATGACGACGCAGCTGGTTAATCACTCCGCTCCGGACGACACTCCTGCACACACACCGCATCGCCCACGCCTTCTCCGCCCCACAACTGCACACAGAAGAAAGCCAGCACAGCTCGAATTCTTTTGCATGCTATCAAAACTAGCACCATAGTCACACAAGAACTGATCAAGAAGTGACACACCCGATGTTGGGTGTTGGCTGTGTCAGTGGCCCAAGGGACTGCAACCAGAAGAGATCTGTGGCTAGCATTCTGGCACTGAAAGAGGTTTCGGGACCTGGCAAGCCATCCGAAAAGCAGCTGCCTAGACCTCAGAGAATGACAGGCACTCCCTAATGCTTCACGGCTCTGACTGGTGTGACCTGTATCTAGGCTTTGTCACTGGACATGTAAAGACCGCCTTGGACAATCTGGACCTTCTGCAGAATTACAGACGCACATTGGCTGTAGCTTATCCTCTGCAACAGTGGCAGTCCTAGAGCGATTCATTGCACGTACCATCGGAGTTCGTCATAGTGGTCTTTCTATGTGTACAATAACCATCACGTGCACGACATTTGACAAGGCCCGGAAGAACTCTTCGTGAAGAAAACAACGTCCGCTGACCCCCGCCAACCAAGGCAGCTCTGAAAGGACATGTGAAGAGGCACCTACCCAGAGCCCCATGTGTGGGGCAAACCTGCTACCAAGCCAGAGCATGCCTCATCCCAAATCCAGCTGGGCTGGGTCAATAATACGAGGGGGGTGTACCGCACCACACTGAAACGAACATTACCCAACAGCAGCCCCACACGCTGTCTCATGAGCTAGTTCCCGTGCACAATTCATGTGCATAGAAGACTGCTCGTCGTAACAATGCAAGTGCTAAAAGCCGCACTTGAATGCACTAGCTTTTGTTGTGGTGGTTGGGGAGAGTCTCACCAACAATTGGAAGAGATACTTACAGAGGTCAGTTACTCTGTTGCTACCGATTAGAACATTTAAATTCAGACATCTCTCCACAATTTCTATACTGAGATCGGATCATATGAATGAACCAGCCATGATGGTGGACTTGCAACCATGCTCACAACAAACCAAAACTTAACAACTACCACGTTCGTACTTACATAAGCCGATGTGGTATCTATCAATCAGTACGTCAGCTTCCGCGATTCGTTTGCCACCTTTATCAACAAACAAATTTCTATGAGTTGAATAGTCGTAACAACCAACCGGTACATACAAATAATTAGCCATTCGGAAATCTTCAAAATGGCGGTTCTTTAAAGTGCAGCCGTGGCTTAAACAATATATCTTAATCCAGCTTTATAAATGTTCAAACCAACATGATTGGATGTGAAATATATGTAACCGACTTAGCTCGCGCCCAATTTTTGGAAAATGGCTGCCCACAGGCATCAGCGCTGAATTTGGGAGATGGCCCCAATATCCAAACTCGTTCAATGTAGTGTAGGCCACACACCATCACATGTGTGCCAAATTTGAATTCATAAATGCCCAATTGTATCAAGTTGCCCCCATAATATATATATACTACCCGCCCGCCTAAATACACTATCCACCTGCAATCTCCCCTCTCCTATCCGAACACCCTTTTAATAGCCTCATGGGTACAATCTGTAGAAAATTATGCGGAGTGGACACATACAACATTACCCTACTATCACATATATATATATATACCTATATAATACCCGGTAATCATATAACTCCCACTCTCCTCTCTACTCTTAATACTTTTATAGCCCATTAGGTACATCTTGCAGAAGAATCAATGGAGTGTCTATACTATTATAATATATGTATAGTATATAAGTATACTGCGCTGTGATTTTAAGTCTAGCACTCTCTCTCTCGCGAAAACGAAACGACGTCGCGCGGTTCTTCAGCGATGAAACAGAAACGACGTGGGGCGGTTCTTCACGACAAAAACAACACGAGTTGGGCCGCAGTTCTTCAGCGACCCACGAACAACAAAACGCCGCCTCTGGGGCGCTCCTCGCGACTCAACAGAGTGATGTTAGAGCATGTGCTGCAGCCCGGATTTTTCCCTGCGCGCCGGGAGGGAGGAGGTTGAGCGCTCGCCGGACGCGCATAAAAAGGGAGAGAAGCCGAACAGTGAGAGTGAGAAAGCGAAGCACTTGAGCAAGTGAGGAGGACAGTGGAGCAGCGAGTTCCTAGCAGCCAGTCAGCACCGGAGAACGAAGGGAGGGACGCAAGCGAATGCAGAGCAAGCCCCAGCAGCTGCACCAACCGCGAGAAGATGCGCTGATCTTGTCTGGACCGCCTCATCGGTTGGACGCTCGTCGTTGCGGGAGCGCGTCGTCTCCGAAGGCCTGCACTGGTCGCCACTGCCTGTCTGGAAGTCTCTTCCTCCCCTCCTCTCCCGAGGATTGAGCTTGTGAGGTACCATCCGGCGCGGAAGCAAAGGTTGCGTCTCGTGCTGAGACGAACGAGTCGAGTTTTGGTGGCCAGCATGGGCGCTTGAGCGGAGCAGGGAGGCCGCGTTCGGCTCGCCTCTCCACCCGGCCGCACCGCTCCCTGAAGACCGCATCAGCCTACAGCGTCCGGTCTTCCAGCTCAGCGATCTGCTCGACGTGAATCCCGAAATTAGGGTCAGCCATCCTCTACTTCATCTGGTGTGTGGGTGTTGCCCGTAGGACCTGCTCTGGATCTTACACGTAGGGGAGAAATGCCAAAGTGCTTTCGCTTGTACACTCTATTTGCCTTGCTTTAAGTCGGTTTAACTCTGCTTTCCTTTGTGGTCCTCCTCCTCCTGCCCTATCTATATATTATATCTGAAGGCTCAATTTTTGTTGTCTAACTCTTCTTACTGTCGCTCGCACGTTTTTCTCGGCACCTTGCTCTGTGACGCGTCATGTGGGCCGGGAATCCTCCTGATTAAATAAAGAAAAGAACTTCGTACCTGTAAGAGTGAATCGCACTAGTGCAATAGTCAACTTCAATCTCTGAAGCTCAGAATCAACACTTTTCGTTTCTAACTCGTTTACACTGCTGACGTGTGAAGTCACCATGTGAATAGTGCCGGACGTCTATAACTCACTTGGTCATCGGTGACTTGTCATTACGTGTCTGCCTGTCGACTAAACCGTTACCGTCTCTGCAGTTACCGAGTCTCCGCCAACATCATCGTGCCTGCACGAGTGTTGATCCACTCCTCTGTAAATATCCGTCTACGCAAAGGTATAGAGCGCTCTCTATTCTGCTTGATTGGCCATGTCTTGACACTCTTGGCAGTAATGTGAACTTTGACTACCAAAAAATGTAACAAGAAATTCTATTGGTATCTCTAATCGTATATATTTAATATGAAGACCTAATTTTGTGCTACCTTCTGCTGGTCTCGGGTCCAGAGTTTTCCCTTCCAGGTACTGTGACCCTTGGGTACTGAAAGATGAAAAAACTTTCGTACCTTGTTCATTAGTGCATTTGCACATACAGTGGCAATAGTCACTTATCTCTGACAGCAGAATAGAACACTTCGTTGAATGGGGTCGAGAATTAAGAGGCGGGGGCAAGTGTAAGCAAATTTTTGCGGCGCGGGGTAGCAAATTGAAAGCGGGAAAGGTGATGGAAATGGGTGTGGGCTGGGTGAATTAAGGCGTGGGTTGAGTTGTGAAGGTACACAAGGGGGCGGGGCCTCGGGCCATTGGGGCGGGGAATAAGAGATCATGGGTTCGCGAGTAAGAGCGGGGCCTGGGTAATTAAATTTTTGGGTCGTTGTAAGCAATTGAAGCTCGTGGGGGGTATATGGAGCATGGGGCGGGGATGATTAGTGCGGGCGTCATTAGCAGCCCTGTGCAGTCCAGGTCCCTCCAGTTGGGTGAGCTGGTGAGGGTGGTGATGGAACGATCGTCCTGTGAAGTGGCTTTTCGGCTTAGTTTGTATTCAAAAATTTAGCCCTATTTGTTCAATTGTATCAGCTCGTTTTGTTGTTTTGTGCATTGGTTCTGAGTGTGTCATGACGCGTGTTCCTTTAGGATTATGTGTCGTTAAATTATTCATTTTTGGCCGGCCGGCACTTTGTAATTCCGCTTAGTTTACGCCGAGATACGAGCTCGACGACGATAGCGACTCGATTCGACAAAGTCGCGAGTGTTTCCAAGGGGAATTTCCCGTACTATTGGCACTCACGTGGTATTAGGTAAATTGAAATGCAATCGACCCTACCCACAGTGATCATCTATTGCGATTTTGGTCCGCTAGAGGACCGTCGTCCGGATTAACCGGGACCGACATACACATTCCGTGCCGTACTCGTCCGAGCCGACTAGCCGAGTCTCCATATCGGTGTCGTGCCGTGTCCGACTACCCGGCCGCAACAATAATGTATATATATAAATAGTAAATATATATAATATAATATGTTACATTCTATATCACACACAGGTGGTCCTAATTATGTGCACTTTTATTTAACTACAATCTATTTTTTTTTCGGTGTCAGTTTTATTTGTTTTGTCGAGTAGACACAGATTTTGTTAAATTTTTGTTTATTTTATGTTTAAAAACCTGCTTTCAACAGCAATAAGAGAAAATATCATAAGTGTTTGAATGCTTACCACACTATCGCGCAACCCTGGATACAGTTTCCACAAATGGACACTGAATTGCACGTGTCACCTGACAACTGGAACTAGTATGCATAGATGTTATTTAATAACCAACTCCCCATATGTTTGGGGTTATTTTTGTGCGACTTTAGCTTTGAGGACCCTATATGAGTAGTACAGCGGAGTAGGGAAGCCATGGCCGTTGTCGTCCATCGAGGATGACGTTGATCCTGCCTTCGAAATATCATCTCAAAATCTCCAAAGCACCATAAGAAGTATGGATTGTGCCCGTCTGTGGAGATGATGAATTCAATCGTGATTCTTTATTTCTTTCAAAGAAAAAGTCCAATTCTACATGACTGATTTGCAACACAAATTGTTTCTTTCGCCAATGCAGAACTATTTTTATTTGTGGGTCAGGTCCGGTCGTGCTTGACGCGATCATCGCATGTGCTCTTTCGTATTTTCACTTGACTCCGGCGACCCTGTGTACCATGGCATATGTCCAAAAATGAAAATTCAGGCAATGCTTGGTCTTTCGTCCAATTCGTCGCTATGAACGTCGCGATAGAAAATGCCACGATGTCTTTGCCCAGCCTGGATGATCCGCCCCAGATGCCGCATTCACCGCATTTCTTTAATTTTTCGCGTTTTTTCATCTCTTCCTCTCATCCACCATTTTGCCTTTGTTATTTGTCTCCATTCCCCATCAACTGCCTCGACGTTCTTACTCAAGTACCACGTGCATCGGTGCACATTATCGCCGGGATTGCCTGGGACTGAGGAGGATTCACAGAGGAGGAGGGGGGTTGTCATACACCGCGCGCCGCGCCCCGCCGCTACGCCATCGGACTCTGCATTTTTTGGGGTTTCAACCTGCATCAATGGGCATGTTCTGCACTCATTATCGCCCTACATGATTAACTTTCTAAATCATTACCCCTGCTCCCCGTTCGCCTTTTGAACTGGCCATCGTGCGTATCGAAATAATCTAACCTCGAATTTAATGGAACC
>CM068961.1:44746414-44759387 GCA_035128595.1 Eptatretus atami
TAGAAGACAACACTGATCAGGAACAAATGTAACTTTCGACTTGTCAGCTGAATCCTGGATGTGGTAGGGTCTCCATGCAGGCTTCATTTGTTGCTTCATTATTTTTGCCATCTTCAGGCTTCATCAGGAATTTGTTGCTTCATTATCAGAGGTATGATTAATAGTGCTGAACACTGAATCCTCAGTGAAGAGGCCCAAATTTTACCTGATGATGAAGGGAGGTTATTGATGAGATCATTGAAAATGGTTGGGATAAGAACACTGCCTTTAGGAACTCCTGCATTTATGCGCTGGTGCTGTGACGATTGTCTCTCCAAACCACAACTACCTTCCTATACCTTAGGCCATTCGAGGAATTATCTTTGGTGTTATATTTAACATGGCTCCTTGGTGCCAAAAACACAGAGTGCTGCCTTGATGTTGAGGGCAGCAATTCTAACCTCTCCTCTGCCATTTAACGATGGGAAGAGTTCCCGTCCCCAGTGATGGTAAAAGTTTAAGTTAATCTATCAGTTTAAATTATTTAATGGACTAATTGTGTTGCACTCTTGGTTTCACTCAGCGCCAAAGCTCTGAGCTACTTATACCTCCCACTGTGAAATGGTGGTGCAACATTGGGCAGTGGACGTTCAATTTGTATACAAAGGGGGCAAAATATCCTGGTTGCGAAATAAAATTTGGCATCAACATCTTTCATGCCTGTTCTCCTGTCATTTCAAAAGTGAATGTTGAGCTTTTCAAATGCAGCGCGGGAAGTGGCCGCCATAAACAGGAGACAGATGAATGCATGGACAGACACCAAGGTACACAATATATCCTATTAAACGTCAGTGTGCATCCGTCAGTCCATCCGTTCATCTCCTCCAGAACTCCAAAACCATGAAACCTAACGACTCCAAACTTTATGTGCATACTTAGGGAACTCGAAGGTCACGCATGAGTGAAAAATGGATGTTTGGGTTAATTTAAACACCCCTTTTGAAGATAATTAACAGCCTTATTTAATTATCCTTTATCACAAGCTCATCCTTGGTCACCTCGCTGGGGTCTTAATTCGCCATTGTTTTTGGCCTGTTCAACAATGCCCTTGGCTTGGAACTGGTCTCAACGGTTTCTTAACGATAAAGCGCTCCAATCTTTTTTCACTCCCCTCACTCGTATCATCGAATGCCTCATCTACATATCTACAAATCTCTGTGTACATCGCTTTTGTAAGTGCTATCGTTTTCAAATTAGGAGTTTGAAGTGATTTCATGTATTATATGATGCGATTTTCCACGATCTACTCTCACGGACTCATTATTAAAGCGTACATCATCGAAATAGAATTTGAGTTTGGAGGATCAGATCACGTGGACTAAATAACTCGAAATCTGGAGTGAAATCTGAAAATGTTAAGAAATCGGCAATGTTTGGTAATGACATACCTGAAAAAAAGGAATCAGCTTCTTTCCGCTTACCAAGCTAGCCGTTCCTTTATGAAGCATTCTCATTGGAGTGCTTGCTTGAGTGATTAACCCACTTGCCGAGCAGTCGATAACGGTACAGTTTCGTGTCTCGATCGGGATGTGTAGCAAATGGGTCGATTTGGATTTGTAAAGGGACTCTCCTTGGGGGGGGGGTGCCTGCATGCTTGATTACATGTTGTGGATGCGTGTGATTCGCAGACCGAACTCGACGAGCCCATGCTGCATGGCGCGTGGCAGAGATGACGGGCGGCCATCTTGTGAAACATGTGCTTCGGCATCGCGGGGAGCAGACATGCTGTGACTCAGAAGCCATGCGGGGCGTGCGGTGTGAGTGAAGTTGAGCGTGCTGCTGAGAATCTGTGCACATGTGCAAGTGAAAGGATGAGTATATCGCTGGTGCACATACACGGTTTAGCATGGATGCAAGGAATGTTTGGAGGAACGTGTATAGGTGGGCTCTTAGGATGCTTCCCCAAAGTGTAGCATGTATAAATCCGATTCGGAGTGAGCCGACCTGAGGGGGGGGGGGGAGTCGCTGCATGTGCAGGCAATGAAGAGGTACGGAGAACGGCACAACACGGATGTGGTAATAAATGGGTAGATTTGGATTTGTAAAAGGACTTCTCGTGTGTGTGTGTGTGTTTTTGTTATGTGGTGTGTGTGTGTGATGTACCTGTATCTGTTAGTGTGTGTGTACCTTTGTATGTGTGGTGACCTTTATCGTGGTTATGTGTGTGTCGTATTGTTATGTGTTGGTTGGTTGTACCTTATTCTTGGTTATGTGTGTGTGTGTGTGTCCTGTATGTTATGTGGTGTCTGTATCTTGGTTGGCTGGTGTGATGTCGTGTATTGTGTGTGTGTGTGTGTTGTGTACTGTTCGGTATGTTTGTTGTCCGATCTTCGTTTATGTGTTTTTTGTTCATTGTACTGTTATGTGTGTGTGTGTGGTGTGTACCTTGTATTCTTGTTATGTGTGTGTGGTGTGTGTGTGTTGTGTGTTGGGTGACTGTATTCTTGGTTATGGTGTGTGTGTGTGTGTGTGTGTGTCCGTATCTTTTTGTTTTACCTGTAATTCTTGGTTGTGTGTTGTGTTGATGTGTTGTGTGTGTGTGTGTATGTACTTATTCTGTGGTATGTGTGTGTGTGTGTGGTGTGTAACTTATCTTGGTTATGTGGTGTGGTGTGCATGGCCTTCGTTGTCTGACCCTGTGGTGAGTTTTTTTTAACTTTGAACCTCGGCTGGGTACGAGCGATTGTAGTTTCCTTTTCCCTCGTGGGCTTGTTTCTAAAGCAATTGGCTTTATTTTATATGACTCTGTGTTCCTTCGAAAGTTCTGTACTTTCTCTTTGTGAGATAAAAAGTAAAATTACATTTATACACCGATTTACGAGCTGTTTGCCCGTATTACAATGTTTTCTAAAACCGAAGCCAAATTGTTTTCCACACGTCACCGACGATGCCTGCTGTTTATACAGAATATTATTTGATGCACATCCACTTGAAATGTCTTAATTGCCAGCTTGCTTTTAAAAAATTTGTTTATTGAAAGTGGTTCGCCACACACGCCGTGCTGTCTCACACAGGTAACTCCGTGCGGACCTCGAGTGTGGGTTCCAGACAGCTTGCATCTGGGGATCCACACTCCGACATCCAGCTCTGGCATGCTCCGCCGCTCACTTAGAGTATCCCACCCAGGCTGCTGCCTTAACTGGACTCCCATCTTCTCAAGTGTATGCACCATTACTCTGGGTGTCCCGACCCGTTTGTTTGGCCATCGCCGGCTCCACCTCACGATCATGCGCGTCCACCGACTCTGTCCGGCGCACGGATTCTCACACCGAATACCACTTGTTGAGCGTAATGCTCTCTCACACGCCTTTCCCCCCCGACTCTTCAACCGCCTTTCTCATTTCACTTTTTAATTTCCCTTTCGTGTTGTCGATACCCTGGCTCTATCTCCTTCGCCCAATTGGGTTTTATTTTCATTTGGCTCGCGTTGTAGTTTCTCTTTTGCCACTTCCTTAAATTCTTAACTTTATATTTCTAGCCCTATCTCTTGTGTTCTGTTTTTTATATCGATTTCTGTTTCCACGAGTGCTCCGCAATGCTGCTCTGGCTGGCCTCTCCAAGTTTTTCACATATTTTGATGCCCCATGAGCTATACCTCCACCGCCGAAGGTGAAGGACGTTATGTTTTTTCACCCCTTTAAATCTCTGTTTCTCTGTTTTGTCTGTGAAAGGATTTCTCAAACGTTGTGGACAAGATCGGATGAAATTTGGTGGGCAACCTTGGTGTGTCACAAGGAAAACGGATTAGACTTTTGGTGAGATCCGGGTCCGCAGTACTAAGAATTTTTAGATCCTCGTTGGAGGATCTCTAAGTCTACTCAGTTGTTGTTCCTTCATTCTTCTTTTTGTGGACTTTTTTGTTTCACAGCCTACAGTTTTCATCGAAACTTCCTGAAACTTGGCATATTGTAAAAATACCCTGCGCAGACAGTAACATCTCCGATTTGAAAATTCCTCCGAGAAAAAAGTTATGACGTCAAAATATCTCCGCTAATGGAACTCGCCTATACCATTATCTCCGAAACTAGGCAGCTTTTTGAATTCTGTTTGCGGGAATCGAACAGGGCATTAGCACAGATAATTTTATCGGGCAAACCTGATTACATCAAATGACGTCATATTCGTTTTATGACGTTTCATCATAAGAGGACGAGATCTTAGCCTCATTTGAGCTTGTTCAAGTGATTCTTCAACCATTGAGAGATCGGGCCAAAAACGATATATAGCACGATATCTCAAAAAGGTGTGCACAAGATTGGGATGAAACTTGTGGACACGTTGGGTGTTGTGACAAGGAAGAAATTATTCAATTTTGGTGAGAATCCGGATCCCGGATCTCGATATGTAAATTTAAAGTGATTCCTCAAGCATTGAAGGGCTAACCTAATAAATAGCCCGATATTCATTAAAAAGTTGTAGACGATTTGGAATTGAAACTTGTGGGCATGTTGGTGTGTGACCACGACGAAATGTTTTAGATTTTGGTGAAGATACGGAGCTGGAATTCCGACTACTAGCAATTTTTAATGTGATTATTCCACCATTGAGAGATAGGGCAAAAAAAGATATATCAGCACGATATCTCAAAAAAGTTGGGGACGGATTTGACGAAACTTGGTGGACAAGTGGTGTGTTGCAAGGACGAATTTGATTTGATTTTGTGAAGATCCGAATCTGGATCTGGATACGAGAATTATTTAATTTTTTTAAAGTGATTTCTTCACCTTGAAAGATGGCAAAAACTATATAGTGGCTGTATATCTGATATTTCCAAAAGAATGTATGGGCCTGATATGTTTCCGTGATCCAGGCATTATGTGGTGGAAGGATGCGCTCGACCGATGTGCCCTTCTGTTCAGCTAATGGATCTTTCTGCCACTCTCCATACAGGCAAGCTTTGTGAAAGGGAACGGGATGTTTTGATTGATGAAAGCTGACCCCCATCTCAGACAATAGCCTTGCAGACCTTTCAAAGTATTGTTGGATTTACAGTGACATCTGAACGCAGTTTCCTGCTGCTAATGAGTGAACTTAAAAATCTGTTTATAACCTCTCCTGAATGGAGCTTCTCCACCACTTTATGTCTGACTTCCTTATGGAAAGCTCTTGGTCCTTTCATTTTGGCACTTGTTGATTGACCAAGTAGTTGCACTTGAAACTCCTTGGATGAGTGGGGGAGCTGAATTTAAGTTGAACCATGATTACATACGGTGACACCTATTACATTATTTTTGTAACCTTTCAAACAAATAATTTACTCCTGAAGTGATTTCGGGTTAAGTGGGTCAAAAGGGTTGATCTCCTGCGACAGACATTATGGAGGTTCCCAGTGCCTTCTAATGGAATACCGACACATATACTAATATTATATTTAATTGCGCTCTATTCTTACCCAATATGTATGAGGATCATAGTTATAATTAAGCATGTATTGCTCCCAGGAGCCTTTTCACAAACATATAACAGGAATAACAGGCTGTGGCATTTACAGTGCTTCAGAAAGTATTCAGCACCCCTCGTTCACATTTTGTTGTGTTATAGCTCAATTGTAAAATGGATAAATTCTTATAATTTTTTTATCACAATTACAATCAACTCAACAACAGTGGATTTTTGGTGTTAGAATTTTTTTTTACAAATTATTAAAAATGAAAAGCTGAAAAGTCTTCCATCATAGTAGAAACCCCTTCACGATGATACTCCAAATTGAGTTAGGTGCATCCAATTTCCTTCGATCATCATTGAGATGTCTCTACAACTTTGATTGGAGTCCCACCTGTGGCCAATTCAAATTGACTGGACATGCTTTCGAAAGAAAACACACCTTTTCTACATAAGTCAGCAGTTGACGGTGCACGTCAGAGCAGAAACTCGCACATGAAGTCCAATTAACTGTCTGTAGACTTTGAGATAGAATTGTGAAGGGCCTATGAATCTGGGAAGAATACAAAACAATTTCTAGAGTGTTGAAGTTTCCACAGAGCAGAGTAAGCCCACCATTAGGAAATGTAAGGGAATATGGAACTACCAGACTCTTCGCTAGAAGCTGGTCGTTCCGACCAAACCTGAGGCAACCGGGAAGAAGGACCTTGGCAGGGAGGTGACCACGAGTGACTTACAATCTGAGCAAAAATCACGTTACAACTTTGAAACCCAATGATCATCTGACAGAAATACAGAGTAATTGGCTTTGAGACTGGGAGAACTTGCGCAGAAGGACAGTAATCTCTGCAGCACTTCACAATCAGCGCTTTTTATGGGTAGAGTGGCCAGATGAAACTCAGTCCTGAGAAAAAAGGCCACATGACACCATGTCTGATGTTTGCCAATGCACGTGAAAGACTGAGAGTTATTCGACGTACAAAGATCACTGTGGTCTGATGAAGACAAAAAATTGAACTCTTTGGCCGATGAAAGCACATACCATCTACTGAACAAGCACAGCTCATCACCCATGCCAACACCATCCTACTGTGACAGCATAGGGGTGCAGCATCATGTTTGGGGGATGCTTTTTAGGCGGCAGGGATTGGGAGACTTGATAAGGATAGAGGGAACAATGAAATGAGCCAAATACAGGCAAATCTTGAGGGAAACTGCTTCAGAGTGCAAAAGGGCCGAAGACTGCGCGAAAGATTTAACGTTCCA
This sequence comes from Eptatretus atami, assembly GCA_035128595.1. Classification (NCBI taxonomy): domain Eukaryota; kingdom Metazoa; phylum Chordata; class Myxini; order Myxiniformes; family Myxinidae; genus Eptatretus; species Eptatretus atami. Next base: position 44,753,102 of record CM068961.1, read on the forward strand.
ACAGGACAATGACCCAACATACAGCCAAAGCATACATGGTAACGGCTTCCGAATAAGAACATGAAAGTTCTTGAATGGGCCGCAGCCAAACGTACGGATTTTCAATCCCATTGAGAATATGTAGAAAGACTTGAAGATTGCATGTCAACCGACACTCCCATCCATCTTGACAGAGCTTTGAGCATCAGCAAGGAAGAATTGGAGAAACTCCCAAATCCAGATGTGCAAAGCTGATACAGACTACCCAAGAAGACTCGAAGCTGTAATGCACTGCCAAAGGTGCTTTAACAAAGTGTCTGACTCAGGGGGCTGAACTATACTTTATGTAAATTAGATATGTTAAATGTATAAAAGCTTTTCAATAAATTTGTAAAAATTTTTTCGAAAAACATGTTTTCATTTTGTCATTATGGGCTTTTTGGTGTCGAATTGTGTCTAAAAAAAAATTTTAAATTTCCATCCATTTAAAATCCAAGCTGTAACAAGAAAAATGTTGGAACAGTAAGAGGCGTGAATACTTTCTGAAGGCATTGTATATGTTACAACATTGTAATGAAAATATTTATAAATATCTGTATCATTAATTATTTATTTCTTTCTCTGATTACAGGTGAAGGCCTGAAAGATTTGATGATTGACATTATGACGTGCCAATTGCGGATTATAAACTGTCGAACTCGCATTAAATTAGGCTCAGTTATTGCAACTCGGTGACAATCAAGAGGGCTTTCCACGGCAGAAATGCACGTGTCGTACCCATTCTAACTTTGTCAGAAAATTTTTATAAAGATTGGTCGTTTTCGTCCATCCTGAGCAGGTGAGCGTCGTACAGCGAGCGAGGACACGAGACAATCACTGAAGCCGTCATGCTATTGATAAATGACACATTGAAAGCACAATGAAGCAATGTACTGGCTGACTGTAGGTAGTGCATCAATTGTAATGGACAGCATTTAAACGATGCGATTTTTAAGAACTAGGGCTGGGTGTGTATATTGTGAACAATTTGTCATTCCTGTACTTCCCACTCTTGTATGCAGTACGAAAATCATGATTTACTTTGTTCGGTTCTTGTTTTATTTCAGAACTTGATGTGTCAGGGTATTAAAAGCCACACGCTGTAATACTGTATTCACAGGGGCTAGTTGTGAAAAAATGCTGACTCCAACTTCGACTCCAATATAGGGACAGCATCGCGAACATGGCAACGCCCACTGAGCAATGAGTCTTCAGGCAACCTCAGCATTTTCTCATACTAACACTGCAATCCACAATGGCTGTAAACCAAGTGTGTGTGTGTGGTGTGTGTGGTGTGTGTGTGTGTGTGTGTGTGTGTGTGTGTGTGTGTGTCGCAGGGAAAGATTTGTCTCTATCTTATAAGGTAAAATAAACGATATAAGTAATTCATGTAAAGTCTCAACATTGTTTATTTTATTCACTTGTAGCCATGTGTGATACAATAAGTTTTGGATGAAAAATAATAAAAAGGTGTCATGTTAAAATGCGTACACACAAGGAGCGTCAAAATAAGCCCAACTAAAACGCTGTTGTCCATCGATCATCGTCGCTTTACCTTATGGATAATGTAGAAACGTGGGGATCAATGTCTCGGTAAAAAATTGAAAAAGATAAGCAGTAAAGGTGAGAAAAATAATGGGATGGAAGATAATACAACTCTATAAAGAGTAATGAATCGTACCAAGTGGTGAATTGTCCTGGAGGGTTGGTGTTGTTGGGGTGCATTGGTGATAAAGTTGATTTTTCAGTTTGAATTCGATGGAAAATTGTGGGCGTGGGAGCCTCGGCTTGATAATGATTGTGTCGTGCAGTGAAAACTAAATGTAGGAGGGTTTTTTGTTAAATCATCGTGAGGTCGCATCTAAAAAAGTAGGTTCAAGACGTAATCAAAATATCAAGTGGCAACTTCAGTGCAGGTCACGCTGTTATGAGCAAGAACATGTTGGAGGAGTCCAAACGGTCTGAGATTCTGCAGTAAAACGAAGAAACGTGGCACTGGGTTGTAGAGCGTATACTCGCACCGTTGAACTGTTTAACTTTTGGTATCTGGCCACTGATAGGCGGCATCGGATCCGGACCTGAACGGAATCGAACGGCTTGTTTGTGTCCGTGTAACGAACTCGTCCGGCTAGTTTTTCGTCATAACTCGTCCGTAAGTTCTTGAAATACATACTATGTGGTCGGTTTTTTTTTGGTACGCGATCTCTCAATTTGTTAATAATCACCACAATGAAAAAAATCTCGTATTCGGATACAGATCTTCAGCAAAATCGAATCAATTCTTCATTGTTACATTACCCAACCTGTCACACCAGTTTTTCATCGAATCAGTCCATAACTTTTTGAGATATCTGCTATACTGTCGTTTTAGCCCTATCACTTAATGGAGAAGAATAACTTAGACAATTCTAGCATCGGATCGCAAAATTTCACACAAAATATAATCATATTCGTTCTTGTCACCCCCCCCACCTGTCCACCAATTACGTCCAAGTCGTCTTAACTTTTTGAGATATCCTGTTTCACGAGACAAACAGACAGACGCGGGTGAAACATAACTCCGTTCACTTCCGGTGGCAGAGTGACAAATATAAGACTATTGATAAACTGAATGCATTCTAGAACGTGGACACATAGGACGATGTTCACATATCCTGCGCACACAGGAGACTAATGAAGGAAGATTGGCAAATCGCTGGAGAGAAGAGAGCATTAATGCAAGAACATTAAGGAAAGAAAGATAAAATACTGGTCACCAAATTGGAGCAGATAGATGGTAAACAGAGACCGTTTTTTGGAGGGGAATATGGATGCAAATGTAGGAGGAGAGAGCAGAGAAGAAAATGGATGACCGATTAACGACTGGATGCCAGTTGACCTACGTGGACCCACTACATCAGTGGAAACAGAGGTGAAGATGCCACGCAGCCAACTTCTGGACAGTAGATGGTACAACGAGTGAACGTACATGAAGCAAAACATTGCCTGCTGCTATGTGCATATATAATACATCGTGGTTAATATAGTACGGATAACTCATATTGTGAATATGAGACTTCCAACGACGTTTCGGCCTTTCCAGTAAACAAACATGGCGGACGCAGGATTTCGAACTGAGCAATTTGTGGGTGCAGTCAGGCCAGCTCTCACAGCAATGGGATTGAAGGCTTCATATTCAGCTTCATTACGATTTTAGCTCACGCTGGCTTTTATCAGGTGAACTTATCGATGGAGCAGTGTTGTAGGTGATGAGGTCAGTGAGTCAGTCCCATCCGAAACACTTCAGTTCATTATCGCTTGAACCAATCACACGATTTTGATGAAACTTGGCCACAAGCTTCATATCTGGTGCCTAACGAAGGTGGTATTGATGCATAAAATCTGCGCTCATTGAATGGGTTTCTACGGGTTTTTTGACCCCCCCCAGCACCAAATATGTACGTATTTTGCTCTTCTGCAAAATTAACACGATTTCGATGAAACTTGCCAACTTCATCAACCATAAGTCCTAAGCTTTATCTGGCCGCATCAACTCTCACTCATTAAGAAGGTCTACGGGGGTTTTGACCCCCCAAAATAGGTATTTTCTTTCTTTCTCCGAACGACACAGAATTCAAGAACTTGACACAACATTCTTACCGTGATTACCAAAGTATGTTCATGCGGCATAAGAAATTCCAGGGTAAATGGAGTCTGGGGGGGGTTTGAGTGAATGTTGCTCCTGATCAGGTGAGCTTCAGACAGGTTGGTCCTCATTTTTAATAATTAGAAGATAGATGCAAGATAGTTATAAGTGATAATAAGGTTTTATTTCAGTACACAGATACTATTGATGGCTACGTGCCTTCATATCACATCCAACACACCTGAAGAATAGAAAACAGTCCTACAAGGCCTCTAATATAGTGCGTACGTTGTCAGCTCCAAACACCAAGTCGTATATTGGCACAAACTGTTTTTCAATGGGCAGCCCAAGGCAGCTTGAGTATCTCGTAGACCCCGCTTGCTTATAATCTCCGGCTGGCGTTTCCTTAGGGAAGCACTGACTTGGCAGGACAGTTTGGGCTGCTCGTAAGCCTTAATCGCCAGAACCAGTTGTCATAGTCAAGCGAAAGGGCCCGCCGCACTCGTAACAAATACAAACTGTTTCATTTCTCTGTGCACCTTCGTAAAGTTCATGAAAAGCTTAAACTGTACAGTTCTAAACAGAGTGGTTCGGGAGAGTGTAAGGGTGATAAAAGTACTGTGTGTGGTTTGTGAAGCATTCTAAGCTGAAACTGACTTTGGGTTGGAACAGATGGTCACGGGTGTTAGGAAACGGAGAATGGAGCAACACTCAATGGAAATTTGGGAAAGTGAGGGCAAACGACTCAAGATGGACGACAGCGCAGTGCTTGCAGCTGTTTATGCTTCATGGGAGACTCAAGATAATGTTTTAAACCGTTGACTATTGTTAGCATGTGCGGCATGCGCACTGGGGCAGCTGAGTTATTCCAAAATGCTGATTTGCTTGACGATGAAGTGTTGCAGTACAGAAGGACAGAGCAGCTACTTGAATAACAAATGAATATCTTCTGGTGTGGAGGCAATGGAAATTAATTGTCTAAAGAGACAGGCAGGAATGTAGTGCGACAAAAATTGTATCATGCAAAAAACCCCGACAGCGCATTGCATTTTTTATTTATTTTTTCCTGCATCGCTGTTTTCTCATCGTGCTGGTGCGTGCGATTGTGGAAAACTTTATGAATGACATGCTTCACCGAGAAAGTTTCTTGCCATCTTGAACCGGTCAGCCGTGTCCGTCCAGATGCGTGCCTTTAGCATCAGGATGGAACTCTGTCTTCAATACAGCAGGATGGGAAAAACCGAGGCACAAGCACATGGCTTCTTCCAAGGCGCACGGGAAATCAATCAGAGTAAACTTTCTTCCTAATCGCTTATCAGTACTGTTTGTGATGGCTCTGGCAGGCACGGTTTGTGCAACGAGTGGCAGAGTTGTATATAATCCTGACAGGCAGATAGTTGAGCTTCATGATTGATGAACAGACATAACTAAAGTTTCATTCGTCTATGTGTCCAGTCTGAACTTGTTCGGCCCAAGGGCCCTCAAGGTAAACGCTGTTCGAAAAAAAACCTGCAAAACGGAACGACATGCGCGCAGCGAGGCTTCGGGAACCTTTCACGAAACCGTTTTCTTTTCATTGATAAATGACTAAGGACAAAAAAACATGGGGTTGAAGTGTTTGGCAAGTTGCAGATGCAGCAAGCTATCATTGCACTGTTAAACATAACAACCAGAACGCTTCCAGTTTGATATGCAATTTTAGCCTGAGTGAGTAGGAGCAGCTGTTTCATGAATATTCCCACCAGAACAAATTCACCATTGTGGCATACAATGGAAAAGGCATTGTTTATTATGACATGGCCGATTAAACAGCTGTGGTTGCATCCAAATGGTGCAGAATGAAACACGTGTTGGAATCCTTGTGCTGCTGGCAATAACTGTACTCTGTAGTCTGTGCAGGATTAGAGTTCCACAGTGTGCTTCTTCACACCCTCTCTCCATGCCACGTTGGAATAAGCATGAGTTTACTTAACACCTGCAGATTAGCAAGCATGTAAATGGCGCTGTGTGCCGGCAAAACTAAGCTCACAACAGTGGCAGCCTGCCCGCAGCCACCCTCTGTGCTGGCGCCTTTGTCCAACACTGTTTGTCCAGCCAATCTCCTCGCCCAAACACCCACTCAATGCTTCTCTCAGTCCCCTATCTTGCATTAACCCGGTTTATACCGGTAGAGGATTGTACACGATACAATGAAGGCGCATTGTTGACTCAGCACTAAGAACATAATAGCCTACAACAAGGTAAAATCCACACTCAAATCTCACATCATTTACCGCACACATCAGGCTCAGAGCTAATGGACCTCAACACAGAATTTCCTTGCTCTCTCTCTCCTTCTTCTCTCTCTCTCTCTCTCTCTCTCTCTTCCCTCTCTCTCTCGCTCTGTCTCTGTCTCTGTCTCTGTCTCTGTCTCTGTCTTGTCTCTGTCTCTGTTCTGTCTCTGTCTCTCTTTCTGTCTCTGTCTCTGTCTTCTCTCTGTCTCTCTCTCTCTCTCTCTGTCTCTGTCTTCTCCTCTCTTCCTCTGTCTCTCTCTCTTCTGTCTCTCTTCTGTCTTCTCTCTCTCGATGTCTCTCTCTCTCCTGTCTCTCTCTCTCTCTGTCTCTCTCTCTGTCTCTCTCTTCTCTATGTCTCTCTCTTTTCTCT
>CM068961.1:44767196-44788442 GCA_035128595.1 Eptatretus atami
CAAAATGAAAAAAAATCTCGTATTCGGATACAGATCTTCAGCAAAATCGAATCAATTCTTCATTGTTACATTACCCAACCTGTCCACCAAGTTTCATCGGAATCAGTCCATAACTTTTTGAGATATCCTGCTATATGTCGTTTTTAGCCCTATCACTTAATGGAGAAGAATAACTTAGAAAATTCTAGCATCCGGATCCAAATTTTCACCAAAATATAATCAATTCGTTCTTGTCACCCCCCCCCCCAACCTGTCCACCAAATACGTCAAGTCCGTTTTAAACATTTTTGAGATATCCTGTTCACAGACAAACAGACAGACGCGGGTGAAAACATAACCTCCGTTCACTTCCGGTGGCAGAGGTGACAAATATAGAGACTATTGATAAACTGAATGCATTCTAGACGTGGACACATAGGACGATGTTTCACATATCCTGCGCACACAGGGAGACTAATGAGGAAGATTGCAAATCGCTGGAGAGAAGAGAGAATTAATGCAGAACATCAAGGAAAGAAAGATAAAATACTTCGGTCACCAAATTGGAGCAGATAGATGGTAAACAGAGACAGTTTTTGGAGGGGAATATGGATGAAAATGTAGGAGGAGAGAGGCAGAGAAGAAAATGGATGACCGATATAACGGACTGGATGCAGTTGACCTACGTGGACCCACTACATCACGTGGTAAACAGAGGTGGAGATGCACGGCAGCCAACCTTCTGGGAAGTAGATGGTACCAACGAGTGAACGTACATGAAGCAAAAACATTGCCTGCTGCTTATGTGCATATATAATACATCGTGGTTATATAGTACGGATAACTCATATTGTGAATATGAGACTTCCAACGACGTCTTCGACTTCCAGTAAACAAACATGGCGGACGCAGGACTTTCGACCTGAGAATTGTGGGTGCAGTCAGGCCAGCTCTCCAGCCAATGGGATTGAAGGCTTCATATTCAGCTTCATTACGATTTTAGCTCACCTGGATTTTAATCAGGTGAGCTTATGCGATGGAGCAGTGTCTGTAGGTGAATGAGTCAGTGAGTCAGTCAGTCCGAAACACTTCAGTCATTATCGCTTGAACCAATCACACGATTTTGATGAAACTTGGCCACAAGCTTCATATCTGGTGCCTAACGAAGGTGTATTGATCGCATCAAAATCTGCGCTCATTGATGGGTTCTACGGGGTTTTTTGACCCCCCCCACCCAAAATATGTACGTATTTGCCCTCTTCTCAAAATTACACACGATTTCGATGAAACTTGGCCACAACCTTCATCACCATAATGTACTAAAGTTTATTGGCCGCATCAATCTGCACTCATTAAGAAGGTCTACGGGGGGTTTTGACCCCCCAAAATAGGTATTTTCTTTCTTCTCCGAACGACACAGAATTTCAATGAAACTTGACCACAACATTCTTCACCCGTGATGTACCAAAGTATGTTCATGCCGGCATTAAGAAATTCAGGGTATAATGGAGTCTGGGGGGGTTTGAGTGAATGTTGCTCCTGATCCAGGTGAGCTTCAGGACAGGTGGTCCTATTTTTAATATAGAAGATAGATGAAAGATAGTTATAAGTGAATAATAAGGTCTTTATTTCAGTACACAGATACTATTGATGGCTACGTGCTCTCATATCACATCCCAAACACAACCTGAGGAATAGAATAACAGTCCTACAAGGCCTATATGATAGTGCCGCCCTAAGTTGTCGCTCCAAACACCAAGTCGTATATTGGCACAAACTGTTTTCAATGGGCAGCCAAGGCAGCTGAGTATCTCGTAGACCCGCTTGCTTATAATCTCCGGCTGGCGTTTTCCTTAGGGAGCACTGACTTGGCAGGACAGTTTGGGCTGCTCGCTAAGCCTTAATCCCAGGACCAGTTGTCAATAGCTCAAGCGAAAGGGCCCAGCCGCACTCTGTGAACAAATCACAAACTGTTTCATTTCTGTGCACCTCGTAAAAGTTCATGAAAGAGCTTAAACTGTACAGTTCATAACAGAGTGGTTCGGGAGAGTGGTAAGGGTGATAAAAAAGTACTGTGTGTGGTTGTGAAGCATTCAAGCTGAAAACTGACTTTGGGTTGGACAGATGGTCACGGGTGTTAAGGAAACGGAGATGGCAGCAACACTCAATGGAATTTGGGACAAGTGAGGGACAAACGACTCAAGATGGACAGACAGCTGCACGTGCCTTGCACTGTTTATGCCTTTCAAGTGGGAGATCAAGATGATGTTTAAACCTGTTGACTATTGTTAATGCATGTGCGCATGCGCACCTGGGGCAGCTGAGTTATTCCAACAATGCTGATTTGCTTGACGATGAAGTGTTGCAGTACAGAAGGACAGAGGCAGCTACTTGAATAACAAATGATATCTTCTGGTGTGGAGGCAATGGAAATTAATTGTTCTAAAGAGACAGCAGGAATGTAGTGCGACAAAATTGTATCATTGCAAAAACCCAGACATGGCTATTGCCATTTTTTATTTATTTTTCCTGCATCGCTGTTTTCTCATCGTGCTGTGCGTGCGATTGTGAAAACTTTATGAATCGACTTCTTCACCGAGAAAGTTTTCCTTGCCATCTTGAAACGGTCAGCCGTGTCCTCCAAGATGCGTGCCTTTAGCATCAGGATGGAACTCTGTCTTCATGACCAGCAGGATGGGAAAAACCGAGGCACAAGCACATGGCTTCTTCCAAGGCGGCACGGCGAAATCAATCAGAGTAAACTTTCTTCCTAATCGCTTATCAGTACTGTTTGTGATGGCTCTGGGCCAGGCACGGTTTGTGCAACGAGTGGCAGAGTTGTATATAATCCTGACAGGCCGATAGTGAGCTTCATGATTGATGAACAGACATAACTAAAGTTTCATTCGTCATGTGTCCAGTCTGAACTTGTCTCGCCCAAGGGCCTCAAGGAAACCTGTTCGAAAAAAAAAACCTGCAAAACGGAACGACATGGCGCAGCGAGGCTTCGGGAACCTTTCACGAAACCGTTTCTTTTCATTGATAAATGACTAAGGACAAAAAAAACATGGGGTTGAAGTGTTGGCAAGTTGCAGCATGCCAGCAGCTATCATTGCCACTGTTAAACCATAACAACCAGAACGCTTCCAGTTTGATAATGCAATTTTAGCCTGAGTGAGAGGAGCAGCTGTTTACATGAAATTCCCACCAGAACAATTCACCATTGTGGCAATACAATGGAAAAGGCATTGTTTATTATTGACATCGGCCGATTAAACAGACTGTGGTTTGCATCCATGGTGCAGAATGAAACACGTGGTTGGAATCCTTGTGCTGCTGGCCACATAACTGTACTCTGTAGTCTGTGCAGGATTAGAGTTCAACAGTGTGCTTCTTCACCACCCTCTCTCCCATGCCCGTCTGGAGATAAGAATGGAGTTTACTTAACACCTGCAGATTAGCAAGCATGTAAACTGGCGCTGTGTGCCGGCAAACCTAAGCTCACCACAGTGGCAGCTGGCCCGCAGGCCACGCACTCTGTGCTGCGCCTTTGTCCAACACTGTTTGTCCAGCAATCTCCTGCCCAAACACCCTCAATGCTCCTCTCACAGTCCCCTACTTGCCTAACCCGGTCTTATACGGTAGAGGATTGTGACACGATACATGAAGGCCATTGTTGACTCAGCACTAAGAACATAATAGCCTACAACAAGGTAAAATCCCACCACTCAAATCTCACATCATTTACCGCACACATCCCAGGCTCAGAGCTAATGGACTCAACACAGAATTTCCTCTCTCTCTCTCTCTCTCTCTCTCTCTCTCTCTCTCTCTCTCTCTCTCTCCTCTCTCTCTCTCGTCTCTGTCTCTGTCTCTGTCTCTGTCTCTGTCTCTGTCTCTGTCTCTGTCTCTGTCTCTGTCTCTGTCTCTCTCTCTGTCTCTGTCTCTGTCTCTTCTCTGTCTCTCTCTCTCTCTCTCTGTCTCTGTCTCTCTCTCTCTCTCTCTGTCTCTCTCTCTCTCTGTCTTCTCTCTCTGTCTCTCTCTCTCTCTGTCTCTCTCTCTCTCCTCTGTCTCTCTCTCCTCTCTGTCTCCTCTCTCTGTCTTCTCTCTTCTCTGTCTCTCTCTCTGTCTCTCTCTGTCTCTCCTCTGTCTTGTCTCTGTCTTCTCTCTCTCTCTCTTCTCTCTTCTCTCTCTCTCTCTTCTCTCTCTTCTCTCTCTCTCTTCTCTCTCCCTCTCTTCTCTCGTCTCTGTCTCTGTCTCTGTCTCTGTCTCTGTCTCTGTCTCTTCTCTCTCTCTTCTCTTCTCTGTCTCTGTCTCTCTCTCTGTCTCTCTCTTCTCTGTCTCTCTCATCTCTGTCTCTCTTCTCTCTGTCCTCTCTCTCTCTCTGTTCTCTCTCTCTCTTGTTCTGTCTCCTCCTCTCCCCTCTCTTCGTCTCTCTCTGTCTCTCCCTCTTCTCATCTCTCTCCTCTCCTCTCTCTCTCTCTCTCTGTCTCTGTCTCTCTCTCTCCTCTGTTCCTTCTCTCTCTGCTCTCTCCTCCTCTCTCTCTCTCCTCTCTCTCTCTCTCTTCTCTCTCTCCTCTTCTCTCTCTTTGTTCTGACAGTGATCTGAGGCTGATTTTGTCCAACACCCTTGACAACTTTGGTGAAAGTGAAAATACATTGTAAAAAACGAGTGAACTTGATCAGCACTCAGTGGAGTGCGTGCTTCCGTCACGCTGAACATTTACATTTTGTATCCCACCGATAGGCCGGATCTGGATCCGGTCTCTGAAACAAAATCTGATCGGCTTGTTCTTGTCACTGACTCAACTCATCCACCGAGTTTTGTCATCCGTCCACAACTTGTTGACATATCGTGCTATATATCTATATATATATATCTTCTCTTCTCTTTCGGCTGCTCCCGTTAGGAATCGCCACAGGCGATCATCCGTATGATCCGCATCTGATTTGGCACATGTTTTATGCGGATGCCCTTCCTGACGCAACCCTGGTCGCCTCTTACGACACAGGGATATGGTACACCTATTTTAACCGGGTATACACCGGCCCAGTATACTGGTACTCATTTCGACCGACCTGCAAGGATGACAGGCTGAGTCAACCCCCTGGTGTATTAATTCAGTGGCCGAACGGGGCTTGAACTCAGGACCTTTTGGATCCCAAGCCGCTGCCTAACCACTGCGCAACACCAGGTATATATATATATATATATATATATATATATATATATATATATATATATATATATATATATATATATATATATATATATATATATATATATATATATATAACTTCTTGACCCCATCTCTCAATGGTGAAGAATCACTTTAAAAATGATAGTATCCAGATCTTCACCAAAATCTAATAAATTCTTCCTTGTCATACACCCAACGTGTCCACCAAGTTTCGTCTGAATCCGTGCACAACTTTTTGAGATATCGTGCTCAAAAACAGATAGACAACACACACTGGTGAAAACGTTATCTCGATCCACCTTCCGTAACTGAGGTAAAAACGACGACGACAACAACAAATCTCTACCATGTCCAGAGTAATCGATAATATTGTAGCAAGCATGTGTAACAATGATTGTGTGCACACATAAGAAGGCCGTCGACACTCCTCATGTCAGTCTCGGATTGAATATCTCGACACGAGGATTGATCATAAGTCAGTGGCCTCGCATACGAGTAGAAAATAAAATAACTGTGGCCAGTAATTTCAGATTCTGGGATTAAAAGGTATTATGTGTGAAAATCCACTTCAAATTTTGGTTAAAAAAAATAGAAAAAGAAAGAACAGAAGAAGCCAAGTCAACATCATTCATTGACATTTTTACATCATCACAAGGATTTCCTCATCATCTGAGATCACTTCTCCGGAATTGGGAAAAACGTTTTGACTTTCTAAAAGCTACTTCAAAAATTAATCTTATTCTCCATAAAAACGAATGTCCCTCGATTGTTCTGCGGGTGACAGCCACAATTGTTGTCTTGGGCAAGCAGTTTGGAAAGGAAGGACGGATGGCATCATTCGTGCCATACCGTGCATGCTAAAATCAATTACCGATAGTTATCTCATCGAGGTTATGTATTCACCCCTGTTTGTTCATTGGCGAAATAATTTTGCCAAGTGTGTTGGTCTGCAGCATCTGTCCGTCTGTCGCACAATTTTTGTCTACAGTTTTCAAATAATCGTTCTGAATTTTTTTTTGGTGTATACAGGTAACCGTTCAAGCACAGCAGCGCACATTTTTGGTCACGATCTGAATCCGGATCTGGATACTAGAATTTTTAAAGCGATTATTCACCATTGAGAGATGGGGCCAAAAACGATATATTGCACGATATCTCAAAAAGTTATGGACGGCTTATGACAAAACTTGGTGGACGAGTTGGTTTGGTGACGAGAACAAGCCGATCCGATTTTGGTTAAGGTCCGGATTCAGATCCCGCCTCTCGGTGGATCCAAAATGTAAACTGCTCAGCCTGGCAGACGTATGTGATCCACCCAGTGCCGTTCTAGTTAGCAATGTAATTACTGTCATTGTCGTAATGAAAGCACACTTTAAATATTTCACGTTTAATTATATTGCATTTTTGGTCACATGACTTGCCAATTTTTTGGTCATGGTTTGATTAACTCAATTATGAATATACAACGTTTTTAGTTTGTGGGGGTTTTTTTTGGCTTTTGCACATCATTGTAACCTCATTCTCTTGAATATAAATCTCTCTCACAATCCATATCATCAAATATATGAAGTTTATATTTATTATGTCTGCACGTTGCTTGCAGTGTGCAAGCATGCCCCACTGGTACTGCATGTCTACATATATAACGAATTTTATTAAGTTTGCCATTTGTTCAAAATGCAAAAAGTGAGCTGGATGGAATTCATTCCAACGTAGGCAGTGTTCTAGACGACTGGCAGGATGGCCAAGAAGAATGCACACTCGCCTCTCTAACCTGGGTTCGAACCTGGGTTCAAATCTCGACCCAGCTACAAACTGTCATCCTGGTGTTTCACAGGCAGGGTGATTCCTCAATGTGTGCTCCATCCCTCAGATGGATGCTAAATGGGTGTCCCGTCTGCCGGAGTTACTTGCTGGACGTTAAAGACTCCATGGTGTCCTTCCTAAAGAGTAGGCGAGCGATTGCTGGCACCCTCGCCAAATTCCAAATTCCTGCCATAACTACTGCTGCGAAGGCAATGGCAAACCATCCAGTACAACCCTTGCTCAGGAAGTCGGTCTTTGAGGGGGAGGGCGAGATTCGAGAGAGAGGAAAGAGAGTGTTCTAGATGTTGTCACAGGAGGTACAGTGGTATCACAGGGAATTTGGTAACAAAAGCTGGGATTTCCTTCTGTAAAAGATATGAGGAAGCGAAGGATGAAATACAAATAGAAATGCTCCTGAGCTGAAAATTAACTTCACAAAAGTTCATACGTTTCTGTTGCCTTGAAGACATGACAGAGGTATCAGGTGGAGCAAAATTAGCCGTTTGATCAATAATCGTCAGCCTAGACTAGGTGGAGACAACTCGGTGGTGCATTGCAGGAGAGAAGCATTCCATTATCTTTTCAAGTTAGAGTTTATCAAGCCTGTATCAGACCGGTATCCAAAACAAAGGATCATGAAAACGGGTCCAAAGCAGTTGCCCCTGAGCTCTCACTCTTCAAAATACCTGCATAAAAAGGTTGGGCAAGTCCACGTCACGATGGTGGTACACATTGAGCCCGGCACCTGGCGTGCCGCACTGCCTCCCATAGCATGCGGCAGATGGCAGGTGTATGAGAAACCTAAACCACAGGGCTTTCTTTGGAGGTGGGAGGGGGAGGAATTGCATTGAGGTCGAGTATACTAAAGGGTCTCTGGTGAAGGTGGTAAACATTTGCAATGTTATAGGGTGAGGGGGTGGTCATGGTGAGGTGAAGTGGGCCTGAGCAGTTCATCGTTGAAGAACAATAGCGACCGGTCAGTGCATTTGAGTCCAGGCACGCCAGCACTTAGCCCTCAAAGATTAACCCGCTGAAGCTTTACCAACCACCCTGCACCTCCCCTGCACTACCTTCAATCCGATTTCCTTCTCCCTGCCAGTGGGAACACATCGACCACCTGCATGCAAATAAGGCGAGGTGGACATTGAAAGCAACCTGGGCATGCCTATACGTGTATTGTCAGGTGAAAACCCGTAAACCAAAATATTCTTTCTGAAATGGAGAGAAAAATGCAACAACGTTTCCCGCAGTGCACTCTGTAGTGGAGATGGGAAAATACAATTATTCATGGAGTTTATTTCGCACCTTTTTATACGTTTTACAACACACGTGCAATAAACACCGCGGCCGACCTACATCGATTTGCCTTGCAGTAAACCCAGGTGCATGACAGTGTGCCCTCTTTGCTTGGATTCTGAGGGGTTATCGCATGATTGAAGAGCATAAAACCGTGTCGTGTAATAAACATCCCCGCACCCTGACATAAACGAAAAACTTGGGAAATGCGCCGCCTGGCAGCTGTGGCCTCGGCAAAGGAATTGATTTTTTTTTTAACACCCATTCCCACCCCTCTACCTCCACTCCCACCTCCTTCGTTCACAAGCTCCCCACTCCGCCAATACCCTCCATTCACCCTGTGGCGGTGTGCTCTGAATGCGCGCGCGCCCTTAAATCCCCCAAAGCCGAGCGCGCCGCGCCCGCCACGTGCCCGGCGCCCGCCGCAACCTTTCCAAATTCGTCAGACAGGAGATGCGATAGGCTTTGGGGGCGTACCGGTTCCAGGGGCAGTCAGTTTCAGGCATTTTTTAAACTCTGGCCAAAGAAAAAGAATATATTTGTATATATCGACACTGTATATATATATATATATATATATATATATATATATATATATATACAATACATATATACACATATATATATATATATATACATATATACATAATATACATATATATACACATATATATACATCTTCTGATATATAATATATATATATATATATATATCTGATATAAATATATATATACATATAATACTGTATGTATATACAGTATTTATATGCATATGTATAATATCCGATATAAATATCTTTACTATATACTGGATGTATATACAGTACATATATACACACATATATATATATATTATATATACATATATATACATAATAATATATATAATATACATATATAACATATATATACATATATATACATATAATATATATCATCATTCTGATAATATATATATATATATATCTGATATAAATTATATATATATATACTGTATGTATATACAGTATTTATATGCATATGTATACATATCCGATTAAATATCTTTACATATATACTGTACAGATATATATATATATATATATACACTGTATATCCGATATAAATATATATATTAGTATAAAATAAATATATGTATAAATAAATAAATACATATACATATGTCTAAATACATGTATATATACATATATCTTTATATATTATATTTATATATTTATTTATATTTATAAATATATTTATTATGTTATATATATACATATATTTATATATATTTTTATATTTATACATATATTAATTTTATATATGTTTATATTTCGTTTATTTATATATATTACAGCATATACATATTATTTTTATATTATATATATATATATTTATATATTTCTATTTATTTACACATATAAATATGTATTATATATTTATATATTTCTATTTATTTACACATATAAATATGTATATATGTGTATATATATACACATTTGTATCAACGGTTTTGCCACATCATGTTGATTGATGGAATCCCCAAAACCTCCATACCTGTCAAGTTTCACACACTAGGTGTGAGACTTGTGCAATTTTCCCACATCTAACACTCTCGTGCAGCTTGAGATACTACCCATTGTATTTATGTACAACATTGTGATGTGGATGAGAAGGACTGTAAAACCCTCCTTTATGATAAATTGCGGTTCTTGTAAATAATGTTGCCTCTCCGTACGTACTTTGTGAATAATGCGTGCATGTACGTACTCCCACACCCCACCACCCTCCCAACTCCTTCCCATCACTACTCCCAACCCTCTCCTCCCACGACTCCCCAACTCCCTCCACCCACGACCCGCAACCCCCTCTCCCCACCACCCCAATCCCCTCCTCACCAAGCACCCTACCCCTCCCGAACCCCTTGAGGCACCATGAGCTCTTCCAGAAACTCATCTTTCTGCTTAGATCCTCCCAAAGTCTAAACTTACATCCACCTTCCCTCTTTCATTCCTCTTTTGTTTTGTTTGGGGAATTGCTTCCCCGCATCTGTCCTGTCATGTTTGGTAACAGGTCAAAGTTGCCTCCAAGTCATTATCTCAACCGCACTGACTCCACAACCCAAGTTAACTCATCCGCTAAACGTATTTGACATTTTTATCATGTTTTGTGCAAGTAATTGTACCATTTCTGAAATATTTCTTCGATGATGGAAATATCTAACACCAAACACTTGTTCGTAGCTGCATGTAACCTCAACAATGAATGAAGGATTACAATGTGTTTACTATTTTGTGGTTTCTCAGAGACCGATGACAGCACTTTTTTTTTAAAGTACAGGTGTCGTACCATCGAGCCGCGTTCATGGAATGGCAGAAAGTTGTGAAATCTCGAAATCAGAAAACACTTCTGAAGTCTGTGGATTTGGCAGTCACCAAAAATGTTCACATAAACAACCATAGCTGTGCTGCCTTTTCCGTTGGAATGAAGTATAGGATGAGAACACGATGGCATACGGTCACGTGACTGAAAGATCTCTGTAGGATGAGACGGTATCTGGTGCAAACACCTTGTTTATAATCTTACTGATAAAACACTTGTCAAACATATTTTGCATGAACCTTGATGCCGCTCTATTTCTGTGATGTCCAGACTGT
Source organism: Eptatretus atami (assembly GCA_035128595.1). Taxonomy (NCBI): domain Eukaryota; kingdom Metazoa; phylum Chordata; class Myxini; order Myxiniformes; family Myxinidae; genus Eptatretus; species Eptatretus atami. The sequence goes on from CM068961.1 coordinate 44,778,114, forward strand.
TAAATTGTGGGTTTTCTTTTTCTAAACAATGAAAGATGTCTTTTTTCTCTTTTTCTTTAAATAAAAATGCTAATTAAAATATTTGTAGGTGATGGAATAATATCATCAGCCACTGATAGTCTCCATATAGACAGACTGCCTGTTCTTTAGCCAAAGTCATCCGTTGCTGTCACACAACGAATGACGTACGCGATCTTGGGTTTAATATGTTAAAAAATGAATGCAACGTCTTCTCTTTCTCTTCCCGTTATAAGGGATGAGGTCCAATGGTACCAATCATCTGCCCTGCCTTGACCACGATACTCCTCTACGTCCCTCTGTCCTTAGCCAACTCTCTTCACTGTGTAACCACCCTCACCTTATTGATATCCTTCATCACACAATCTTCCCATCACAGCCGTGGTCTACCTCTTTTTGATCTCCCTCAACCTATCCATTCTCTTTGCCATTCTTTCTTCTCCCATCCGCACCAAGTGTCCAGCCCACTTCAGCTGGCCTTTTACTAATCTTCCCATCAAGCTTACTTGCACACCAATCTCCTCCCTCAGTTCATCCATCCTCCTTCTATTCACCCTCTTTGGTCCCACAATCTTCCTGACCCCGTTGTTCTTGCTGATCTTCAGTCTTTGTTGTCTCTCTGTCATTGTCACCTTCTCCAGACTGGAAAGGTTGGCCGGCATCACACAGGACACCAGAACTTTCCTTTTCAATTTCCCTGAAAAATTTACGTTTTCCAACAAACCCTCCACCCTTCTCCATGCATTCACACCCACCTTGATCTTACTCCACACCTCTGCCTCCAACCTCCCATCTGCAGTCACTGTTCTCCCCAGATACTCAAACCGATTTCCCTGTCTGATCTCCTTCCCCTCTAACCTGATATTAATTTCTTTCCTCTGCTTCCCAACCAACACCACCTCCATTTTTTCCATACTCATCTTCAGCCCATGCTTCCCGAATGCCTCCTTCCACTCCCCCAGTACCTCGTGCATATCCTGCTTGCTCTCTGCCACAACAGCCAGATCATTCGCATACAACATCCTCCCCAGAATACCTTTCATTTTACCTTCCTACTTACCAGCTCCATCACCATTATAAACATGAGTGGGATGAGAGAGCTACCGTGCCTCAAACATGTTCATGTTGAACTCTTCTGATATCCTAGAACCAACCAAAACTCTTCCCTTCATTCCCTTGTGCATCCCTTCCACCAACCTAACTTCTGCTTCCAGTCCTCCCATCCATCTCAGTGTCGCTTTCACCATCTCTCTCGGGATCGTGTCATTGGCATTCTCCAGGTGCGAAAATGTAAATGCCAATTCACCTTGCACCTCCAACCTCTTCTCCATCAGCTGTCTCAATGTAAACATCCCATCTGTCATCCCCCTACCCTTTCTTAACCCCTGTTGCTCTTCGCTGATCTCCATCTCTACACTCTTCTTTATCCTCCCTTCTAGAATCCTCTCCAGTACCTTCATGAGATGACTTAGGAACGTAATGTCTCTGTACTTCCGCGGATCTTGAGCATCGCCCTTCCCCTTCCATATCGACACAATTAGTCCTGTCCTCTAATCCTCCGGAAAATAGCCCTATTTCTGACATACATTCAACAGCCTTTCGTCCAACTGACTCTGACTTAACCCACTGTGATTAACATCTCTGCACGCACCTCATCAATGCCTGGTGCTTTTACCTTCTTCATCCTCTTTTATACCGTCTGCACCTCCTCCTCCGTGATCTCCACCAACTCCACTATCCCCTCCACAGAACAAAGAAGCTCGAGCTTGCCATTGCTTCCTCCCTGGTTCAACAGCTCCTTGAAATATCCTTCCCCCACCTGCAATACTAACACCCTCTTTGTCAATAGCCTCCCACCACCATCCTTAAACACCATCCCCTTCCCTTCATGTCCTTACTATCCTCATCCCTGTCACAAGCCAATTTATTGATCATCTTATTCCCATACCACCATCCTTTTTCAACTGTTGTATACATCTGCTTCCGTATCATTCCTTGCCTTATCCACAGCTCTCCTTGCTGCATTGTTCTTTTGCCAGGGCAGGTGTAGCAACCATGCATCTGGTTGTCTCCTTTTATCCTTATCTTCTCGATCCATGTCCAAACCTCCTTCTTTTTACCAACTACCTTTACAACTTCCTCCATCCACAATACCTGGTTTCTATCCCTTGATGATGCACCCTTTCCTGAAATCATTCCACACAAAACTTCTGCAATTTCCCTAATCGCCTCTTTGTACTTCTTCCACCCTTCTTCCAAAGCTTTGGCTTCTTTTCCAATTTCCTCATACCCGGTCATCATCCTCTCCTTATACTCTATGGTGACATTGTCCGTGCACTTCCCCAACCTTATCATATTCCGACCCCTGCTCTTAACTTCCCCTCCTTTTCTGCACGCGCACAACAAACACCAAAGGCTTGTGGTCAGTGATGCCATGCTCTCCCACCTCCACCTTACATTCCTTGATCCTCCACAACTGTTGTTGTTTACCGACCAACAAATCCAACTCCAGTCTCTGCTGTCCACTTCTGAAAGTAATTTTGTGACTCCTCAAAGATCAAAATCTGAAAATACACATATCCAATCATTACGGAATTTTTCACTTTCCTTTATTGGGGGGAAAAAGAATCACTGCTAATGAAGTCACAAATTAGTGAATTTGCAAGTAATTTCTGTGGAGGTCACCTTGTCTTGTGCTTGTGGGTTCAAGACTGATTATGAGATAAGCTGCCATTGCCTGAGGGACAAAATAGAGAGAGACTTGGAGAAATAAGGGATTTGGGTGAAGAATAAGGGCAAGGGGGGGGACACAAGGGGTGAACAAGTTGGATACAGCTGCAAACTCTCAATTCACAGAAGAGGAAGGAAAAAATGGAAAATTGGAAGAGGTGGGCTTAGGGATGGAGAGGTGAGAGTAGGGGTGGGGGGAGGGGGGTGTCAGAAGAAACAATCATGTTTGTAGATGGGAGGTGATCCAAGATGGTGGTGAACAGCTGTCTGGAAGCCCTGGAAGAAGTTGGGCCCACAGGTGGGAAAATAGAAGAACAAATGAGTGGAGGTGAGCAGTGATTTTCTTTTTTTCGCCAGAGGAGGGTTCCTGGCAGAAAGTGTGCTCCATAGAGAAACCTGGGAGGGACAAAGCCAAGAGGGAGCAGACATACAAGACCAAAAAGGAGGCAGTAGAAGACAGAAAGACCACCAACCTGTTTGGGATGTGAAAGTGATAGGCCCAGAGAATCTCACACTCTCACTTTGTATATCCAAAAAAAGACTTTCACATCCTGTTGGTTGTTATCTCCACTTGCAGGTTTCAGGAGGTGGGAGGGAGTTCTTCCAGAACTCAAAATCACCACCTCCTTTTTGGTAAAGGATCGTGATTCATGAACCAAATTGTGAAACTGTGGAGTCATCAGCAAAGATATAAGAGGATTTTGCAAAGAGTTGTGGTTGGTGAAGATTAGGAATAGGATGGGGGCCCAGAACAATGCCTTTTGATACTACAGCTTTGACAGGGAGAGGAGATGAGAGGATCCCATTGAGAGCCACACTTTGGCTATGAGAGTGGAGGAAGTCAATAAGCCATGTGTGGAGGCGGCCTTGCAGCCTTATGTGCCACTTGGCCCAAAGAGGATAAATGATGACGATTATGGAGGTGGCCTTCGAAGCCAAAGGCGGAGAGCTTGGAGAGCAAGGCGAGGTGCCACATTGAATGTAATATTTGAGATATGTCTTGAGAGAAAGCCCTGATCTCATGTCTGACATTGAGGGCTTCCATCCATTGTTGGGAGAGCAGAAGTAGTATGTCTAGGGTAGAATGACTTGGTCTGCATCCTAACTGATGGCCTGTTATCAGGCCAATAGAAAAAACAGAAGGATTTGATGTCAACTGTAATGATGGATTGAATGACTGTGGATCGAAAGTCGGCTAATAGGTCTGTAGTTATAGAGATCGGTTTTTGTGCAAAGTTTATGTAATGCAGCGATGTTGGCTGACTTTCAACCAGATGGAAGATGACCGAGGCCAAATGATCGGGGGGAAAGAGCAGAAAGAGTTTGCACAGGAGCAGCAGAGCAGGTTTTTAGGACACGTGTGCTGATGCCATCCGGGCTGGTTACAGAATCAGTCGAGGGTTTCCAGAAACTTAACCTTATCAGGTGCAAAAGACAGAATCCAGGAAAAGTTGGTTGTGACTGGATTGGGTTGGTACCGAGAGTAAAGGCTTGGGACACAAGATTTGAAAGCAAACACGGAAATGAGGCATTCGGCCTTCTCTCGAGCAGTCGGCCGTGGTGCCATTTGAAGTAAGGGAAGGGATGGAGGGGAATCATATTCCTGAGACCGACTTAACAAGGCACCACCAGGTTTTTGAGGAGGGTGACAAGTTTGACATTTCAATCTGGAAGTAGGTCAGATATTGGTTTCTGGCTCTCCTGAGAGTGGACACACATTTGTTGCAGGATTTGTGAAGTGATCTTTGGTTGCCTTCAGTTGAATTTTCCTTCCAGGAACAGAAGGCAGAATTCTTTTCAAGGAAACTGCCTCAATGCAGCATTCAGTGTACTATGGGCGGGAGGAAGAGTTTGATAACTGAAGACGAGATGGGATGACGTAATAGAGAAGTTTCTGAGGAAGCATTCCCAGGCTGAGTTAATATCAGGGGTGGCAGATATAGGAGACCAGTCCTGAGATGAGATGGTGGCTTGCAGTCCTTGCCATTCTGCCTGAGTAAAATGCCAGACTCGCTGGCACTGAGGTTTCTCTCTCGGAATAACCAGAGATGTTGACTCTCACAAGCATATGATCAGATGAACCAATTGGAGCAGAGAAAGAGCAGGAAATATCAGCAGGAAAGTTGGGCATTACTAAGTCCAGAAGGGAGGATTTGTTATTTGGAGAAATATGGGTTGGAAAGTTTAGATTCAGTCATGCCCATGGGGTCAAAGGTCCTTTGCTGCAATGGTTGAAGAGGTACCAACACCCAGCCAATTGGCATGGTGACAGTTGAAATCACCACGAGAGAGAGAGAGAGGGAGATGATTAAAGTTGGTTCATTTTGGCTGATAGAGATAGATATGTAAATGGAGTTGTCACTGTGAGGACAGTCCAATAAACAAGAGGTGGGAGGATAAATTGCAGCCAAAGGTACTTCTGAGGATTTGGAGGTGTCAGAGCCATAGACAGACAGTAAGAAACAAACAGAGTGCTTGATGTGAAGTGCAGCTCTGCGGCTGGGACAGGGTTCAGGCCTGTCAGACCTGAGGAGACAATAACCAGGGGGAGATACAAAGTAGTCAGGGACATCGTGTGGGACGAAGTATAAAGAAATGATCTCTGGTTTATCAGCAGTGGCCTGAATTGAGAGATCTGTCAAGTTGGAGTGGAGGACTCGGATGTTTGAAGTCCACACATGAGTTAGGGACTGGGGAAGAGGTGCTGTTGCAGGGTTAGGATGTGGAGAGGGGTTGGGAAATTAGGAGAAGGGGTGGGGAGGGGAGGAAGCTGGGAGTGGGTGAGGTGGGGATGGGGGCAGCTGAGAGGATGCAGGACGAGGGGATAGATGAGAGAGGGTGTGGTGAGGGTAGGGTGAGAGGGAAGCTTAAAGTGGGGTCATGAAGTGGGGGAATGCCTGAGAGGGGCACACCGACGAGGGGTGGGGTTGAGAGCATGTGGACAATGAGATGATGTGGAAGTGGTGGGGTACTGACATTGAGGGATATGACTGTCAATGGACATGAATGGGAGTTAATGGTCATGTGCTGGCACCCTCTGTATACTGGACTTCTCATGATTCCCAATTTTGATATATAGAGACAGACATCACAGAATGGGGTGGAATGAATATTTATTAAAGGCATGGAGATAATTGGTGGTGTACGTATGAGGGGACGGACAGTGGACCAAGTGTGTGTGAGTGATACAGGTTTGGGAAAGAAAATTTGTGAAGAAGAATAACTTTGTGGGGTGTTTCTGATGGAGAAATAAGGACCGTTAAGCACTTTAAAATGTTATTAAAGGCTTTTAAAGTTAGAAGCAAATAAATCCAATAATATTAAATTTGAAAGTACAGTATTGAGAAAAGATGAGATAAAGAATGAATGAAGGAAGGAAATACAGGCAGAATCAGTTGATTATTTTTTAGAGCGAAGATTAAAAACCAGGAGCTGATACTCCAGTGCCCCGTCTTTTCGGTGGTATGAGAAATAGATCTGTGTAATTTGAAAGCTAAATCTTGAACGTTTTTTGAAATATTGCGTACATAAGCTAAGTTACTGAGATGGTTGTCATGGCAACATAATTCAGCCAATTACAGCTGTGATCTAATCAGGTTGAGATAAATATCATGAGAATAGATACCTGCAATATGAAAGCTAAATGTTCAACGGTTTTTGAAATATCAAGTACACAAAAGTACATGGACAGATGATCGGTTGGTCGGACGGAGCTCATTTTAATGTCTCCATCTCTGACCTTGTTGGAGAGGCGGGGGACAAAATTTTGAATGTAGGAAGGGGAATATGATAAAGTTGAGGAGAGCGAAAGGACAACACTTTGGTAAAGAACACACTGCGTCAGAGCACAGAGACAAAATTTGTACTCCAAGTAGCTGTTCCTTTGCGAGTAGACCAGACACTCCAACCATCCATCATTTTTGGACCATACTCTGTGCAAAGCGTTGGTGCTGCCTAAGTAGTACTCCTTGGCTATTGGGCACAATCCTGGATGGTCGCCGCTCCAACACAGGATACCAGCAAGTTGGCACTCATTTTGCCGACTCAGAGGATGACAGGCAAAGTCAACCCCACCTGGTATTAATTCAACAGCCGAGTGGGATTTGAACTCAGGATCCAGACACTCACAGGGACATAAATTCGACAAAACGCCTCAACAAGGAACGGCGAAACATGGTAATCTGGATGAAAACACAACCAGCAAACACAGGGACAACAAGTGAAATCCTTCAATACAGCGCGTGTGGTGAATCAAATGAGTACACTAATGTTAAAAATATGCAATTTATGCTTTTTCAGTTGAAAAACAATTAAAAAGCGTACTTAATATTTGAAATGTAAAAATCTTGTTATTATTGTGATAAGCACCTTTATATACAGTGGGGAGAACAAGTATTTGATAACACTGCCGATTTTGCAGGTTTTCCACTTACAAGCACGAGAGAGTCTGTAATTTTATCATAGGTACATTTCAACTGTGAAAGACGGAATCTAACAAATATCCTGAAAATCACATTGTATGATTTTTAAATAATTAATTTGCATTTTATTGCATGAAATAAGTATTTGATCACCTACCAACCAGTAAGAATTCTGGCTTCACAGACCTGTTAGTTTTGTCTTTAAGAAGCCCTCCCATCTCCACTCATTACCTGTATTAACTGCACCTGTTTGAACTCGTTATCTCGCATAAAGACAGCTGTCCACACTCAATTCAATCAGACTCCAACCTCTCCACAATGGGCAAGACCAGAGAGCTGTCTAAGGACATCAGGGACAAAATTGTAGACTTGCACAAGGCTGGATGAGCTACTACAGGACAATAGGCAAGCAAGCTTGTGAGAAGGCAACAACTGTTGGCGCAATTATTAGAAAATGGAAGAAGTTTCAAGATTCACAGTCAATCTCCCTCGGTCTGGGGCTCCATGCAAGATCTCACCTCGTGGAGCCTCAATATCATGAGAAAGGTGAGGGATCAGCCCAGAACTACAACGGCAGGACCTGGTCAATGAACCTGAAGAGAGCTGGGACCACAGTATCAAAGAAAACCATAAGTAACACACTACGCCGTCATGGATTAAATCCTGCACGCACGCAAGGTCCCTCTGCTCAAGCCAGCGCGTGCCAGGCCCGTCTGAAGTTTTGCCATGACCATCTGGATGATCCAGAGGAGGAATGGAGAAGGTCATGTGGTTGATGAGACCAAAATAGAGCTTTTTGGTTTCAACTCCACTCGCCGTGTTTGGAGGAAGAAGAAGGATGAGTTCAACCCCAAGAACACCATCCCAACGTGAGCATGGAGGTGGAAACATCATTCTTTGGGATGCTTTGCCTGCAAAGGGGACAGGACGACTGACCGTATTGAGGGGAGGATGGATGGGGCATGTATCATGAGATCTTGGCCAACGAACCTCCTTCCCTCAACAAGAGCATTGAAGATGGGGCGTGGCTGGGTCTTCCAGCATGACAACGACCCGAAACACACAGCCAGGGCAACTAAGGAGTGGCTCCGTAAGAAGCATCTCAAGGTCCTGGAGTGGCCTAGCCAGTCTCCAGACCTGAACCCATAGAAAATCTTTGGAGGGAGCTGAAAGTCTGTGTTGCCCAGCAACAGCCCCGAAACTTGAAGGATCTGGAGAAGATCTGTATGGAGGAGTGGGCCAAAATCCCTGCTGCAGTCTGTGCAAACCTGGTTAAGAACTACAGGAAACGTCCTGATCTCTGTAATTGCAAACAAAGGTTTCTGTACCAAATATTAAAGTTCTGTTTTTCTGATGTATCAAATACTTATTTCATGCATATAAATGCAAATTAATTATTTAAAACATTACAATGTGATTTTCAAGGATTTTTGTTTTAGATTCCGTCTTTCACAGTTGAAGTGTACCTATGATAAAATTACAGACCTCTACGTGCTTGTAGGGTGGAAAACCTGCAAAATCGCAGTGAATCAAATACTTGTTCTCCCACTGTATAACAGAAGGAATGAAATCGTTCGATACAGCGTGGCAGGAGGCCGCAAAAGAATGATGTAATTAAATTTCAACTATAATTGCATGCACGAAACACTTGTTTTATGGCTAATATTAAAGAGAATGATGGCATAAGAAGACTTAGCTTTCTGCGTTCGGCGCGAAATGCATGGTGGATGGAAATGACGTCTTTTGTTCGTTCGTACATGAGAGGGGAGCGTTTCTTCGTTTTTTTCCGTCAAGCAATAAATTAAATGGTTTTCACATATATAACACATTAGTTTCACAAATTTCCATTGAAATACTCGGGTATTTCGTCAATTGTCGCCATTTCCGCTCGAGGTTACGCACTGCATCTACCGGACGGCCGTCATTGGCTGTCTTGAGGCACGTGGGTGGGGGGGGGGGACACCGGACACACCGGACCACCGGAGACGTGGTAGACAACGCCAGGGGACATTTCAAAGTCGGTGCAATTGTATACAGCGCACGCGCTGTAAAAGATAACAGATAGACAGGATGGATTTAGGCCGGTAAACTTAGCTTTGATGAACTCAAAGGAGGCACTAGATGAACCAACGTCCAGTGCGCTCAGATCTGGAAGTGTTCGCCAATCATTTGAAGACACCGTTGACAAGAGGCAAACCTTTTGTTCGTGGTGATCTAAGCCTCATGGCAGAGCTTGTACACGTTGCATTTGTATGACAGGACATTAGAAGATATTAATAGACACTGGACAAATCAACATCTTGTACAACATTTTCTTCTTGCTCTCTATTGAGTCAGCACACTTTCTTGCTGCTCCATTCGTAATCTAATGCTTTTGAGTTTTTGTAAAAAGCTTTGATTTGAAACATGACACTGGCAACCACGAAGCACATATCGGAAATTAAAGGGGGTGTGGGGGGGGGAAGCTGAAAAAAAATCAATGATGTGGCTCTGATTGTCCATCTGCACTTCCGAAAAACACAGCTGTCCAGGTTCCTGAGACAAGTGATTTCTTTATAAGGAGGAGAGAGAGAGAGAGACGAGAGAGAGAGAGAGAGAGAGAGGAGAGAGAGAGAGAGGGTGGTGGGTGAAAGGCTGGGGGGGGGGGCGGAAGAGAGAGGGGAGAGATAATTTATTGACAAAGGAAGGAAAACTCATTTAGTCACATGTTTACTTGAGAGTTGTCTCGTTTGTATTTGATTGTTGTTGGAGTCTCATGTAACAATTAACTGTTGTTCTGTGACAATACCAGGTAGGGCGCTGCATCCTGGAGCATGCTTCCTTTCAATTGGGATGTAAAGTCGCTTATTCCATCTGCATTTGTAATATCCCAGGATATCTATTTAAAAGAGTATATGTGCTGGTATTCTGGCCAAATTCCCAGCTTGGAGTTCGCCCAACTTGCAGTCGGTAGGAATGCTGGGATGTGGATATGGCATGAGCATGATGGGCCAAATAGCTTTTAGATCTTCTTCTTGCATATGGCAGCTTGGCTGCGGGGTAGCTATCATTTTGTTGGGGCGCAACTATGCCACTGTTGCTGTGTCTATTCCAGTACACTGGTACTCATTTCACTGACCTTGGAAGGATGACAGGCTGAGTCAACCCCACCTGGTGTTAA
>CM068961.1:44788467-44804759 GCA_035128595.1 Eptatretus atami
GAAGAGAGACTACGGATTGAGATTTTTTACCTGCATAGTCCGGAACGTCAGTTGCGGCTGTATGGACATGTGGCTCGTTTTCCTGACGCTGCTGCTCACCAAATTCTCTCAGCGAGGGAGTTCATGATGTGGAGGAGGCCGTGGGCGACCACGTGCCTCGTGGTTGCAGAGGTTGACCATCATCTCAAGGAGATTGGGATGGCCTGGCTCTGCCTGGGGATGGCCAGTACGAGGCCCCTGATGTACCCGGCGGAAAGTGGACGCAAGCGACGCGCTGGTTCTGGCACTGCTCCATACCTGACTTGACTTGTTTGAGCTATGAAATGGTCACCATCTGTTCCTTCAATAACCTATCGGCAGGTTCTTGGGATTAACTTATTGGGTGGGAATTAGAGCATTTTTTCGTTTTTCCTACCTGTTTTCTTTACTTAGCTGTTCAGCATACAATGTTTTCAGTGAAATGGACATGGCATTGGTTGATGAACACCTGTGCTAGTGATGTCGACCATTTACAATAACCGTGGAGATCTTCCTTCTCATATCTTCCAAAAAGATTATATTATGAAAAAAAAATTGCCAAAATTTTTGTATGTCTGTGTCCCTTCCTTTGTTCTTGATCTATCGATTATTGTGTCTGTCATTAGTGTGTTCCTACCTCCATGCTTTGTTTGCCCAGTGCATTGACCTCTGTCGCTTTGATGCCTTGCTTTTCCATGAACCTTGGACCCATGTATTACGTGTTGTTTTTATTTGCATCTTCACAATCAGCAGACATTGCAGTAAATGAAACCCGCTGAAGGCTAAGCTTGTGTTGGCTCAGTGGTTTAGGGTGGCTGGGCTTGGGATCTTAGGTCTGAGTTTAAGGCCCCGTTTGGCTGCTGACAATGTCTGCTGATTGTGAAGATGCAAATAAAAAACACTAAATACAGAGGTCAAGGTTCATGGAAAAGCAAGGCATCAGAGGGACAGAGGTCAATGCACTGGCAATAAAGCATGGAGGTAGGACACACTAATGACAGACAAATAATGGATAGACAAGACAAAAGGAAGGGACACAGACATACAAAAAAATTATTGGCAATTTTTTTTTCATAATATAATCTTTTTGAAGATATGAGAAGGAAGGATCTCCACGGTTATTGTAATGGTCGCATCACAGCAACAGTGTGTTCATCACCAATGCCATGTCTTTCACTGGAAAACACTTTATGTGAACAGCTAATGTAAAGAACAACAGGTAGGGAAAAACGAAGAATGCTCTAATTCCCCCCAATAAGTTAATCCAAGAACCTTGCGATAGGTTATTGGAAGGAACAGAGGTGACATTTTCATAGCATCAAACAGTCAAGGTCAGGTATGGGAGCATGTGCCAGAACAGCGCGTCGCTGCTCCACTTTCCGCCGGTACTCCAGGGCCTCGTCTGGCCATCCCCAGGCAGATGCCCAGGCCATCCCAATCTCCTTGAGATGATGTCAACCTCTGCAACCACGAGGCACGTGGTCGCCCACTGGCCTCCTCCACTCATGAGACTCCCTCGCTGAGAGATCTGGTGAGCAGATCAGCTCAGGAAACGAGCCACATGTCCATACAGCCGCAACTGACGTTCACGACTATGCAGGTAAAAAATCTCATCCGATCTCTCTCAGCAACCGCTGTTGGACACAAAATCCGACAGCGAAAGCCAAGATTCTCCGAAGAGACCTGGTACCAAAGGAATTAAGTCTCCGTCTCAGATCCTTGTCAGAGTCCAAGTCTCGCATCCATAGAGCAAGATCTGGGAGTACCAAGGACCTGAAGACTCGGACTTTCGTCCTCACGCACAGGTACCGGGCAAGGCGCCAACCCCATGATCCAGTGAATCCATGACTCCCCAGGCCCGACCCAGACGTCTATTGACCTCTGACGTCTATTGACCTATTGACTGAAATCAAACATTCATGATGCCAAAAAGAGTTTGGATAGGCATTGGGACTGCAGTGAAGCATCGAGTTCATTTATTATCCTGCGCACGTGAAGCGAAAAGTGGGGTTAAGCAATTGGTTTACTTGTCTGTCTGTCTGTCCTGTCTACAAACATCAGTTTATGATCGAAGAACAACTTTATTTCAATTGAATGTTATATTTTGAACACGAATCGGAAAAGGAATCTGTAGTTTAGCACCACTTTGGCTCTGAATTTGTCTCGTCCACGGATGAACAGAGAGGAGTGAGATGTTTTTACTCTGCCTGTCTGGCAATCAAACAAAATTGAACATCATTCCAACCAGGAAACTTACTGTTTTTAAGGACGTTATAAAGGACACAAACAACAGGCGTGCATGACTCACGTGACATGTTAGATAAGGTGGTGTTAAAAGACGTTGCATCATCGGTGGTGAACCTCCAGAATTTTTTTGTCTACAACCTTTAAAATCTTTATTTTATTTAAATTTAATTATATACTTGAACAACTGCAGAACACAAATTGACTTTGTGGCACTTTCAAAACCCTTCCATTTAGCAGTACTTAGAAAAATATTACGGCATTTGACATCATCATGACCAATCAAATTTGCTGCTCGGAGACCCCACCCGTGTCCTTTTTTTTTTTTTCTCAAGACAGCACGGGGTAATGTGTTCTATGAACTCTCTAGCTTGTCGTTTGTTCCTTATTCATTTCCAACCCCTTGGGCCAATTTTCGCGAAGATTGCTGTACCATATTATTTTCCACAGCCATCAGCGGCTGAATTTGAGATGGCCCAATATCCAAATCTGTTCATAATATGTTAGGCTATTAGTGTGCCAAATTTGGTGCTTTCCTCACAAAATGCACAATTGTTATGCTATATTTAGCTAAGTTGCCCCACTATCAGTGGGTTTTTAGATCCTCGTGGAGGATCTCTAATTCTTACTCACGTTGTTGTTCTTGTGGACTTTTTTGTTTCACAGCCTACAGTTTTCATCTAAACTTCCTGAAACTTGGCATATATATGTAAAAATTCCCTGCGCAGACAGTAACCATCTCCGATTTTGAAAATTCCTCCGAGAAAAAAAGTTATGACGTCAAAATATCTCCGCTAATGGAAATCACCTAAAAAATTATCTCCGAAACTAGGCAAGCTTTTTGAATTTTGTTTGCGGGAATCAAGCCGGGCATTAGCACAGATAATTTATCGCAAACCTGATACATCACAATGACGTCATATTCGTTTTTATGACGTCATCATTAAGAGGACGAGGATCTTAGCTCATTTGAGCTTGTTTTTTTTATCTGGATGTTTCTTCCCTTCACCCATTCATCCTCCAAGCGACTCTGTCTGTTTTGTCCCTGTGCTGTTCGTTCCCTCCTTTCCCCAGTGTTCATATATTTATGAGTTTGCTTATTTTTGAGTTTATCTTAGTTAACAACAATCTTTTTGTCGTTTTACAAAAGTCTAAATAACTTAAATATCCTGTACACAAGCGTTTCATCAATGTAGTCCATGCATGGGGTTACACAGCACGGTGCAAAGGACGTGTATCCTCGGGCCTCGAAGTGTCGAAACAGGTTGTGTGGAGCAATGAGACCAGGTACACATTGTTCAATGTGATGATAGGGTGTGTGTGTGTGTTGAAACACCGATTATGGGCTCCACAGAAAATAACACAACATTTGAAAGAAGTGGTTGTGTGGGTGCCATGCACGAGGAGTGGCAACAAATCCCAGGTCCGAGCTCACTCACCTAAACTGGTATCAGACTTTAGATAAACAAGGGTCCATGCTTGGACGATGGAGACCACACAAGATGTCAAATGGCCAGAAACCGAAGCTTGTTATATGTCCCATCACTTCTCACAAGGACATCACATGCAGAACAAGGACGTTGGAAGATATTAATGCACTTTCACGTGCACTAAAAGCACGTCGCTTGTCAATGGAGAAACACATCTGTGGCACACGCAGGATTTGAACCTGGGTTCTCCATATCATGCGCAAAGGGTTCGAATTTTTTTTTGTTTGTTTTGTTCATGTAAAGGATTCCCAGGAATAATTTTCCTTCAATTGTTCGTCGCTCGTCAGAGATGACTGTGCGTTCGTCTGTTCATGGGTTACGCTGATTGGCTGTGTGAGGAGGTACAATTGGCTAGGTACAATGTGACATGTTAAATGTGACATGTTAGTCTAGGTGCTGATGGTAGTTCACATGTGAAATTGAGATTGTGACATGTTAAAGGATAATGAGTCTGCTGATTGGCTAGGTTCAATGTGACATGTGAGATGTGACATGTTAGGCTAGGAGTACCTGATTGGCTATACAATATGAAATGTTAGATGTGATGTTAGCTAGGTACCGTGATTGGCTAGATACAATATGACTGTTTAGATGTGACATGTTAGGCTAGGTACCTGAATTGGCTGGTACAGTGACATGTTTGTGGTACCGATTGCTAGGTCATGACATGTGAGATGTGAAATGTTAGCTAAGTACTGATTGGGCTAGGTACAATGTGACATGTTAGATGGTGACATTAGACTTAAGGTACCTGGATTGCTAGGTTTGAATGTGACATGTTAGGCTAGGTATGATTGTAGGTCAATGGACATGAATGTAAAGTTCTGACTGTTGAGGCAAGTTGTGTCCTAGGTACTCTCGGGCTAGAATAATAGTGACATGTTAGATGTGACATCGTTAGGCTGAGGTAACTGATTGGCAGGTACAATGTGACATGTTAGATGTGACATGTTAGGCTAGGTACCTGATTGCTAGGTACATGTAAATGTGATATGTGATTTAGGCTAGGTAACTGATTGGCTAGGTACAATGTGACATGTGAGATGAGATATGTTAGGCTAGGGTACCTGATTGGCTAGATACATAGTGACATGTTAGATGTGACATTGTAGGCGAGGTGATTGGCTAGGTAAATGTGACATGTTAGATGTGACATGTTATGCTAGGTACATGAATTGGCTAGGTACAATGTGAATGTGAATGAGGTCGATGCTGTGACGGATGTGACATGTTAGGCAGGTACCTGATTGGCTAGGTACAATGTGACATGTGAGATGTGAATGTTAGGCTAGGTACCTGATTGGCTAGGTACAATGTGAATGTATAGATGTGACATTTAGGCTAGTCATGATTGGCAGGTACAATGTGACATGTGAGATGTGACATGTAGGACTAAGGTACCTGATTGTGTTCTAGGTACAATTGTGACATGTGATGGGTGAATGTTGGCGAGGGTACCTGATTGAGCTAGGTACAAGATGGACATGTGAGAAAGTGACATGTTAGGCTAGGTACCTGATTGGCTAGGTACAAGTGACTGTGAGATGTGACATGTTAGCAGGTACCTGAGTTGCTAGATCAAATGTACATGTGAGATGACATGTTAGCTAGGTACCTGATTGCTAGGTACAATGTTGACATGTGAGATGTGACATGTTAGGCAGGTACCTGATTGGCTAGGTACATAAGTACATGTGAGATGTGACATGTTAGGCATATGGGCTAGTACTGTGACATGTAGTGTGAGTTGCTAGTAGTATTGGCTAGGTACAAATGTGACATGTGAGATGTGACATGTTAAGCGTAGGTAACCTGATTGGCTAGGTACTATGTGATGTTAGATGGTGACATGTTAGGCTAGGTATTGATTGGCTAGGTACTATGTGACATGTGAGATGTGACATGTTAGGCTAGGTAACTGATTGTCTAGGTACAATGTGACATGTGAGATGTGACATGTTAGGTCTAGGTACTGATTGGCTAGGTACAATGTGACATGTGAGATGTTGACATGTTAGGCGAGGTATGATTGGCTAGGTACAATGTGACATGTGAGTGTGACATGTTAGGCTAGGTACCTGATTTGCTGTGTGAGGAGGTCAGATGTGATTGGCTCCTGGCAAGATTAAATATTGTATCGTATAGGCTTATTAAATTAAGCTGATATTCGAAATCTAATTCCACATTTGATGATTGGAACTCATGGCCTAAATAATTATGTCCAAATCTGGAGTAAATTTTGAAAAATTAGGAAAAAGCGATTTTTTTTTTTCCTAACCGACATAATTAAATAATGTGGTCCGCAGAATGTGAGGTAAAATGGCTCCAAAATTCACTTTTTTATTTCCTTAAAGGTAATTATTACCACTGCCACCGAAGGTGAAGGAGGTTATGTTTTCACCCACTTTCTGTCTGTTTGTCTGTCTGTTTGTTTGTCTGTGTACAGGATATCTCAAAAAGTTGTGGACAGATTTTGATGAAATTTTGTGGACAGGTTGGGAGTGTTGCAAGGACAAACTGATTAGATTTTGGTGAAGATCCGGACCCGGATCTGGATACGAGAATTATTTAATTTTTAAAGTTATTCTTCACCATTGAGAGAGAGGGCCAAAAATGATGTATTGTTGTGGTGCCGGGGTTCAGTGGCAAGGACGACCGCTAGACGGAGCAGTTGGGCCGTCTCCCCTCCGAACACCCGGAATTGAAGGTCGTCACTCCGGATAACTCTGAAGTCGACAGGTCGCTTAATGGACCGTGGACGCCAATATTTCGACTGCGCGGTTAGGGTCTTTTTGTCTGATTCCAATTTACCTAATTCATGTGTCCAACACCTTTCCCACAACTGAAGTCAAGCTAACATATCTATAGTTCTTCAATTCTTCTTTGGATCCTTTCTTAAATAGTGCTGTGACATTTGTTACTGCCCAATCCTCTGGTACCTGTCCTGACTCCAACGAGCTGTGAAAGACATCCACTAATACCACACTCATCTGCTCTGCCATCTCTTTCAATGCTCTAGGATGCATGTTATCCGGCCCTGGAACTTTGTCATTCCTTAATTTTTTTTTTAGCTACTTCTTCACTTCCTCTATGCACGATGCCAACATCGATATCTTCTAGAAGCCCTTGCTCATCCCCCGAGATGGATACTCTCAGCTATTGGAAGTTTCCCTCATTGTTCCTGTGTAAATGTAGAAGCAAAAACAACAACTATTTCATAAGCCTGTCCTCTCACCATCATCATCCACCAATTCTCCTGGGCTGTGTTCCATTACCAACTTGAAGGGAACTCAGTAGAGCGCATACCTCCACCACGCAATGCCTGATCCAAGAGAACATATCGGGCCCCATACATTTTTGAAATACCGTACTTACCCAGTCACACCCAGTTGTCCCTGGACTCTGTGTCCTTTTCTCCTGACAAGGTGGAGATTTTGCTGTCAAACCTCGACTCAGATTCTGCAACTGTCCAGACGGCATCAGCCACGTGTCCTAAAACCTGCTCTGCTGCTCTTGCTCACCTTCTCTCTGTTCTATTCACCCTCTCATTTGCTCAAGGTCATCTGCCATCTGCTTGGAAATCAGAAAACATTAACACCCTGCAGAAAAAAGGTGCAAACTACAGACCAAACTACAGACCAATCAGCTAATCATCAGCAAGGTCACGGAATCCATCATCACATCAGATATTAAATCCTTCCTCTTCTCCAATGGCTTGATTTCCGATCATCAATTTGGGTTCAGACCAGTTCACTCCACCCTGGATATGCTGCTTCTGCTCTCCCAACAATAGATGGAGGTCCTCAATGCCGGACATCGAAATCAGAGCCATCTCCCTAGACATATCGTGTGTTTTCAACATGGTCTGGCACCCTCCCTGCTCACCAAAAACTCTCTTCCTATAGTATCCAAGGCCATATCACTCATTACTGGTAGACTTCTTCTCCTGTCCCAGCCAATGTGTGGCCCTTAATGGAGTTTCTCTCATCCCCTCTTACTGTCCAGGCTGGAGTTCCTCAAGGCAGTGTTCTGGGCCCTGTGATTTTTCTGGTTTTCATCAATGATCTCTCCACTCTCTGGAAAATCCTCCTTATCTCTTTGCTGATGACTCCAACCTCTGCTGTATCATCTGTCATCCCTTAGATCAGCAAGCAGCAGCTTCTTCACTCTGCAGATCTGGATAAATGCACAAGCTGGTCAACACATGGAAACATGTCTTTTCAACCCTGACCAAATTTCACTCTCACGATGTCTGCTCTCCGAAAGGACCGTCTGGAACTCCCCCCCCCACCCAATCTACTTTCTCAACAATCCTCTTGAAAGAGTCCCTTTCATTCAAGCTTCTGGGTCTCACCATCTGCCATGATCTTTTCGCTGGGAAAGCCACATTTCCAAGCTGGCCTCCAAAGCCAGTTGCCGACTGGGCATCCTCCATTGTGCGAGTCCTTCCTTGGCACACCTGAGCTCCTGACCACATATAAAGCTTTCGTCTGCAGCCTGATGGAGTGCTGCTCTCCCCTCTAGGCTGGTGCTCCTGCCTCTCACCATTCTCGGCTTCACGCTGTGGAAGGGGTCTGAAGGATGTAAATTCTTAAAGGCATCTGAAGGACCTTAAGGGCTCTGATGGTATAAAGGGTCTAAAGGGTCCAAAGTGGTCCAAGCAGTCTAAACTCGAAAGGTTTAAAAGGTACCTTCCAATAGTACGTAATTAATATACGTAGTCACGGTGCAACTGACATTCAAACAGTACGTAATTAAGAGACATATAAGCATGTAGTTTGTCTTTCCACAGATAAACATGAATGGATTATGAGTATACCTAACAGGGGCATGTCTCAAAAATTTCATTGGTTTTAGCATCGTTTTGAATCCTAGTACAGCGGCCATCTATGACGTCACAAAGCACCTCTTCATCTCTTCATCGCTTGCTCTATTTGCCGAGGGGAAAGGAGAGAGGCTTGCAAAGCGGTTGATACTGAACGGCTGACTTGGAAAGCGATAGCAAGCTGCTTGCTAACGGAACACACCCATGTGTTCGCTATTCCTCAATGGTCCACCTCCTCCTTAACCATTTCCTTACCAATACGATTACACATTGTACTTAAACTTAAAGAATGTCTTGCTGTTATCGGCAGAAAGGATCAAAGTGCGGTTCGAGCCAGGTGGGGGCGCTGGTAGTCGGGTTGGGATGCGACTAAGGCCACGAGGTTTGGAGACCTTCGATTGACCGCCTCACCAGTCTTTTGTCCCAGATATCTGACGTCATCTGCGATTCCTCACTGGCTGGACTTGCCAACATTACATAGCAAGCACGACAGTATTGTGTTTTGTGGCATAAAATCCCGATAAAGTTCCTCCTGCCCCGAATGCTCTCATTTCCTTCCTGAAATTATTTCATTTTCCCCACCTGAACCAGCCGGGTGTTTGCTTCGAATGCGGATGTTTTTCTTCTTTTTTATTTTATTACTTTGCCTTCCTCTCGTCTTTGAACCCTTTAAGCATTCCTGAACAATCAGGCCCACCGTGCACCTCGAGGAGTTCAGAGCGAGGTCCACCGTGCATCTCGTGCAGTTCAGAGAGAGGTCCACCATGCACCTCGAGGAGTTCAGAGCGAGGTCCACCGTGCACCTTGTGGCGTTCAGAGCGAGGTCCACCGTGCACCTCGTGGAGTTCAGAGCGAGGTTCACCGTGCACCTCGTGGAGTTCAGAGCGAGGTCCACCATGCACCTTGTGGAGTTCAGAGTGAGGTCCACCGTGCACCTCGAGGAGTTCAGAGCGAGGTCCACCATGCACCTCGAGGAGTTCAGAGCGAGGTCCAGCGTATACCTTGTGGAGTTCAGAGCGAGGTCCACCGTGCACCTCGTGGAGTTCAGAGCGAGGTCCAGCGTGCACCTTGTGGAGTTCAGAGTGAGGTCCACTGTGCACCTCGTGGAGTTCAGAGCGAGGTCCACCGTGCACCTTGTGGAGTTCAGAGGGAGGTCCACCGTGCACCTCGTGTAGTTCAGAGCGAGGTCCACCGTGCACCTTGTGGAGTTCAGAGCAAGGTCCACCGTGAACCTCGTGTAGTTAAAAGTGAGGTCCACCGTGCACCTCGTGGAGTTCAGAGCGAGGTCCATTTTGTTCACTAACAAATAGAGATCTAAATGTTGTGACGTACACGATGCAGACGAATTCTCTTAATAGGATTTAATTTTTAGAAATCAATGAGGACGCGTTTCCTGGTGGCTCCGAGGTACATGAAATTGTCACGACTCAGGCCCCGTCAAGATCCTTGGTCATGGTGACCCAAAGGCACTCATGTGTTGTAACCACACACGCACTCCACCTGTGTGTTGGTTAACTAGTCTTGCCCTTCTATTGACTTTGTTAATTAACTCCAGATTATGAACGTACTGCGAAGGTGAGTTTGTGTTCACTTCGCCGAAAGTTTGCAGTGGTATAAAGTGGCGGTTTGTGTGGGTGGTGGATGATACGAGGTGACGGTTCAACTTTTCGTCACACAACACATAAAGATGCAGAAAAGTCGGGAGGAACAATTGGGGAAATCGGGCTAGGAGGAGAGTTGGGGGAAATCGGGCTAGGAGGAGAGTTGGGGAAATCGGGCTAGGAGAGAAGTTGGGGGAAATCGGGCTAGGAGGAGAGTTGGGGGAAATCGGCGCTAGGAGGAGAGTTGGGGAAAATCGGGCTAGGAGGAGAGTTGGGGGAAATCGGGCTAGGAGGAGAGTTGGGGGAAATCGGGCTAGGAGGAGAGTTGGGGGAAATCGGGCTAGGAGGAGAGTTGGGGGAAATCGGGCTGGGAGGAGAGTTGGGGGAAATCGGGCTAGGAGGAGAGTTGGGGGAAATCGGGCTGGGGGAGAGTTGGGGGAAATCGGGCTAGGGGGAGAGTTGGGGGAAATCGGGCTAGGAGGAGAGTTGGGGGAAATGGGGCTAGGAGGAGAGTTGGGGGAATCGGGCTAGAGGAGAGTTGGGGGAAATCGGGCTGGAGGAGAGTTGGGGGAAATCGGCTGGGAGGAGAGTTGGGGGAAATCGGGCTAGGAGGAGAATGGGGGAAATCGGGCTAGGAGGAGAGTTGGGGGAAATCGGGCTAGGAGGAGAGTTGGGGGAAATCGGCGCTAGGAGGAGAGTTTGAGGGAAATTGGGCTAGGAGGAGAGGTTGGGGAAATCGGGCTAGGAGGAGAGTTGGGGAAATCGGGCTAGGAGGAGAGTTGGGGGAAATCGGCTAGGAGGAGAGTTGGGGGAAATCGGCTAGAGGAGAGTTGGGGGAAATCGGGCTAGGAGGAGAATTGGGGAGAAATCGGCTAGGAGGAGAGTTGGGGGAAATCGGGCTAGGAGGAGAGTTTGGGGAAATCGGGCTAGGAGAGAGTGCAATCGCTGGGAGGAGAGATTGGGGGAAATCGGGCTAGGAGGAGAGTTGGGGGAAATCGGCTAGGAGGAGAGTTGGGGAAATCGGCTTGGAGGAGAGTTGGGGAATCGGTGGAGGAGAGTTGGGGAAATCGGGCTAGGAGGAGAGTTGGGGGAATCGGGCTAGGAGGAGAGTTGGGGAAATCGGCTAGAGGAGAGTTGGGGCAATCGGGCTAGGAGGAGAGTTGGGGGAAATCGGGCTAGAGGAGAGTTGGGGGAATCGGGCTAGGAGGAGAGTTGGGGGTGATATGGGTGGCAAGGGAGAATGTGGCTTGAGTGAAATGGAGGTGGAAAATGGGATGATAATCAAAAGAAAGTGAGGGGGTGTGAGAGTCGAAGTGAGGGGATGAGTGTCGAAGTGAGGGGATGAGAGTCGAAAGTGAGGGTGAACGTGAGGGGGTGTGAGAGTCGAAGTGAGAAGGGGTTAGAGTTGAAGTGAGGGGGGGGTGTGAGAGTCGAAGTGAGGGGGGTGTGAGAGTTGAAGTGAGGGGGGGTGGAGAGTCGAAGTGAGGGGGTGTGAGAGTCGAAGTGAGGGGATGAGTGTCGAAGTGAGGAGGATGAGTGTCGAAGTGAGGGGATGAGAGTCGAAGTGAGGGGTGTGAGAGTGAACGTGAGGAGGGTGTGAGAGTCGAAGTGAGGGGTGTGAGAGTGAACGTGAGGGGGGTGTGAGAGTCGAAGTGAGGGGTGTGAGAGTGAATGTGAGGAGGGTGTGAGAGTCGAAGTGAGGGGGGTGTGAGAGTCGAAGTGAGAAGGGTTAGAGTTGAAGTGAGGGGGGGTGTGAGAGTCGAAGTGAGGGGATGAGTGTCGAAGTGAGGAGGATGAGTGTCGAAGTGAGGGTATGAGAGTCGAAGTGAGGGGTGTGAGAGTGAACGTGAGGAGGGTGTGAGAGTCGCAGTGAGAAGGGGTTAGAGTTGAAGTGAGGGGGGGTGTAAGAGTCGAAGTGAGGGGGGGTGTGAGAGTCAAAGTAGGGGTGTGAGAGTGAAAGTGAGGGTGTGAGAGTGAACGTGAGGGGGGTGTGAGAGTCAAAGTGAGGGGTGTGAGAGTGATCGTGAGGGGGGTGTGAGAGTCGAAGTGAAGGGGGTCAGAGTTGAAGTGAGGGGGGTGAGAGTCGAAGTGGGAGGATGAGTGTTAAGTGAGGGGATGAGAGTGAAAGTGAGGGGGTGTGAGAGTCGAAGTGAGGGGGTGTGAGAGTCGAAGTGAAGGGGGATCAGAGTTGAAGTGAGGGGGGTGAGAGTCGAAGTGAGGGGACGAGTGTCGAAGTGAGGGGACGAGTGTCGAAGTGAGGGGATGAGTGCGACGTGAGGGGTGTGAGAGTGAACGTGAGGGGGTGTGAGAGTCGAAGTGAGGGGATGAGAGTGAAAGTGAGGAGGGTGTGAGTCGAAGTGAGGGGATGAGTGTCGAAGTGATGGGGTGAGAGGCGAAGTGAGGGATGAGAGTCGAAGTGAGGGGGGTGTGAGAGTCGAAGTGAGAATGAGTGTCGAAGTGAGGGGATGAGAGTGAAAGTGAGGGGTGTAAGAGTTGAAGTGAGGGGATGAGAGTTGAAGGGAGGAGGATGAGAGTCGAAGTGAGGAGGATGAGAGTCGAAGTGAGGGGATGAGAGTCGAAGTGAGGGGATGAGAGTCGAAGTGAGGGGATGAGAGAAGAAGTGAGGAGGATGAGAGTCGAAGTGAGGAGGATGAGAGTCGAAGTCAGGGGTGTGAGAGTCGAAGTCAGGGGGGTGTGAGAGTCGAAGTCAGGGGGTGTGAGAGTCGAAGTGAGATGGTGAGAATCGAAGCAAGTGGGGGTGAGAGTCAAAGTGAGGAGGTGAGAGTCAAAGTGGGGGAGGGTGAGGATCGAAGTGAGGAGGGTGAGAGTTGAAGCGAGGGGGGGGGGGTGAGGATCGAAGTGAGAGGAGTGTGAGAGTCGAAGTGAGTGGGGGAGGTGAGGAGTCGAGGAGGGGTGTGGTGAGAGTCAAAAGGAAGGGGTGTAGGGTGAGAGTCAGAGAGGGAGGTGGTGGGAGTGAGATTCAGGTCAGAGGAGATGGTGATATTAGCTATTCGGGGAAAAAAGAATGGGTGACATAAGGGTAAGATTGAGGGAGGGAAGATATTAGGGTAATATAGGGGAGAGGTGATAATAGGGTAAGAGAGGGGGAGAGGTGACATGAGGGGAAGAGAGGGGGAGGGGTGATATTAGGGTAAAAGAAGGGAGGGTGATATTAGGGTAAAGAGGGGGAGGGGTGATATTAGGGTAAGAGAAGGGGAGAGGTGATATTAGGGTAAAAGAAGGGGAGGGGTGATATTAGGGTAAGAGAAGGGGAGGGTGATATTAGGGGTAAAAGAGGGGGAGGAGGGTGATTATTAGGGTAGAGAGGGGGAGAGGTGATAATAGGGTAAGAGAAGAGGGAGGAGTGACATGAGGGTAATATGGGGGAGAGGTGATAATAGGGTAAGAGAAGGAGGAGGTGACATGAGGAGAAGAGAGGGGGAGGGGTGATATTAGGGCAAGAGAAGGGGAGGGGTGATATTATGGTAAAAGAGGGGGAGGGTGATATTAGGGTAAGAGAAGGGGAGGGGTGATATTATGGTAAAAGAGGGGAGGTGATATTAGGGAAGAGAAGGGGAGGGGTGATATTATGGTAAGGGGGAAGTGATATTAGGGTAAGAGAAGGGGAGAGGTGATATTAGGTAAGAGGGGGAGGGTGATATTAGGGTAGAAGAGGGGGAGAGGTGATAATAGGGTAAGAGAGAGGGAGGAAGTGACATGAGGGTAATATGGGGGAGAGGTGATAATAGGGTAAGAGAAGGGAGGAGGTGACATGAGGAGAAGAGAGGGGAGGGGTGATATTAGGGCAAGAGAAGGGGAGGGGTGATATTATGGTAAAAGAGGGGGAGGTGATATTAGGGTAAGAGAAGGGGAGGGTGATATTATGGTAAAAGAGGGGGGGGTGATATTGGGGTAAGAGAAGGGGAAGGTGATATTAGGGTAAGAGAAGGGGAGGGTGATATTAGGGCAAGAGAAGGGGAGGGGTGAGTATTATGGTAAAAGAGGGGGAGGGGTGAATATGGGGTAGAGAGAGGGGAGAGGTGATATTAGGGTAAGAGAAGGGGAGGGGTGATATTATGGTAAAGAGGGGGAGGGGTGTATTAGGGTGAAAGAGAAGGGGAGAGGTGATATTAGGGTAAGAGAAGGGGAGAGGTGATATTAGGGTAAGAAGGTCAAGAGCCAAAGGGATAGAGTGGTGATGCACGACCAAAATCCCATTTTTGAGCTATTTAGATTGTTTGATCTATATTCTCAGCACCACCCCTCAAATTTGAATCTGAATCTAACGATCCATCTGTTTTGTTCAGCAGTTTGTTTGCTTTGATGAGTGCATGATTTATGATTTGTTGAAATAATGAAAGCAATGGGTCATGTGCTGAATTACCATTGGCTTGGTGAGAGAGACAGACCACGAACTGCATGGCCTGTCTCTCCTCTCTCTGTCTCTCTCATCTCCTCTCTTCTCTCTCCTCTCTCTCTCTCTCCTCTCACCCTCACCCCCTTCAACCCTTTCTCACACTCTCTGCAGAGGGTAGGTATATTATGGAGTAGGTTTCAGAAATTGAAAAAGCTGAGGATCAAGCAGTGTTTGACAGCTGTTGAGATAGTTCATAGAGACCCGTGTTGAGGGAGGTGTAATGATGGGTCTACTGTGTGGAGGAAGAAGAAGGGGGGGAGGGTGAGGGAGGAGTGCCACAACGAATGGCTGTCACCCGCGGGCCAATAGTAGAGGCCAAGGCGTCGCGACATGCATAAACATAGCACGGCGGGCGGGCTGCAAGGAGCACGCAGTGGGGAGAGGCTAAACAGTGGGCACAGAGATTGAGAGAGAAGGAGAGGGAGAGGGAGGGAGAGAGAGAGAGAAATAGAAATAGAGGGGCACAGCACGCTGAGGCTGGCAGCGTTCGCACCAGGAACCGCGCCGTGCCAAGGAGCGTGTGTGCAGGGACCGGTGACTTTTGAACTTTTGTTTTTGGGCACAGGTCCAGTGCCGGTGAGCTGGCGAGAATCGTCTGTTGCTTGTGCCCGCGGGATGCCCGTGCAGGCCGCCTTGCATGTCGTCCGCTAGGCACGGCTACCATGGATCGCTGCGGGAGCCCGCTGTGGCCACGGCTTTGCGCCCTGCTCCTGCTGCTGACCAGTGCCCAGGTTGTCTCTCCTAAATTTTTCTTATTTCATTCATATTGTTTGTAGTACCCCCAAATTTGTAAGGTCCATTGTGACACCGACGTCCCTTGTGAGTGGTGATCCACGCAACCCTCCCCCACCCCTTTCACCCACTTTGTCGCGGTTCTGTTTCTCTCCAAACATCCTTTCCCTCTCCCTTGTTACCTTCCCGCCTCGTGCTTGCGGCGTGGCAGGTGGCAGTCGCTTCGGGTCAGTTCGAGCTGCAGGTGAACTCGTTCCAGAACCTCTACGGGGAATTGTTCGACGGTCGCTGCTGCACGGGCCGCAGGAGCGGCCCGGACGGCCGCTGCGTGGCCCCGTGCCGCACGTTTTTCCGAGCATGCGTGCAGCAGTACGCAGCGCGACACTCGTCGCTTGCTCCGCGCTCACCCTGCGTGCTGGGAAATGCATCCACTCTTGTGCTGGGAGGTAATGAGCTGAAGGCGCGCGGCACGGTCGCATATGGGGACACTTCGACTCGCATCGCGGTTCCGTTCAAGTTCGCGTGGCCGGTGAGTACGTGTTTGTGAATGTGTGTTGTCAGTGCGTTGGTGACATTCCTGCAGGTTCATTGAAGGATACCGAACGGCAGAACCGGAGGCGCGTATCTTATCCCAGAACGTTGCTCCCCCTTTCGCAAAACGAGATTCCCTCGGTGCCACCACGAAACGACGACCAACATGACCCTCGCCGGCTGGTTACGCAGGATTCCTTTAATTTGCTCAAGGTGCAGGTACTCGATGGCCTACTTCGATGTCCACCGGCAACCCATGCTGGCACATGAGACGGCCGGTTTACTATTTCCTCAGATGGACGGGGTACTTGATGATGCAACGTCGTCCTGGCGAAGTACCAGGCAGACAGTTTATAACAGTCCTTGTGTTGGGAATCAAACGCCTCAATTGCTGGAACACGCAACCCCCTCTGAGCTATCCCACCAGCCAGGGT
>CM068961.1:44804769-44809769 GCA_035128595.1 Eptatretus atami
GGTTGGGAGGGATGTTCTCCATTCGCTTCCCCCCTCTTCTTATTCATTTTCACTCTTTATTTATTTATTTATTTCTTTGTTTATTTATATTCCTTTTATTTTTCATTCTTGCCATAGTGTTGCACTGCTGGCTTTGCATGCTCCCTCCCCCTCCCAATCCTTCATTCCTGCTGGCTATATCGGTCCCGTGTCGACTGCGCGCTCCTTCCGAACCAACAACAACTCTGTGCGAGATGTCTTTCATTTTTATTTTCTCAATTGCAATGGCACGGACTCGTGTGCCCCATCTATCATTTGTCGGCCTCTCGAATCGGGCGTGCGTGTGGACCTGATATATTTTATTTTTATTTTTTCTTCTTTTTCCAATTTTTGCTCCACACCATGCCCAAGTCGTGAACCAATCTGTTTCAATTGGCCGTGTGTTTATGGGTTTTGCTCTTTGTGTCCATGTGTGTGCATATGTGAAAAAGTGGGATTGGGTAGTGTCACTTCATGCAGGTGAATTGCACTTGTGCATTGGAGACGAGATTGGGGCAGGGAGTGAGGGTACGGGGGAGGGCTCGTTGTTATAAACTTTTACACAATCTGATTTGGGCTCACATGTTGGAATGAACTTTAGGTTCCATTGCGCGTATCAAGTCTAATTCATGTTGGCCGTTTGATGCACCAGGACATCCTTTGAGTTTTTAACACCGGAACAAAAGCTGATAAATTTGTTGGGCTCATGTAGGTTTCATGACATTTGATATCAAATTGCTACGTAAGCTGTTTGTTTATCGTTAGTTGTTAATTTTCATTTTAGTAAAAAAATTTCCTTCCAGTGGCAGCTTTCTCATTTCTTTATGGAGCAAAGTTTGCGTACCTGTAAGGTTAATGTAAAAAAAACTTGATCCAGATTTGTTTTTTTTACTTCTCCCAGAAAGAGCGTTCGCTCAATGATCATTCCTTTCCATTAATTATAATCAGAATGTACAGGTTAACGGGGTCTTGTGTGCACAAGGCTGTGCAAGCCACCACTGTAAATTCCATGCTTATCCGATTCCAAATATCCATAATTTACCAACTCTTGTTTCTTTTTTTTTTCTTTTCTTTCCTGAGTTGAAAGGGTTCAAAGCAGTATCTACCCCACACTACTTCGCTATCTAACTTCTTTGGGATGGGAATGCACACGACAAGTGTGCAACCAGTCGGCGCCTGCCCATCTGTCACTGTCAGTCTCGCGACAGTAGCCGGGTAGTGACTCCGCATCTCCCTATAACAAAGGCTTTTTTCCGCCCGACGTGTTGTGCGTCCCACCAGACACGACCCATACAATGTTAGTACTGCTGCCCAGCCACATTTGCCTTTGCCTGGCGAACACAAGCCCGCTGACCTGCAAGGATGGCCGCCTCCTGGGCTTAGACAAAGCTTGGGAGTGGGAGGGGGAGGACTGCACTGGTGGAAAGTCGTGTTGGTGTCATTGAGCATTTTAAAGTGTTGGTTTGCTGTTCTGGCAGGCATCCTTACGATTTGATTTGTGTTGTTGGGCTCGCACGAGGCTGCACCACCATGTTCCAGTGAGAGCGCATTTTAGACTGGCAAAGTTTAATGTTAATTGTGGCATAAGGGCACAGACTTTGGGCTAAGTCTTCTTTTGTTCTTGCATCTCTGCCGGTCAGTCATTTGGGGTCCCAGTTTAATGGCCGTCGATAGAGGTGTCACGTTTGAGGTTTCATGTGTATGACGGTGTTGCCTCACTACCCTGGTTTACGTATGTTAGATCTAGCAGGTTTTTGGGGGTCGAGGTGTAAAAATGCCCGTCTGAGATTGAATGCACTGGTCTGTTCACTTCGACATTCTCCTTTCCCAACGTTTCTGGAGTTGCTTTGACAAATGGTGTGAAACGATTGGAATTGGATGTTGTCATAGCTGCTATGGGCAAGCGTATCCCTCATGTTCCACACTTCAATCCAACCAACCCCCCCCCCCCCCAAGCACTTTATTCAATAACTTTTCATGTCAAACCTGTATTTGCTCTCTTTGCCTTGGGTTTTTCCACCTGTCCTATCCGTATTTAGATTCTCTTGTAATCTGTTGCCTTCCTTGAACACCCGTCCATTTTATTTTATTTTTTATCTTTCCTCTTCCTTACAACTCTATTCCATCATGAATCTCCACCCTCCATCTTTTTCGCTTCCATTCCACCATCCATCCATCTCACCTGTGAGTAGACATCTATTAATATACCTGCTCAGCCCACGTTTACACCGAGTCGCACTTTGTCACCTCACTGGTACAATAAGCTGATATATATATATATAATATATATTTACAAACATCATCTGAATTCGTCCACCACACCGGATTTGGAACGTGTCAAACCTGTGCAGAGCAGGCCTCATCCATATACAAATGGAAGGTTTGAAATGTTTGACTTTTGACATTGTTTGTCACATACCTGTGCTCCGAAACTCTTTTTGCATTAGCTGGAGGGTCCCCTGCACTCCTCGAAGTAGGAAGGTCCATTTTTGGTCATTGTACTGGTTTGCCACAATGTGATTTATCGGAACCTTTTTTGAAGAGGTGTTTAGTCACCATCTACACCAGGATGTGGAGGACAGGGTACCATGGCAGCAACAAAAATAAAAGAAATCTGCAAAATTAATAACTTGCTCGGTGTTGGATTTGTAATGAAACTCCTTTTAAATGCACAGCAAACCTTGATGTGGCTGCACATGTTGTAAACCTGACTATCAACGAATCTTGACGTTTTTTTAGTCTTGCTGGATGCCTGTGGGTGACATACACACTCTCATGTGCAGCCTTGTGGTTGCTGGGTGCATCATTGGTTAGGGATGTGACTATGCCGCTGATGCAGTGCCCCCTATTACCAGTACATCGGCACTCATTTCGCCAACCTCGGAAGGATGACACGCTGAGTCAACCCCATCTGGTGTTAATTCATCGGCCGACATGGCTCGAACTCGAGACCCTAAGATCGCAAGCCAGCCACCATAACCACTAAGCCAATTCCAGGCTTTGTGGGTGAGATTAAAATCCACTACAATCGGTTGTATATATTGAGCCATAAATAAAGCATTGGAGTTGTTCGCCAGTTATTGTAATAAGAGCAAGAATCTTTTGAGAAGTAAATCGATCGAACCAGGTAACAGCTATCTTTGCCAGGTTCCTCGAGCCAGCGGCCAGGTGGGACTCCTGCCAAGATCCCCTGGGAAGATGTCTGCCCTCTGAGGGTGGTTACCTTGACAATCTGGGTCGGGCACTGATGATCATGATGATGGTGATTAGTGCAGTTGCGAGCAATGGAGCAGTAATCTTGTGTAACCTAGGTGTGTATGTGTGCGTGCATGCCTGTTATAACGCAGAACAGTTATTAATAAAACGTCATCGGGCATAATCGCTTCAAAGAGAATTATGTTTGTGTTTTGTAATGTGGAGTAAAGCAAATTTCCAGAGTACGAGTGGAAATGCAAGAGTTTTTGGTGTTGATGCTGTTGGAACCGCAGTCAAACTGGCACACAGTGGTGTTTACTATTTTCCCCACTTACCTTACACCTTATCTTCCCAACTGTTCGGCCTTATTGCAGCTTCAATGTGCAGGTGAACTCTTCTTACTACCCAAAGGATTAGGGTGCTGGGTTGTGAAATGCATTACCAATGCTATGTTCAAACAGGCCTTTGCTTTTATTATAAACTGGAAATGTAGAGGCAGCAGCCAGAATAGACTTTCATCTTGAGGAGCCACGCTGTGATGCTGGCTGCATTGGCAGGACTGCCTTCATTTTGGTTCTGCAGAATGTGCGTTTCTGCATTGGGCAGTGGCAGCTTTGTCGTGCACACAACCACATGCTTTATTTTGCACACAACCACATGCTTTATTGTGCAGAGCATCGGTGAGTGCCAACTCCTTCCGTTAGTTCGTTGGCATTGATGTGTGTGTGTGTGTTTGAACATCTATTGTTACCTGGGCCACCGAAGGTGGAAGGAGGTTATGTTTTCACCCCTGTTTGTCTGTTTGTGTGAAGGATATCTCAAAAAGTTGTCAATGGATTCGGATGACATTTTGTGGACACGTTGGGTGTGTGACAAGGAAGAATTGATTCAATTTTGGTGAAGATCCGGATCCGGATCCGATAATTTTTTGTGACTCTTCACCATTGAGAGATGGGACCAAAAACAATATCCAGCATGATATTTCAAACGATTGTTTGGCCCAATATGTTCTACTTGATCAGGCATTGTGTGGCACAGGAACGTGCTCAACTGAGTGCCCTTCTAGTTTTACATGTTTTGTAGGATTGGATGAGAAACTGATAAATTGTACTGGTGCGTGGATTTACGGTTACACGAGATGTTCGGTGTGTGATTGATTAAAAGTGTGGAAAACATTGGCCATAAAGATGAATGGTTGGTAATATTTGGCTCAAAAGTAAGGAACTGCCATCTGCCCCCAGCCATCCCCCCCCCTTATGCTTTATACTCACTCCCTTTCCTTAAACTCAGAAGTTTTTCTTTTTTTTGTAGTTTCTTAGTAAAAGCCTTCGTTAGGTGGATCTCATGTTACCAGCACCTTTGTGGGTTGGTCGCCCGAGCCTGTCATCGGGTACCCGCCCCCTCAGCAGGTGCAAGCTTCTGACCTGGTTGAGGGAACAGCTGGTTGCAATTACAAAGCACTGCAATGGCTCGTTCCTCTGCAGCTGGTATATAGAGTGGCCTACTTGCCTAAAGTGCGATGCTGCCAGATGGGTGGATGCACAATCTCTGCTGTTGGCGGGGTCATCTTGATGATGTGTTGTTGATTTTTTTTTTTGTGGCGCAGTAGTCATTTTGGGTGGCATAGGAATGACCTGACTTGACCTAAATTTGGACCATGCAATGTCACAACCTTGTTCTAATTGCCAAGGAGATTGAAGATCTGTCGCTAACGACTGGGCGGGAGCAAACACGGCCATCATATATTGCTTCACGGGGTTTCTTGCCATGGTACAGGCCTCAATTCG
>CM068961.1:44814769-44826466 GCA_035128595.1 Eptatretus atami
ATTTAAAAACAAAGCAGTGATGCTGAATTTGGCATAAAAGGGGTTTACAAGTAGTGAGAGGGGTGTCGGTGAGGTGAGAAGGTTGGAGGAGGGATGAGAGGGGGCATCATTACTCGATCTGGTTGGAGTAGGTGAAAACTAGGTAGAAACTAGAGACATAATTGTTCTTCATTGCCTTTGATCACATGGTGTAATCATTTCAAGCTTGGCATGCATCCCACCCACAGGCATCCGACCTTTGGTCTTTTCACACGTCTTGGCTGTTCACAGGAAGATGACACATTCTGAACATTATCAGAATGGTGACGTCACTTTCTTCGAGGAGAGGCCAATGTCTGCCAGGATAGCACAGCGGATCCTTGTGACATGATGGATCTTTTTGAGTGCATTGTTACTGTGTTCTCACAAAGTTGATGCGTCATTGAGGAAAGATTATGATGTGATCCACAACAATTTTTTTTCTTTACAGGAACGAGGCTCATGGAAGAGCATTGTAGATCTGACAGCGGGGAAAATCTCAAGGGACTGGACGAACAGGAAAAGTGGAGGGGGAAGAGGGGGTGGAAATGCCGAAACGAGCAAGTAATATGGTTGGGTGAAGAAAGATTAATGGGAGTAATAAATATCATGGGTTAGAATTGGGAATGACCAGAGACGGTGGTGCACTGCTTGCTTTTGAAGCACTGGATTGAAGAGTGAGACAGAACAGCCTCTGGGAGGTAGTTGCATAGGTGAGAAGCAAGGAACAAAGGAGTTGAGGTGTGTCGTCAGCCTGGATTTTTGACAGGAGAAGCAAGGAATATTTAAAATTTTTTTTTTTTTTTTTTTTTGTCCTTAACCTTTTTGTTTTTTTGCTCTTGTCATGCCTTTAAGGCCACTAGCAATTATAGGGCGGCCACAGTATTTTCCACGGTCCACAATGTAGCAGTCACATATGTTTTTATTTTTCGGGGAGCCGCAGGGGTATTTAGTAAATTGTGGAGACCGAAAACGTGGGGGTGCCGTAGCGGTCTTTGATTTGATGTCGCACGGTGACCTTAGGGCGTTCCTGCGCGCGGCCATAGAATTTTCAAGGCAGACGCAAGGTGCCCGCAGAGCGACCGCAGGGGGGCCCTAAGGCGAACGTGCGGCCAGACGGACGGTAACGAGTGGGTTTTTTTTAATTTTATTTTTACCAGTTCTTTTGTTTCGGCTTGTCGAATTGCTACGGCGAACGTAGAAATGAAAAAAGTTATAACTCCGCGTTATAATTCCACGGAGACCTACGGCCTGTAAAATATAGCCAAACGGCGTAGGGCCACCCTGAGGCCACCGCAGAAACTCTGCGGCGCCGGACGTTCTTCTGATAATTCAGAGGGCGTACGGCCGCCGTATCCTCGCCGTAGAGCAAATGTGACTTAGGCCTAACCCACAGTGATATGTAATCTAACTGCATTAGCTCAACAGCTCATTGGGCCAAATTATGTCCTGCCAATATCCATGTACTCCTGTATCCCCAATACAGCTGGGTACACATCCAATTCCAGTTTAAACCTATTGACTGTTTCCGCCGCCACTACCTTTCCAGAGAGATCATTCCATGATGCGTTATGAGTTGGTGCAGGGATTTGTGACTTGTTCGGAGTGCCACCGATAATGCCCCTTATCTTCGTCGAAAGACACCATGGGATATTAAATGTCCATTAGAAATCAAAATGACAGACAGGTTCCCAGCTTAATGTTTCCTTTTTGTCCATTTTATTCAGGAATGCTCTTCCATTACATCCCTTGGATTTTCTTCCACTGTCTTTTCTCAGGCAACACACCTGCAGTATCTGCTGCGAGTTTAGTCACTCTCTGCTCTTCCTTTCCTTGATTCTGGTAATGCACTTGCTGCTCTGCATACTTCCTAAACTAAGTGCTGCAGGGGAAACGACTCTCTTCTCTTGTCGTTGAGCCTTTTGCTTTGCAGTTTCTCTTGAATTTTGTTTTTGCAACCAGGCAGCATTCCTTTTTGCAATCTTCTGAGCTTCAGTCGCATGCTCTTTCATCTTCTGCCAATATAATTTGTTGACATTCTGGCATGTCTCATTGTATTTCTTCTCATGCTTACGACATTCTTTCCAGCCCAAGCCTTGTACCTCTCCGCTCTGGTCGTGGGCACTTTCCTTCAAATGCTTTTAATTCACCTGTATCCAAGCAACCTTTTCAACTCTAAAATTGTTCACACTGAATTTTTTTTTTTACAATTCATTACTGTTACATAAAGATAACTAGAGTGAAGCTGATGGCACACTATCGCAGCAAATCCCACGCTTCCCACCTGAAGGAAGTCTAAGGATGGCAAAAAGTCCCACCAGGAATGACCCAATATCAAATTGTGAGTTGAAAACTTTTTCCCATTTTGACCCCGACGACCCCAAATCCCAACCCAGTGGGGACATGAACCGGAGACAAATCCAGGAAATTGTTACATATTTCATGCGTCCACCGATGTTGATTGCATATACAAAGTTTCATTTTAAAATGTGCCGCTAATTGTATTTTTCGGTATTTGACCTTTTGACCCTGGCCCTGCCCCGCCCCAGGGGGTGGGGCCAAAAATGATACTGCCCCTCTTGCACCTTTTTGCCATTTGGTGATGATGGTGACCAAGTTTGGTGAATTTCTGCATGACTGTTTAGGAAGAGAGTGCGTGACGGATGGACAGACAGACAGATGGAGCTGCTTTCAATATTTTCCCATTTTTTTAATTTATTTTTATTTTCAAAAAAGTGTGGGGATAACGACACTACATGTCTGATACAGTTCATAAAGGGTTAATTGGAAATCTGCCATCAGTTGATACGATCATGAGCATGCATTGGTAATGCTTGTCACATTTGGCTCGGCGCCGTAGGGTCTAAAAAATCTACGGCCACTAGCAATTATAGGGCGGCCGCAGTATTTCCACGTCACACATGTAGCAGTCACATATGTTTTTATTTTGGGTAGCCGCACGGGGTATTTAGAAATTGTGGAGACCGAAAACGTGGTGCCGTACGGTCTTTGATTTGATGTTCGCACGGTGACCTTAGGGCGTTCCTGCGGCGGCCATAGAATTTTCAAGGCAGACGCGAGGTAGCCTCAAGGTGCCCGCAAGGCGACCGCAGGGGCCCTAAGGCGAACGTTGAAATATGCGCCGCCGTAAGTTTTTGGGGGTTGGCAAAATTCATTTTTCATTGATAAGAGCCTACGGAAAACGCACGAATAGTGCAAGCCCACCGTACGCCCTACGTACGGTCGACGTGGAACACATCTACGTCATGGCTACGGCTTGTCGAATTGCTACGGCCAACCTAGAAATGAAAAAAGTTATAACTCCGCGCTTTAATTCCACGGAGACCCCTACGGCCTGTAAAAGATAGCCATACGGCGTAGGGCCACCCTGAGGCCACCTCAGAAACTCTGCGGCCGCCGCACGTTTCTGTCAATTCAGGGGGGGGGGGTACGGCCGCCGTATCCTAGCCGTAGAGCAAATGTGACTCGGGCTTAAGGAATGTTTTTTGACTTTACAGGCCCCAGTCTATGCCAAATGCAGATGCATTACATTCTTGTGCATTTCATTGTAATTGATGTTTATTTTATTCATAATTACCCTTACTTTAAAGTTGAAACAAATAGTTTATTTGCTGGTCCATTCAACTCACCTTTAAAAATGAGCTTCCAACCATGAATCCAAAAAGGGTAATAAATTTGCTCCGAAGGTTGCATTTTAACTTGAACATCATCTTTCTTGGCGACGATTAAAAAACCAAAAACCCTCATTACCTCCACCACCAAAGATGAAGGAGGTGATGTTTTCACCCCTTTTTGTCTGTCTGTCTGTCAGTTTGTTACTTGGCAATTATTATTATTTTTTGACAAGTATGTTGATCGCCTCTGTTTGTGTGTGTGTTTATGTGTTTGTTTGCCTGTCCGCTCGCCTCCAACCCAAACTGCTCAACTGATTGTTCTGAAATTCTCAGAGATTAATGTCACCGACCCTGCGACGGTCCCGCATTGAAGTTCCGTAAAATTTGGTCGATCGAAAAGGTCTACATTGGCTAAAAGGCCAATTTGAGCCAAATTTTCTAAAATCCTCAAATTTCACCCCATTGACATGGAATTTGAACAGGATTTGCATATCTGGTCAATGACTTCAAACACCTATTCATTTTGAGGTTATCCCAGGTCAAAAGGTCAACATAAGCCATAAGGTCAACCCAAAATCGGCCAAATTTTTAAATTGTTCCTAAAATTGTCAATTTTCATCCGATTGACTTGAAATTTGAAGACCATTTGCATATGAGGTCGCTGAACTCAACCACATATAAATTTTGAGGTCAGTATAGACCAAAAGGTCAACATAGGCCAAATTTCTAAAATCCTCAATTTTAATCCAATTAACTTGAAATTTGAAAACCATTTGCATATCAGGTCAACTAATTCAACCACCTATTAATTTCGATGTAAACAAAAGCCAAAAGGCCAATTTGAGGCAAATTTTCGCAATCCTCAATTTTCATCCAATTGAGTTTAAATTTGAAAATAATTTACATATCAGGTCAATGAATTCAACCACCTATTATTTTTGTGATCACCATAGGCAAAAGGTTAACATAGACCAAAATGTCAGCATAGGCCAAATTTCTAAAATCATAAATTTTAATCCAATTAACTTAAAATTTGAAGAGCATTTTCATGTCAGGTCGCTGAATTCAACTACCAATTAATTTTAAGGTCAAAAGGTCAACACAGGCCAAATTTCTAAAATTGATATATCGGGCCAAGAACTAAATATATCACTATATCGCAAAAAGTTGTGGACGAGTTATGACAAAACAAGGTGGATGAGTCGAATGGGGGTCAAGAACAAACGGATTGGATTTTGGTTCGGATCCAGCTCATCAGTGGGATACAAAATGTGAACTGTTCCACCTGGCAGAGGTATGCGCTTTACTGAGTGCCATTCTACTTTGTGCTGTTTTGCCAAGTTGTCACTCCATGAGTGATTTTTCATTTGTCTGTTTGTTTGTGTGCAGGATATCTCAAAAAGTTGTGGACGTATTTGGATTAAATTTTGTGGACAGGTTTGGTGTGTGACAAGGATGAACTGATTCAATTTTGGTGAAGGTCCGGATCCGCATCCGACTACTAGGATTTTTAAAGTGATTCTTCACCATTGAGAGATTGGGCCAAAAATGATATCATACTGTTGTATAGCATGATATTTCAAATATGTATTGGGACCGATATGTTCTCGTGGATCAGGCATTACGTGGCGGAGGTATGCGCTCTACTGAGAGCCCTTCTAGTTAACTGTGTAATCGATGCCTAGACAAGGTGAATGCATTGCAGGCATCCTCTGTTGGTTAGCAGCCTTGCAGCAGGTGCTCACGGCATCTTTAAATCCAAAAATACAAATAACCACATACCATGGACACAAAGCAGGAGCCCTCTGGAATCTCTTCCTGGTACAACACTAAAATTGGGAAATTCGATTTTAAAATGTCTTGTGACCATAATATTAGCAATGTGTTTGAACTGTTAATTAATAGCTTTACATTGATCGACTAATTGATGAATATTCTTACAGCAATGAAATAATGGCATTGGCATTGTACCTTCATGATTGTACGATTCATGTGATATCTAGTTTTCTGTTTCATCTTGTGACATTTTTCTCACCAATGCAGTTACGACTATCATGACAAAATTGCTAGCTTCATTGGCCAAGTTTAACCGAACATCCCAAAAGGAAGTGAAAAAATACCCTACATGTTGACACCTAGGTTATGATGACTGATTGGCGTGAAATATGTTGCTGAGAAGCCTGTTTGAATTTGACGACTTTTGCTTCATGTTTTGTTTCTTTCAGTTGATGGAAGTTAAATGCATTAACGCGCACAGTTTTCCACACAATCGTATGCCATCAAAAAATTAAAATTTGACCTTTTCCCAAGAGAATGCTGATTAATAAACATGATATCACGTCAAATATCAGAAATCGGCACGAGCGTCTGCTTTTGCTTGGAAGTTATTCCCTTGTGTTGAAGCTATATCTGGCCTCGCGTTATTCGAATTACCGCAAGGAATTGTCACAAAGTCAATGTGCAAGAGTTTGCAAGTCTCTCATCTGTCAATATGAATGCGCTCTGGGCAAATTTTAATAATGACAATATGGGAATATCACGTTGTATCGATAATACAAAAGGCGATATTTATTTCATTCTTCATTGTTTTTCCCTCTGTGCTGTTAATGGGAACTTGCAAGTCTATGTCATAATTGGATACTGTGCCCACTTTTGGGTAGTGATTCACAGTGCTACCATGTGGAGGTTCTTGTTTTATTTTTTTGTTTGTTTTGGTTTCCACATCTTTCTATCCATTATCTTTCTCTATCTCTCTGTCTCCTCCCCTTATTCTTCCTCCTCTTGTTTGTCCACAGCGGTCGTTCACGTTGGTCCTCGAAGCTTGGCACCAGAAGAATGCAAGCACTGCAGGTGAGTCAATCTGGGCCGGATAATGTGCTAATGCTGGCATCCTTCGGGCTCTGTAAATTTGTGAAGTGATTATTTTTGCTTGTTATTTACTTGCTCATTTGTTTTGTGCTGTGCTACCCATGGGCGTGCCTCACTGTAATGGTTATACATTTTTTTTTTGTACATTCCATCACTACATTTTGAGGCCGGAGGTATCCAAGACCGACTTTAGCGTTATTACTTACTTTGCATTTTGAAGGTCCAAACCATGTATACAAAGTCCTGGGCAGATGTCTGCATACCTTGGCGGTTAAAATACAAATTATCCGCATGGCTTGAGTGCTTGACTGCATACATAGGCAGATGAAATTGTCACGTTTCTTTGAAGTGAAGTCTTTCATCTTCCTCCTCCCATTAGACGATTAGTGCTTCAGTTTTCCTCGCACACTCTGTTTGTTTCATTAATTTAGCTGTTTAATTCACACTTAGTTGGAGGTATTTTGAGGTTATATTTAGCGGTGTAGAAGTTTGTGTTTTTTGGATGGTATGTTATCCTCGCATCATATTTTTCTCTCGTCGACGTCAGACAAATTTTTGGATTGTAATGTTCTTTTGCTTCCATTTTTTGAAGGTTCCATGAGGTGCAGTTTCCATTCGTTTAATGTTCTGAAACGTACCTGCGCACTACCGGACATGTTTTGCGTGGCATGCAGACAGTTTATTCGCTGATGTCGCTGCTTAATTGCTATGCTACTGATGTCTACAATGTGCGATTACATTTTTTTTTCACTTTGCCTGTGAGACTATATCCCTCAGCACATTCTTTCATCTGCAGGTTGAAATGTCAAGCAAAATAGATGACTTGATATGTTAAAAAAAATGTGATTGTATTTGAGCAGAATATAGCACCAAAACTAAGGCTTGGCCTTCATTGGACTATTGTGCCATTGTGCGGATAATGCACCTCAAGTTGCGAACAATGTTGTTTCCATTAGGTTGTAATGGTCTTACGCAACGAGCCTGTTTCCTCATGTTGTTCATTTCATGCGCGCAAACACAATTGATCTATTGATGGGGTTTCTGCCCATTTTAAAAACAGACCCGCAGCCATTTGCCAAAAGAGGAATACTGCGCTGGAAAGTTTCTGGATGTTTCTTCCTTTCATTGTACAGTATTGTAATTGGTCGACTCGAACCTTAAACTTTCACCAACCAAAGCAATACCTGCTCGTGAATTTCAAGGAAAAACAAAATCCCCAGGAAGCTTTCTTTCTTATGAAATATCTTTCAAGATTTAAATAATATACAGTATTCGTTTTAGCATTGTATTAATTGGTCTATGTAACAGATTGTTATAATCTCATTATAATGGAGCTAATGCACAAATTAATATATATATATATATATATACTGTATATTGTGACAAAAACTTTAGTGTGCCCCAGAAAGAAATGATCACTATGTGTAAATTAAACTTTTTGTTTTTTTTTGCATTTTATAGCACAAAACTCGACATTGTTGCCAGCAAGGGCCAAATATGGTTACAGGAGGTCCCAATTTATTTTCAAATGTACAGTGTGTTCAAGAAGAAGGTATCACTTTGTTGAAATATCACCACTTTAAATTGCACATCTCGGAGGGTGGGAGTGCTGATGCTCGTGTCATCAATACCCTAAAAAATATAATTGTCCTGGCAATTATTGAGCTGAAAGAAAAACACAGAGGTAGCCATGATCATTACGACATCTGATTGTATTAAATATTTTACTTCATTTTATGAATAACTAGCAGGGGTACCCAGCATTGTGCAGTGCTGTTCAATCATGTTGGCATTTTGAAAAAAAATCAAATTTTGATTCTTTATTTTTCTTTTTCCTTTTGTCGGAGCCTAAAACATTTCTCTACACCCACTTAAAGGAAGGAATGGGGTTGGGAATCGTTTAATATTACCCTTTACATAGCTGCAAAGGCTAATGCACTAAAGAGCAATTAAAAAAAAAAAATCCAACTTGTTATTTTTAAATTTTCAATTTTTTTTCTCCTCTAAAACATTCCCCGGCACTCACTGATGAACCTCTGAAAGTTTGACGCATATCCATTTGGCCATCAGAAAAGTGGTGACACACACACACACACACACACACACACAGACAAACATCCCTCTTGCAGTATAGATACACCATCTGTTAAGTATCAAACACACGTTTGTTAAGGCAGTCGTGTCATGTCCATGATTGGGTGTCAAATGTTTGACATCACATGTCCATTTTTGCTAATTGTGGACAAGATCTTGCTCCCTCCACTGAGGCTTCCATGTTCCATGGTACTTTTATTTATACTTTTTCATCGCAATTTGGTGTAAAATGGCAAATTAGAGTTTTTTTTTCCCGATTCTGATATACCATACTCTGTTGCAGACTGCCAGTGCTGCCAAAGCAGAATTTGATTTTAAGATTTATTAATTTTCACGTTTGTACGTACTTTGAAAGTTGCCTTTCCATTTTAATTTTGTATTAATATTTTTTGGAAAGGCGACTCCTCCCATGACACTTTTTTTTTTTTCAAAGCAATTTGGTATAAAATGAAATATTTGATGTTAAGGTTTAATAATTTCCGCATTTTGTACTTAAAAAAAAAAAAAATTCTGAAAGTTGCCTTTCCATTTGAATTTTGTATAATTTTTTTTTGAGAAAGGCATTATCAATGGTCTTTAAAACAAGAGTCTTGAGAGAATGTCGAAACAAACCCTCACCTGATCACCCTCCCAAAGTGGAAGCTGATTGCCGAACTGCATTCATTTGTTCTCTGCTTCTCTCGATTGTGTAATAGTGTCCGTGCCCATTGTCTCATCCTCCTCACTTCAGTCTTTCAAATGCGCTGTCCATCACTACTTCATGTGCTCACCCATACATATGCCTATCTCTTTTGCAAACCCTGATTATTTCCCATTTATGTTCCTCTCCAGGCCAGTGTTACTCCTTTTTGTTATTCTTCCTTTCCTCCTTGTGTACGTCCATACTCACTCCATCTCCACATACCCTTGCTAGTTCGTGAATCGGCTGCCCTTTGTCGTTCAGCTCCTCCATGAGCCTAGATCTTTGTAGAGGAATAAAATAAAATAAAATCAAGACAACAGGAGATTGTGGCAACAAGTGTTTTTGCAGCTTAGGATTTCTTGTTAATTTTCAATCCACTCGTGTTGGAAATTAGTATTTATGTGATGGTGAACTTACCTTGAAGTGGATGAAGGAATGAGGAATTTCTCCTGGTAAAAATGCAAATGTTGACCATGTATATATAGCTAAAGCATTGAGTCGTCAAAGGTCTTGTTTTGCAGTATCATTAGCATATAGGTGTGCTCAGGTTTTGTACCATGATATATTGTTGTGGGCTGGGGTTCGGTGGCGATAAACGACCACTAGGTGGGAGCAGTGGAGTCGCCTCCCACCGAACACCCAGAATTTAGGTCGTGACTCTCGGATAAGTCCGAAAGGTCACAGGTCCCTTAGCGGACCTGGTCGCCAATATTTTGACGGCGTTGGGGTAGGGTATTGCCTAATTTCAATATACCTAAGTACCCACGTCGTCCAACTACCGGGGAAAACCACACCCTCGACGGACCTCGGCGGAACGGACCATTTACCAAGCCCGATCCGGTGTAAACCGAGCGGGGATTACCAAGATCCGTCGGTCCAAATGAACAATTTACGGCACGAACAGCCTCCCTAATTCTCAATACGCACCGTGCTGGGTCAATGGGAGAAAACGAGCTGGTCCATTTAACAGGGGTTTATTTATAATGGGGCAGGGGAGCACAAAGAGCAGAGTTATCCGAATATGAAAATGTAATTCACAATGTACAAGGCACTTAACAATTCTACTTACAGACGGGGCCACGGACCACACACCACACACACACACACAACACACACACACACACACACACACACACAACAGAATGGACCCCGTGGGTCTTTATTCGGTAGAGCCGGGCCGGGGTACCTTCCGCCTCGTGCGATCAAACCGACTCCAAACCACCACGGTGGGACTCGAACCCACGACCCGAAGTCCACGGCCCACGTCCCTGGCTGCTCAGCCGCCACTACCACGAGAAAGCCACCGCAAAGGGCCGCAGACGACAACCGAGACCAAGCCACCACGACCGCGGACGAAGCCAATCGCCACCAAGACTGCAGACAAAGCCAATCGCCACCAAGACTGCAGACGAAGCCAATCGCCCCAAGACTGCAGACGCAGCCAATCGCCACCAAGACTGCAGACGAAGCCAATCGCCACCAAGACTGCAGACGAGCCAATCCCACCAAGACTGCGACTAAGCCAATCGCCACCAGAGTGCAGACGAAGCAATCCCCACCAAGACTGCAGACGAAGCCAATCGCCACCAAGACTGCAGACGAAGCCAATTGCCACCAAGAGCGACATCGCCACAGATGGCAGACGAAGCCAATCGCCACCAAGACTGCAGAGCAGCCAATCGCCACAAGACTGCAGACGAAGCCAGTCCGCCACCAGACTGCAGACGAAGCCAATTGCCATCAAGACTGCAGACGCAGCCAATCGCCACCAAGACTGCAGACGAACCAATCGCCACCAAGACTGCAGAGCGAAGCCAATCGCCACCAAGACTGCAGATGAAGCCAATCGCCACCAAGACTGCAGACGAAGCCAATCGCCACACGCTGCAGACGAAGCCAATGCCACAAGACTGCAGACGAAGCCAATTGCCACCAAGACTGCAGACAAAGCAATTGCCACCAAGACTGCAGACGAAGCCGATCGCCCAGGCTGCAGATGCTCTTACCAGACCAACCCTCTCCTCTTTTTTTTTTTTTTTACGACGGGGCGACCCTCTTTCGACGACGGCTCGCCACGTCGTCTTATCCTTCTCCTCCCCCGCGGGAGGGAAACGCTCTGAGGTATTCGCCTCCGGATTGGACGAGGGGTTGTCGGGTGACTCGTGGCCGCCGTTGATTGGACGAGCTCACGGTGGGCGGAGGGAACCTCACACCTGTATGTGACACGCTGCACGTGGGCGATGGATGGCGATGGTGCGAAAACGAAGGATGAAGATTTAAAGATATAAAAAACCTGACTATAAAAGTAACTCGAAGCGCACACACGAAATTCCCATTAGACAGAAGGACGGGACCCTGACTATAAACATACTTATCGAAATAACTGAACTGCGGGGGCTG
>CM068961.1:44826476-44848642 GCA_035128595.1 Eptatretus atami
GTGTGCAAATGGCTTCCAGATTCGTAACAATATGACGGATAGAATTTTTATTATTATTATTATTATTATTTTTTACAATATATGTTCACTTACAAGGAACTTTGATGCATGAGGAGGCCACTAGGCCCTTCAAAGCCTGTGCTAGTATTGCCAACCTGTG
Source organism: Eptatretus atami (assembly GCA_035128595.1). NCBI lineage: Eukaryota > Metazoa > Chordata > Myxini > Myxiniformes > Myxinidae > Eptatretus > Eptatretus atami. The sequence continues at coordinate 44,826,637 of CM068961.1, forward strand.
GTTGTTTGTCCATGCTCTATCTTTTTGAATGCTAAGCATTAATCAAGGAAGCAGCAAGTACCAATTTTTTTTTTTAATTCTTTGTTATAACTTGGCCAGGGTTTGAACTGCTGACCTCCCAGATTCAGAGATGCTATAACCAGGATGCCACCGAGTCTGGTTAATGTTTGTTTTTTTCTTTTTTCAGTGACCTAAGACTTGTGGAGGAGCTACGTAAAGTACATGTAGACAAATACAGTTGTAGACATTGGTGTGGTTTTTCTATGAATTAGAGTATTGGTAAATAATCAACAAACACATATGGTATATGGGATTTGAACTTGGGTTCCTTTCATCATGGGCCAAGGGTTCCGTTCCCAAATAACATCCGGGACCCAGATGAAGACCAAACAGTGGTCTAAGACCAAACTTACTTTGTTGCTAGATAACGCTCTTTGTTGATGGTGTGTTTATTTTTTGAACGCAGAAAAGGCCAATTTTTAGATGAATTGAATTCCCATTAGTTTAGATGAATTGACGTTTTTTTTTGTTTTAAGAATATGGTTTCCAAGAAGTTTTTGATGACATACTTCCTCATTATGGACATAAAAGAAGGCTTTAATATGCCTGATTCAAAATCAATCGAAATTAATGACTGACTTCTCTCACCAGCCCTTTTTGTCCTTATTTACACCATGGTGATCTAGTAACAGAGACTACTTAGACATTGCTTCATTTAAATATTTCATTTTCAAGCATTTCGGTTTTAATATCCCATTTCATTTCGGGTGCAAGTGAATTTTTGCGATGTTTTATTGCTTTTATTCTTTGGTCTCTTCGATAACCACGGACATTCTTGTATCCATTAGAGTGACTAAGTACTGAGTGAACCCTCTTCAAAGATTTGTGCTGCATAGTTTTCAGATTCAAAACACTTGTGGGATGCGATTTTAGTTACATTAATGGCAGTTCTACTGACAACAACGAGATATATTCAACTTTTGAGAATAATGATTTGCAGCAACTGGGACGTTTCTCAAATACATGTGGTCACGTGCATCTGAAACCAAATGATGGAGTTGTGCAATCGTCAACACGATTTTCTCTTCTTGTGCCTTTCAAGATGGTTCCATACTGAGGTGGAGAGTGAAACAGACAGGCTTTAATAAACAAGAGGATGAAAGGAATATATTTGATTAAAAGTAGACCAACAATATCACAAGGTAAAGTACGATACTGTCACCATGCCCCCTTTGTGTCATCGCTGAAATGAAAGGCAATTTGTTTTTACCTCCACCACCGAAGGTGGGTGGACGTTATGTTTTCGGAGGTTATGTTGGGCTGAAGGTGGGTAGGGGTTATGTTTTCACCCCTGTCTGTCTGTCTGTCTGTCTGTCTGTGAACAGGATATCTCAAAACGTTGTGGACGGATTCGGACAAAATTTGTTGGAGAGGTTGGGATTGTAACAAGGATGAAATGATTTTATTTCGGTGAAGATCCGAATCTGGATCCATTATTTTTTTTTTAAAAGTAATTCTTCATCATTGAGAGGTCCTAAAACGATATGTAGCACGACGTTTCAAAAATTTGTAATATATTCGGATGAAAATTAGTGGATGAGTTGGGGAGATGACAAGAACAAGCCAATTTAAATTTTGGAGGTCCAAATCCTGATCTCACCTCTCAGTTTGATACAAAACGTAAACTGTTCAGCTTGGTGGAGGTATGCACTCCACCGAGTGCTGTTCTAGTTACTTGAATCCAATCCAGAATACCAATGATATTACGGTTGAGGAAAAATAGATTATGATCACTCGACTTAATGTCCTCCAAACACGTTTTCATTCTATCCCAATCGGGGAAATCGATGCCATTCCGAGTCCCATCAAATCGAGTCCATCCACAATATCTTGGCGAGTTGGACAAATTGCTCCTGAGTTTGTCGTGTTCAGCGAGGTCTTCATCTGAAGGAAGCTGCTGAAGCTGCACACACTGCTCACGCAAAAGAGGTAGATGGTATCAAAGGTGAATGCAATAGCTGCTTGACTCGTGGGAATTGTCAGTCTTCTCATCGCTGATGTATTTTCATGCACTTCCTTCATGTCTTCAGGAACAGATCTGCACCGGTTTTGGTGTTCATATCTTTTTTTTTTTAACATACCATGAAGGAATCCTGCTTGAGCTGAGAATGTTTACTTCGTACCATATTTGTCTCTGTGCAGAGAACAATATATTCTAATTATTTGTACTGCATAAGGTCATTGCTCTCGATTTGCTGTGAAAATTTCCAATTTTCCAAAATCTACAAACTGAAAGTGCTGTTGTCGGTCATGCTCCCGTTCAATATGCGGATTTCAAAATGATGTAATCCACTCCAGAATACTTGGTGCACATGCGCAGAAACCCCGAAAAACGATGCTCGATCGAGGCACCATAAAGTATATCGTGTGTGTGACATAAGAATTGTGAACTAAAATGGCTCACCAAACTTCCAAAAGAAGCCAAAAATACTTGGGACAGTACCTGAGAGATAGGGCTGTGCCTCTGCACAATGAACGACTTGTGGAACGTTTTCAGCTCGCCGAATGGGCAGCTGCCCATACTGCAAACTCCCAAGCATGTGGGCCGAAGCAACGCGCGAGTGGACGGGGTTGTGCTGCACAAGCCCCCTACATATCGCTACCAGTGAATAGACGTTGAACGTTGTTGGATTACCTCCTGTGAACATTGCAGGCTTGGTGATTTATTTAATGGATGTCTGTAATTGAAAATACACAAAGTTTGTGGCGGCTATATTTACGTGGGAGCTGCATATATCAAGTATACCTAAATGAGGAAGACTCCATATCCGGTTTGGGTGCTTCTAACCACTGATGGGAAGGACATATCTGGGGCTTGTTAATTTAAAGAGTAAGTTTGAAATGATTTTAGTATTAATCATGTTTGGGAGGAGGAGAGGTTGGGATGGGAGGGGTTGGAGTTGGAGCTGTCATGGGTATGAAGGCTATAATATTTTTGTTTGGTTCCAAAGCCACAAGAGAAACTAGAATGGCATTCGGTAGAGTGCCTACCTCCACCAGGCTGAACGGTTTACGTTTTGTAGCCCACTGAGAGGCTGGATCTGCATCCGGACCTTAACCAAAATCTAATTGGCTTGTTCTTGTCACCGACCCAACTCATTCATCAAGTGATGTTATAACCCGTCCACAACGTTTTGTAATATCATGCTATATATTATCATTTTAGCCAATCTCTCAATGGTGAACAATCACTTAAAAAAAAAAAAAGACTCGTATCCAGATGCGGATCCTCACCAGCATCTCATCAATTAATCCTTGTCACATACCCAACCTGTCCGCCATGTCCGCTATCCGAATCCATCCATAACATTTTGAGATGTCCTCCTCACAAACAAACAAACAAACAAGAAAGATGTCGTGCATAGCACATTTCCGACATCCAAATATACAATATGCTTCTAGGTTTTGATGTTCAAGGCAAATTCTAGGCAAATTATGTTCAAACTAGCAGAGTACCCGGCCTACGGGTGAGTGGAGATTGCACATTACTTGCTGAAAAACAGTATAGTCTGTGTATTGCAAGGAGACTATCGATGTTTGTGTGGTGTGTGTCGAAAGGGTCTAACAGGTCTCCTTGTCTAGAGGGTCAAAGGGGTCGAAGTATTTCAAAAGGTCGATAGGACTCGATATGGATCTTAAGGGATCTAAAGGTCTAAGTGGTCAAAAGGCGTCTAAATATCTCAAGGGTATTCTCCAATAGTAGTTAGGCTCTAAAGGGATCCAAGGGCTCTTAAAACGTCTAAATGGATATAAAGGGTCGAATAGGTATAAAGGCTCAAGGACCTCAGGGATTATGGTAAAGGAAGAGGTATAAGGGGTATAAAGTTCTAAAAGGTATGTTCCAATAGTCCGCAATTAGATGTCATGATCCAATAATACGTAATTCATAGACTAACTCATGGTCCAATTCCCATTCAAACAGTAGGCTATTAATAGACATTCTCACATGGGTCGACTGCTACTTCACCTTGACGAGGGGTTCACCGTCCACCCATGATATATATCTAAATATCTAAATATATATATATATATATTATATTATATATATATATAATTATATATATATTATATAGTGTTACGGTTGTGGAAATTCGCATTACACATAAAGGGCCCGCAGGTGAGATATCTCTGTAAGTACATGTGTAGTTAGCCCAAACCCGTTGTATAGAGGGAATTTATGTGATTCATCCGGGCTGCGACGCTTTGAGTTAGCCATTTTTCTTTTCTGTCGTTATTTTGAACCAACCACGTCTCAACCGCCATCACACAACAATCACCTTAACCACCACGCCAGCCATCGTCACCAACTACAACCACGCTCCAACTCAGACAACAACCACAATGCCAACCCTCCCACAGAAGACCCTCCACAACAATCGCCTTTACCTTCACAACTTCATCCCACATCATCGCTTCTACGGACATTCCCAAACACCACCAGTCAACATAAACGTCGTGGTCCCGGAGCCGTTCGCAGTGAAGGCCGAACGCGTCGATCCGCGGATCAGGAATGCTACACCGCCCACTTCTCCTCCGTCCAATGGGCGAGCGCGAGGCGGCTTGGCCCGCCTCCAAGCGCATGTATGTGAAGTCGGTATATGCAAATTTTAGGATCAGGGGAGGTTCACGCCCATTTTTGCCCAACCAATGGCTGACCGGGGGGGGGGGGCGGCGTGGCCCGCCTCCAATTGCGTTCTGATCCTGGAATTTGCATATTGGCTTCTCCTGCCGGCTATAAAGGCGCGAGAATTACCAGGTTGAAGAGAGTGTCGTCGAGGAGTTGCTTTTGGAGACAAGGAACGTTGCGTTGGTGGAGTTGAGTCGAGTGTGCGCGGTGGAGCTGCAGGCAAGGGAGCTCGGGTCCGAGGCAAGAGGACGCGGCGGTCGGCGACGAGGTTGTGGTGTGGGGGATCGCTCGTCTCGTCGCGGGACCCAAGCCAGCCAGCCACTCCCCTCCCCAGGGCATCAAGAATTTCCCCTTCCCTCCGTGCTGAGATAGTGCAAAAGGGCCCCGTTCCTCCCCACCCCAAACGTGGTGCCAACGAGCACGCCAAGGGCACGGAGTCGGGGCACAGCGGCGCGGCCATTTTGCGGCTTGCCCGCCAACGCGTCACGAGGACGCGGGTAAGACCTCCCCGGTCTCGCGGACCTGGCCGCTCCTCCAGGCCCGCGCACATTTGGCCTACGGGCCTGTCTGCTCCTTGTCTGTGAGGGTGGCTTCTTTCTTTTGCTTTTGTGTAAATGTGTGTTGGCGCGTCTGTGAAGTAAAACTGTATAAGTGTTGCCGTGTGTACGCGTAGAGTCGGTTTTAACCCTTCCTTTGCTTTTTATGTGCATTTTGATTCTGTATGGCTGTATATACGTGCATTCCGTGTGCCGCGGAATAAAATGCTTGCTTGTTGAACTGTTCCCGTCTGCTTCGTCTCCTTCCTTTTAATTGACTCTCCATCCTGCTTCACGTAAGGGGTTCGTAGTGGGTTCAACATCCCGGTAATTAATCGGAACCGTCAAGGCCGACGATAACACCGCTCGGTTATCACTGTAGCACGGAACGGACCGCTTAAGCGGTTCGTGTCCGGAGTCGGCTGTGGCGTGGTACGATCGCCCGGTCGACCATTCGCGCAGGTACTTAGGTAAATCGAATTTGGCGAGCAACCCTATCCTGCGCGGGGTGGGCAATTGGCACGATCGTGGTGAGGTTAACCCCCACCCGTGACTAGCTCCCAGCGTTGTTCCGAGAGGGTCACGACTGAATTGTCCGTCCGGTGGGCGACGTGCCGCGATTCGAGTTACGTGGCCGTTCGCACGCCGGCGGCGCGAATTCGCAACAATAATATATATATATATATATATATGTATATATATATATATATATTATATATATATATATATATTATATATATATATAGTTGCGTTGGTGGTGGTGGTGGATATATATTACCATGGAGTAGCATGGTCCAAGTACGAGTAGTTTATTAATCTCGATGTAATAAGTAAGGACAAATCAGCTTAAGGAATGGTTTGTTTGAATGTGCACCATGCAGGGGGTGGTGCGTGGTAATAATTAGTGAGGGATTATGGTAAAGGAAAGCCTGGTGTTGGCTTAGCGGTTAAAGTGGCTGGGTCGGGACCTTTGCGTCCTGAAGTCAAGCCCCTGTCTACCATTCAATTAACATGAGGTGGGGTTGACTCAGCCTGTCATCTTTCTGAGATCGGCAAAATGAGTAAAAGTGTATTGGGATAATAACCATTCGGGCAATCCGTCCAGAACTGTACTCCTTGCCAATGAAACTGCCTCGGCAGCCCTTTGTGCCTTTATGACACAAAAAAACAGAATGGTATTATTATATTATATTCTCGTAAAGGAATTTTTCGTAAAACCCCTTTTTATGTCCCACCAGGGGGTGGGGTGGTTGGGGGGGGATGCCGGGAGACTTTACAAGAGAGAGGGATTGAAGAGGTTCTGAAGTAAAATGGGAGAAAAGACTGCTGAGGAGAACGAGGACAGAAAGGATAGAGTTCTGAGGAGAAATGGTTCGGAGGAGAAATAGTCTGAGGAGAGGAGGTCATCCTGCCCGCCTGCCTTTTAGTCATTCCTGCCTTGCCGTGTTTGTTTAGCTGCCCTTGTGCCTTCATCTCCTCATTGTCATCCTCATCCCTCCTTATCGCCTGCTCGTGGCGACTCCATACCCATCCTTCCACCTGCTACCACCAGAGCTGGGTTTTGTCCCTTTCCCATCTCTGGTCGTCTGGAGTGACGCACCTTATTTTCTTTCGATTTATTTTATTTTAATTGTATGTATGTAATTGTTTATCAATTGCATTCCCTTCCTCCAAACCCGCCGTCATCTCCTCCGTTGCGATTCCACCATTCCTTGGTTCTTTTTATTTACTTGTGGTTCGGGGAAAAAACCCATTAGTTTTACAAGAGCGAAGGTTCTTGTGTCTCTCCTCACAACCGCGCGCACGTAGTCCGCAATATTTTGGAAGTCTCCACGGGAGTTAAACCATTCGGTGCATTGCAGGATTTTAACCTCCCGCCCCAATGAGCTCAACGAATCGTTGACACCAATATACAGGGTGCCCCACAGAAAACCAGGAAATTTGAGATTTTGAGATTTATTTTGCCGTATTTTACCCTATCAATGAAACTACATATAAATAAATGTATCTTTGTTTGACACTACATCTATTTGCTTTTGTTTTGTTTTAAATAAACTGTACCAAATTTCCTGGTTTTCTGTGGGGCACCCTCTATACATATATATATATATATATATATATATTATATATATCATCTATATATATATAATTTATATATATATTATAATATATATGTGTGTGTTTATGTGTATGTATGTATATATACACATATATGTTATGTTGCATTATATACTATATATATATATATAATATATATATATATTTGTGGTTATGTATATGTATGTACACTACCGGTCAAAAGTTTTAGAACACCCCCATTTTTCCAGTTTTTACTGAAATTTAAGCAGATTAATGCTTCAATGTACTCTGAAATTAAAGCACAGAACAAATAAACAATTGCAGATAACAAGCTCAAATGAGCGAAGATCCTCATCCTCTTAATGATGACGTCATAAAAACGAATATGCCCGTATTGTGTGTATCAGGTTTGCGATAAATTATTGTGCTAATGCCCGGCTTGATTCCCGCACAAAATTCAACAGCTTGCCTAGTTTCGGAGATAATGGTATAGGCGATTTCCATTAGCGGCGATATATGAGTCAACTTTTTTCTAGGAAGAATTTACAAAATCGGAGATGGTTACGCCGCCTGCGCGTGGGCTTTCTGCATATACATGGCAAGTTTCAACGAAGATCCGATGAAAAACTCTGGGTTGTGAAACAAAAATGTCAAAAATAGGAATGACGTCATAAAATTGATATGACGTCATAGTGATGTATCATATGTGCGGTAATTCATCCTGCTAATGCCTGTTCGATTCCGCAAACAGAATCAAAAACTTGCCTAGTTTGCGGAGATAATTTTCGGCGATTTCCATAGCGGGATATTTGAGTCATACTTGTTTCTCGAAGAATTTCCAAAATCGAGATGATTACGGCTGCGCGTCGGGCTTTCTGCATATACAAGGCAAGATTCACGAAGATCGATGAAAACCTGGGTTGTGAAAAAAAACTGTCAAAAAATAGGAAATGAACGTCATAAAAATTGATATGACGTCATAGTGATGTATCATATGCGTAATTCATCTCTGATCTAATGCCACGTCGATTCCCGAAAAAAAACAAAAATCAATCACTGCCTAGTTTCGGAGATAATTTTTCGGCGATTTCCATTAGCGGCGATATTAGGACGTCAACTTTGTTTCTAGGAAGAATTTCAAAATCGGAGATGGTTACGCCTGCACGTGGCTTTCTGCATATAAAGGACAAGATTCACGAAGATCGATGAAAACTCTGGTTGTGGAAACAAAACTGTCAAAAAATAGGAATGGACGTCATAAAATTGATATGACGCATAGTGATGTATCATATGTGCGGTAATTCATCTCTGCTAATGCCTGTTCGATTCCCGCAAACAGAATCAAAAAGTTGCCTAGTTTCGGAGATAATTTTTAAGGCGATTTTCCATTAGCGGAGATATTTTGACGTCATAACTTTTTTTCTCGGAGTGAATTTTTCAAATCGGAGATGGTTACTGTCTGCGCGGGTATTTTACATATACTGTATCGCCAAGTTTCAGAATTTCGATGAAAATGTAGGTGTGAACAAAAAAGTCCACAGAAGAAGATGAAGAACAACAACGTGAGTAAGACTTAGAGATCTCACAGAGGATTAAAAAAGAAATCATGGAATCGTTTTGTTGAACAAAATTAATCAAAATTTTTGACTCATCAAAGTAGCCACCTTTTGCAGATATAACAGCCGAACATACTCGTGGCATTCTTCCTGCAATGGAAATCAAATATTGTTTTGAAAGTTCTTCCCAACACTATTGCAGAGGTTCCCACAAATGTGTTGCACTTGGAGGTTTCTTTGCTTTCACCCTTCTGTGCATTTCATCCCAAACCAGCTTGATAGGGTTTAAGTCTGGAGACTGTGCTGGCCATTCCATGATTTGAAGCCTACCATCTTGGTCTTTTATTCTATATATATATATCTATCTTTTATTCTCTATTATATATATATATATAAATAATATATATATATATATATATATATAATATATCTTTTATTCTTCTATGTATATATTATATATATATATATATATATATATATATATACATATCTTTTTCTTTTCTTCTATGCTATAAATTTATATATATATATATATATATATCGGGGTGTGCTTACATAATGTGTAAGCATACGAACGGTGTTTCGCCATTGTCATGCGTCGCTCACCTGCATTTGATTGTTTTTTTCTTCATTTATTTATATTTTCATTTACAGCTGCTTTCTGATGGTTCTGATATATTTTTTTCCTGGTGTATCGGCTTCGATGTCCATGGGTGCACAATTACCATGCTTCCCCGTTGTCTTGGGTCACTCACCTGTTCTTTTTCATTGATTTTTTTTTTCATTTATGGATGTTGTCCGACAATTCTGTGTACTGGCTGCGATGTCCATCGGCGTGCAAAATTTCAGCTTTCTATGTCACCCGGAATGTACCGATCTTTAATGTGAGTCAGTGATTGAGAAAGTGGTTGGAGATATATATCTGTGCAGCATCTGCCATCAGTTGTATTGTCATTGAACTACTCCCTTAAAGTTTTGTAACATCGTACCAAACTTCTAGGACGTACCAACTCTCCCGCGTGTATGTCCTAAGGGTATTTGTTTTTGAAACTTTTTGAAAAAAATTTTTTTTGACTTAAATTGCTCATGTAAATTTCATTAATCACTCATATTACAATTAAACTCGCAAAATAAATGTTTGAATTCTGCTTGGTTTAAATCATGACAACACGGCAACTTGTGTACTTCTCCTCAGTTAAAACAAGCCTGTCTATCGCAAAGTGTAGTGAGGTGCGTTGAATTGCACAGTGCAAATTGTTTTGAATGTTGTTGAGGTGAGGTGTTCTTAATAACATGGAGGTTAAGTGACGGTGAGGTGTTTTTAATAACGTGGCAGGTACGTGGTGGAGAGGTTTTGAATTACGTGGCGGTGAGGTATTTTGAATTACGTGGTGCGGTGTTTGTCCTAATGTAGCAACGTGTGGTGAGGTGAGCGCAGTGAGCTCATCCATGCCAGTACATACATATATGTATATATATATATATATATATATATATATATATATATATATATATATATATATATATATATATATATATACATACAAATATACATACACATATGGTATAAGATTGGAGCAGCTGGGATTGGATTGTACATTTTTTGAAGAAAAAGAAGTTATTTTGATGTTTTTTTTTTGTTTTGGTCGTATTCATAACGTGTTGGTCGTATGCATAACATATTAGTAACGGGCACAGAACGTTTCGTTATCTTATAGATAACTTATACCAACGAATGCTTAGCCTGTTGTCGGCGTTCACAACCTATGCCCAACGATAGTTTAACTTAGGCATAGCGCGCTGCACGTATCGCCGACGAACTCGTGGCGTAGCCTGTTAAAAACCTTCCGCACACCGATTTAAATCATACCCGCCTGAGAATTGGAAGTGTCAACATCACAGTCACACCTTGACGATTTAGCCAGCGTATGCCGACCTATGAAAAATTTGAGGACAACCGCAAAGTACAACGATGAAAGTCAGCGTATTCCGACGTATGGCAGTGTTTTTCAGCGTGCTCTTAACGTATACAAAACTTACCCATAACATATTCGACGTGTGCCGGTGTTTTAGACAAATTTTTCATAAGTCGGCATACGCTGGCTAAATCGTCAAGGTGTGACAGCACCTTAAGCAAGAACACACCTGGTCTCATCCTGAGACTGGGTCTGCTCTTGCTTATTGTTCAAATCAGCGGAGTAGATCTAGTTCACTTTTGGTTGAAAGCATCTTATTCGTCTTTAAAGTATATGTATGTGCATATATACAGTGGGGAGAACAAGTATTTGATACACTGCCGATTTTGCAGGTTTTCCCACTTACAAAAGCACGTGGAGGTCTTGTAATTTTTTATCATAGGTACACTTCAACTGTGAAAGACGGAATCTAAAACAAAAATCCTGAAAATCACATTGTATGATTTTAAATAATTAATTTGCATTTTATTGCATGAAATAAGTATTTGATACATCAGAAAAACAGAACTTAATATTTGGTACAGAACACTTTTTTGCAATTACAGAGATCAGACGTTTCCTGTAGTTCTTAACCAGGTTTGCACAGACTGAGCAGGGATTTTGGCCCACCCTCCTCAATACAGATCTTCTCCAGATCTTCAGGTTTCGGGCTGTCGCTGGGCAACACGACTTTCAGCTCCCTCCAAAGATTTTCTATTGGGTTCAGGTCTGGAGACTGGCTAGGCCACTCCAGGACCTTGAGATGCTTCTTACGGAGCCACTCCTTAGTTGCCCTGGCTGTGTGTTTCGAGTCGTTGTCATGCTGGAAGACCAGCCACGCCCACCTTCAATGCTCTTGTTGAGGGAAGGAGGGTCTTGGCCAAGATCTCGCGATACATGGCCCACATCCATCCTCCCCTCATTACGGTGCAGTCGTCCTGCCCTTTGCAGAAAAGCATCCAAAGAATGATGTTTCCACCTCCATGCTTCACGGTTGGGATGGTGTCTTTGGGTTGTACTCATCCTTCTTCTTCCTCCAAACACGGCGAGTGGATTTAAACCAAAAAGCTCTATTTTGGTCTCATCAGACCACATGACTTCTCTCCCATTCCTCCTCTGGATCATCCAGATGGTCATTGGCAAACTTCAGACGGGCCTGGACTGCGTTGGCTTGAGCAGAGGACCTTGCGTGCGCTGCAGGATTTTAATCCATGACGGCGTAGTGTGTTACTATGGTTTCTTTGATACTGTGGTCCCAGCTCTCTTCAGGTCATTGACCAGGTCCTGCCATGTAGTTCTGGGCTGATCCCTCACCTTTCTCATGATCATTGAGGCTCCACGAGGTGAGATCTTGCATGGAGCCCCAGACCGAGGGAGATTGACTGTTATCTTGAACTTCTTCCATTTTCTAATAATTGCGCCAACAGTTGTTGCCTTCTCACCAAGCTGCTTGCCTATTGTCCTGTAGCCATCCCAGCCTTGTGAAAGTCAACAATTTTCCCTGATGTCCTTAGACAGCTCTCTGGTCTTGCCCATTGTGGAGAGGTTGGAGTCTGAATGATTGAGTCACCAGCTTTCTTTTATGCAGATAACGAGTTCAAACAGGTGCAGTTAATACAGGTAATGAGTGGAGATGGGAGGGCTTCTTAAAGACAAAACTAACAGGTCTGTGAGAGCCGGAATTCTTACTGGTTGGTAGGTGATCAAATACTTATTTCATGCAATAAAATGCAAATTAATTATTTAAAAATCATACAATGTGATTTCAGGATTTTTGTTTTAGATCCGTCTTTCACAGTTGAAGTGTACCTATGATAAAAATTACAGACCTCTACGTGCTTTGTAAGTGGGAAAACCTGCAAAATCGGCAGTGTATCAAATACTTGTTCTCCCACTGTATATATATATATATATATATATATATATATATTATATATATAGTATAATATATATGATACTATATGTATATAATATTTTATATATATATATATATATATATAGATACATATACATATACATACATACATACACACAGTGCATGTAGAAAGTCTACACCTCCTTTCAAAATTTTCACCTTATGTTGCCTTATAGCCTGGAATGAAAATTCATTAAATCAGGTTTATTTCCACCTTTATTTACACATCGTAACCCATGACTTCCAAGTGAAAAATGAATTCTCCATCTTTCAAAAAGTTAATTAAAACTAAAATATCTTGGTTGGATGAGTGTCCACCCCCCTTATAATAGCAATTGTAAATTAGTTCAGGTGTAACCAATCACCTTCAAAATCACGCACCAAGTTAATTGGCCTCCACCTGTGTTAAATTTAGGTGATTCTGATTATTTCAGAATAAAATCAGCTGTTCCTGTAGGTTTCCTCCACTGGGTAGTGCATTTCACAGCAAAGACTCAACCATGAGCACTAAGGAGCTTTCAAAAGAGCTCTGGGATAAAGTTGTGGAAAGGCACAGATCAGGGGATGGGAATAAAAATATTTCAAAGGCGATGAATATCCCTTGGAGCACAGTCAAGACAATCATTAAGAAGTGGAAGGCATATGGTACCACCAAGACCCTGCCTAGATCAGGCCATCCCTCCAAACTGGATGACCAAGCAAGGAGGAGAATGATCAGAGAGGCCACCAAGAGGCCAAAGGGAACTTTGAAAGAGCTACATGCCTTTTTGGCAGAGACTGATCACTGTGTGCATGTGACAACATTATCCCAAGCACTCTATAAGTCTGGACTGTATGGTAGGGTGGCAAGAAGGAAGCCATTATTCAAACTAGAAGGGCACTCAGTAGAGTGAATACCTCCGCCATGCCTGATCCACAAGAACATATTGGGCCCAATACATTTTTGAACAAGTTTTTGAGATATCGTGCTCTGTATTAGTTTAGCCCTATCTTTCAATGGTGAAGAATCACTTTAAAAATTCTGGCAGTCAGATCCAGACCTGGATCTTCACCAAAATCTAACCAGTTTGTCCTTGTCATACAGCGAACCTGTGTACACAACTTTGTCCTGATCCGTCCACAACTTTTTGAGATATCCTGCACACAAACAAACAAACAAACAAACAGACAAACAAACAGAAAGGGGTGAAAACACAACCTCCTTCACCTTCGGTGGCAGAGGTAAAAAGCCCAGCTTGAGTCCCATTTGAGGGATGCAAAAAACCACTCTGGAGATTCTGAAGCTACAGTATGTGGCAAAACGTTTTGTGCTATGACAGAACTAGGATGGAACTTTTTGGCCTAAATGCAAAATGTTACATTTTGTGAAAAACCGACTGCACATCACCCAAAGAACACCATCCCTACTGTGAAGCATGGTGGTAGCAGCATCATGTTATTGGGATGTTTCCTATCAGCAAGGAGTGGAGCACTTGTCAGGATAGAAGGGAAAATTGATGCAGCAAAATACAGAAAATTCCAGAGCACAACCTACTAACCTCTGCAAGAAAGCTGAAATTGGGATGGAAGTTCACGTTTCACCATGAAAACGACCCAACGCACACAGCCAAAGTTACACTGGAGTAGCTAAAGAATAAAAATATATAAATGTCCTTGAGTGGCCCAGTCAGAGCCCTGACCTAAATCCAATTGAAAATATGTGGCATGACTTGAATATTACTGTCCATCAACGCTCCCCGTGCAAGTTTACTGCGCTTGCACAGTTTTGTGCAGAAGAATGGGCAAATATTGGCCAATCAAGGTGTGCAAAGTTGGTAGAGACCTCTCCCAATAGACACAGGTGTAATTGCTGTCAAAGGTGCTTCCACCCAGTATTAACATTTACCGGTCTTTTGTAGCCTAAAAACAATATAGACAACTTGGAGGATAACAAACCAGAGAGAAAAATTAGTTGATTAAAATTTCACACGCTCGGGCCGAAACCAGAAGAAGAACCTTTTCATATTAAAAACTAGAAGGGCATTCGGAAGAGCGCATTCTTCTGCCACGCATTGCCTGATCCAGTTGAACATATCAGGCCCAATAAATATTTGAAATATCATGCTATTTATTGTTTTTGGCCCCATCTCTCAATTGTGAAGAATCACTTTTAAAATAAACAAGCTCAAATGAGCTAAGATCCTCGTTCCTCTTAATGATGACGTCATTAAACGTATATGACGCATTGTGATGTATCAGGTTTGCGCATAAATTATCTGTGCTAATGCCCGGTTGATTCCGCAACAAAATTCGACAAGCTTGCCTAGTTTCGGAGATAATGGTATAGGCGATTTCATTAGCGGCGATATTATGACGTCAACTTTTTTTCTAGGAGGAATTTCAAAATCGAGATGGTTACTGTTGCCGCAGGGATATTACATATATATATATTATATATATATAATATATTATATATATATATATATATATATATATATATATAATTTTACAGTCAACCCCGCTTCATCGCGGTTCACCTATCGCGCCCCCGGTTCATCGCGGGTTTTCCCTTGAACGTAACTATTTTTTCTGCGGATTCCCCGGTACATCACGTAATAATATATAAATATAAATTATTTAAGCAATAAATATATTAATGCGTGGTGCTCGACCAGTCACACAACGCACGAGACAAAGTTTTGCTTGTGAACTTCGAATATTTTCTACGTTTTTTCTCCAAGCCCCACGATGGCGCCAAACGCCTGCACCTTCGAAGGTTTCTGGCAAGGAACCGAAGCGCCAGAGGAAGGTCCTGGACGCTCCAGGAGAAGGTTAAGTAAAGGTGCTCGATATATGCTTTGGAAGGAAAAAGGTTTGCCGCCGTTGGACGAGCACTGTCATACCAGCACCTCAAACGACCAGACCAGACTAGGCGATCTCCGGCACTCAACCCAATCACTGCCAAACCGACCAGACCAGACCAGTCGATCTCCGCACTCAAACCCAATCACTGCCAAACCAACCAGACCAGACTAGTCGATCTCAGGCACCTCAAACCAATCACTCCCAACGACCAGACCAGAACGAGTCGATTTTTTGGGAGGCGTCCATTCATCGCGGATTTTCACTTAGCGCGGGGAGGTTTGGAACGTAACCCCGCGAGAAAGGGGGATTACTGTATATATATATATATATATATATATATATATATATATATATAATATATATATATATGCCAAGTTTCAGGAAGTTTCGATGAAACTGTAGGCTGTGAAACAAAAAAGTCCACAGAAGAGATGAAGAACAACAATGTGAGTAAGACTTAGAGATCCTCCAGGAGGATCTAAAAAATTCTGGTATCAGGATCTGAATTCAGATCTTCACCAAAATCAAATCAATTCGTCTTGTCACACACCAACCTGTCTATCAAATTTCATCTGAATCGTCCACAGGTTTTTGAAATATCTTGCACACAAACAAGCAACAACAGACAAATAACAGACAGACAGGGTGAAACATAACCTCCTTCCACCTTTGTGGCGAAGGTAAAAACTGGATGTGTCCATGAAGCAAAAACATGCATGCGGCTTTTGTGCACATGCAAGATCCGTCTAAAGTAACGGGACTGACTTCACAGAAATTTTATCCAAAAAATATATTGAAATCACAGCTTGTCCCCTTCAAAATAGTTTCCTTTAGTCTCACACACTTGTCCATCCTCTTCTTCCACGCTTCGATGCACCCCCGGAAGGCTTCTTCTGAAATCCTCTGGAGCTCCGTCGTCACGGCCCTTTTGATGGCCCCACATCAGGAAATTGGGTCCCCATGATCACCCCCTTGACTTGGGGAATAGGAAAAAATCACAAGGGGCCAAGTCTGGCGAATACGGGGGTTGATCCAGAGTTGGCATGTTCCTCTCCGCCAGAAACTGTCAGATGCTCAGGGCACTGTGAGCAGGGGTGTTTCATGGTGGAGCACCCAGGCGTTGTTCTCCACAAATCCCTCTCTTGTCTCGGATTGATCTCATGAGGCGCCGGGATCTCCGTATACACGTATTGATTCACTGTTTGACCCTGTGGTAGAAACTCAAAGTGGACGTGCCCTTGATGTCAAAAAATGCGATGAACATCACCTTGACCTTCGACTTCGACATCCTTGCTTTCTTTGGTCTTAGTGATGCCGGAGTTTTCCATTGACGACACTGCCATTTGTTCTTGGATCGTATTCGAATATCCACGATTAATCGCCAGTAATACTCTCCTGAGCAGGTCTGGATCGTCCTCGAGGTGCTCGATAATGTCTTGACAGACAGTGACTCTTTGCTGTTTCTAGTCTCGACAACAGTTTCAGTGATTATGCTCCAGACAGTGTCCTTGTTGATGGAAAATTCTCAGCAAAAATCTGCACTGAGAGTCGACGATCTGCGCGCACCATCTGCTTCACACGCTCGTTGTTGTCTGCCGTTCTGCTCATTGAAGGTCTTCCAGACCGTGGATCGTCTTCAACCTCCTCACATCCCTCTTTGAATCTCTTGTGCTATTCAAATGCACGTGTACGTGACATCGTTTCTTCCACCATAGACTTGCTGCAGCATTGCGAAGGATTCGGAAGGTGTTTTGCCAAGCTTGGCAAGAAACTTCAGATTGGCTGTCTGCTCATGACTCATAGTGCGACACTAGACTAGACAACGTGTAAAGCACGACCTGTAAAAAATCACCCAATGAGCCAGTCAACCACCACCAATCATATTATTGCTGTAATGTTGCGAAAGACTGTGACGCAACCCGTTCATTCAAGTTGTGAAGTGGAGCACACAGCAGGCTCAGTCCCGTTACTTTTTAGACGGACCTCGTATAACCAGTTCATTCCAATTGCACTGGGACTGGACTAACAGCCAGGCCTAAGGCCTGAGAGCTGACGATCTGTGCTGCTTCATGCAGTGGTGACGCATCATTTTATGAGGGTGGAGTCAGGCCAGCTGTCCAGCCAGTGGGTGTAAAGCAGTGTGTGGAGTCAGTGCAGCTGAGCACTGACCCACGTATAATACGTGATATTTTCTAAGATTAAAAAGGGCATAACTCTGAAAAATGGATGAAACTCGAACTTATTCTGTATTTTATCATACTAAAGCCATGTACCAACTCTCAGTCGACTATGTTAAAGGGTATGGGAACAAAAGTCTGAAAAACCACAGGTGGGATGGAAGGACGAACATTGAGCAAAACCTATCATCCCCTCCGGTGAAACCGGAAGGAGACTAATACCACATCAGACCGTTTAATATACTTGTGAATCTTCGATTTTGCAAGTAACAAACAGACAAACATGGGAGAATACATCACGTCCATCCACCTTAGGTGTCGGAGGTAATTATACTGGATTTTGGCATCTATTGCTAAAGGGAGAAGCGTCTGTGTGTGTCTGTCTTTTTTTTTTAAAATGTCTCCACTGACGAAGTCACAGGAGGCATTTTGTTTTTGGATTGTCCGTCCGGTTGTCCATCCGTCAGTCGGTCCGTCGGTCCATCCATTCATCCATGATAGGTTTTTGTTCCCGTGATAACTTAAGAGCGGCTGAAGGGATCGAAGCCAAACTTGGTACAAGTATGTATAATGATGTATAGATAAACTGATCAGATTATGGGGTCAAGAGGTCAAAGGTCCCATTGGATAAAATTCTGTTACCTCGCTAATTTGTGAACCAATGATGTGATTTTGACCAAACTTGATATAAGTGTACCTTATGATGCAAAGATGGAACTAATTAGATTTTGGCATCAAGAGGTGAAAGGTCAGAGATCATGTCAAGTAAAAATGTGATACTTGAGAAGAGGTGAAAAGGGATTTAAATCAAACTTGAAACAAGTATGGATAATGATGTAATAGTGTGGGCGGAGGCATATTGGTCGACGTCGCGACATCAAATTATGTCTAGTTTTTATGTATATCCACTGCAGCCACTCACTTGTATTAACAGGAAATGATGGGAACTCAACACCTCTTGGTCTCATCCATGGATATTTCTCGTATTTCCTATATTTCTGTAAGTCCGATTTGCATCCAGGAACACAACAATTATGGTTAACCATTTTTAAATTGCACTCTTTCGTTTGAATGGTGTCGATGATGTCAAAAAGACTATTTCACTTGCACATTTCTCCCCAGCAACAGCAGGTTAAAAGTGCCCTAAAAATCAGGAACGAGTCCCTGAAAACGCACACACAGTGCATGCATGAACGGCCTCATTAGCATTCATACATGATTTCAAAAGTCTGTTGTTTGTAGCTTGATCAGTGAGTAGCAGCAGTTCCATTCTACTGACTGCGTGGCATCCTTTGTCTTGCAATTGTTAACTTTTCTGTGCCATTAATGTGTTCAATTCATGTGTTAATTTTTGCCAAACAGGTTATTCAACAACAATAAAAAATATTGCCCACAGCTTTGGTTCTACTTGTATGGGGTCCACTACTTCCAACATTACCTTTATGAGCGACAGAATTGTGTAGAGATCTGTTATAAATTTCCAATCCTTTCTAAAACAGGTATAGCTGTGTGTGGTACTCAAGAAGTATCCTTCCCATTTGCAGCTGTCCCCCCCCCCTTTTCCTTCCCTCAACCACTGAAGAGCATCTCTAATAACTGCAAATGCAGAGAATGTGAAATGTACAAAACACAGCGGAGAGCACCACAATGAATGCAACTAAAGGCTGCTTTGTTTTGAGAATTTTTTTTTATTCCCACATGACCACCACAATAAGCTTGAGACTTACTTCCAGATCCGTCGGTACATCTTGCCATGCAAGCATAATAAGGGTAACTGAAGTCTGAGCAAGAGCAGCTTTGTAGAAGGTGTTTACAAAGTTCTGTTACCCCCTCCTCAGAACTTGATAAATTAATATAATGAACACAAAAGAGGTATAAATGTAAACTATGAATCAGTCGTTTCAAATATCAGTCACAGTCTTTCCTGTTTGAGGTCGTTTGTGAGCTCACACGCTCGTTGCTGCACGTTCTTCAACCGAATAGTTACTTTCGTGTGCCATTTTATTTTCACAGGGATCACATTGTCATACCTATAAGAGAAAAAGCTGTATTATCAAGCTTAGCCTTAACATTAAGATTAACTGAACATATATATGAAATGCACCAGGGTACATGATTGGGGGGGGGGTGGGGGTAACGGAACTTTGTAAACACCCTGTACAATGTTTGTAGCAGTTTCTCCAATGGAATTGAGCACTTCATAATATATAGCTAACAAGAAAAAGAGCAATCTGAGATTGCAGACCCTTGCCAGGACTTGTTTTGTGTGGTGTTTGTGTAGTTATGTGTGCTGGTTTGTTACATAATGAATAATTATTAGACATATTAAACTGGAACTGCCACTTTATAACTGCTGGCAGTGATGACCGGGTACCAAGACGTCCTGCTTTGATGCAACCCTAATTTGACACCTAACCCTGACCCATGACGTTTTTCATTATTATTCAATTGAATGTAGAATGGGATTAAAATAAATTAAATTCAAATCAAATGGAAGACCAAATCGGTACAGTCCTGCATTGGAGTAATGAAAAAGAGCCCAAACAACCAAAAAGCAAAGATGAAGTCATCAGGAGGAACCTGGATAGGATTCTCATTTCAGCTGTGACTCTTCTACCCTCAAACCCATCCAGACACAGCCAAGTGAGCCTTATAAAAAAAGAACAAAATAAAATAATAATTTTTTTTATATAATTCTGGCTGCCAGACCATGTGTCCGATCAGTTTGAAATTTAAAACACATATTCCCCATCACTACTATATCATAATTGTGAAGTTTGATGTCGATTAATTAAGCGATTCAAGAGAAAGCATTTTTAAAAGATTTTCGCTCAATCCAATATGGCTACCACACCATGTGACTTATCAATCATATTTGTGAATAACCTGGTATCCCCAAAGCTTGGGGAACATTTGTGTGAAATTTCCCCTCAATCTGTCCAGCCGTTCTGGAGAAGAAGATTTTTATGGGTTTTATAGTAAATCCAATATGGCTGCCAATCCATGTGACCTATGACGTCACAACTATCAATGAAACATTCTACATGAGTCGTCGCTCCTCTGGTGAAAATCTGATCTCAATCCGACGAGTGGTTGTGGAGAAAAACACAGACAGACAGACAGACAGACAAATGGACCCAAATGTAATACCCTCTCCTTCGGCGAGGGTATCAATGACGTCATGAACATGAAGTTAATCTATGTACCTGATGCAGATCGATTCTTGCTCAATTAAACTTGCATTGTGTGCGCAATTGACAGCAACACCAAACATCTCTGAGCTACTGTGGAAGTGTCTTGCAAAACTGTGCACATTAATAAGTGAGCTTGTGGATCTAATATATCATTCTGGATCCTGTTGTCCACCGTCTTAACTGTGGGTCATCCTCAGAAAATAGCCGCACCAGCTGCTAAAAATAATGTCCTTTGCTTATTGTGGGATGTCTCCCCCTCCCCTCCCCCAGCCTCCGCCACCCTCACACACCCAAACAAGGTTTAGGATCCCTCATCATGCGATGATATGATGGATGTGAATTTTTCTCAAAGACAGATTCATGCAACTTGTTCACATTGTGAATGGTCCCCAAGCAATTCTTCGGTTGAGTCTAATAGTATTTTTGCTCGTCGAACTGCAGCTGTTTTCTATTCGACTTAAATTTATCTGGATGTCTTCTTCAATTTCTAAATCCATCATTCAAAAACGACTCCTCGTCCGAACTGATAGGCTCTTGCACAATGAAAATGAAACACTCCCTCGACTGCAACCGCATCGAGGAGCGGAAGAAAAAAATGTCTCGGTGCAATGCCTGAAAACCTGCAAAAATTGCCAATTATTGGAGTTCAGCTTGCTTACTTTACTGGCACAAGTAGTATCTGAAACTGCACCAGCCAATTCATCTTCAACACACCGAGCAGACTTAACGTAATAAAGAAAAAGAAAAGTTTCATCATTCAAAATGCAATTGAGAACACAATTTAAATTTTTGGCTTGAATTCACGAACAATTTTTTTTTGGTATACCTTGTCGAGGCTCATATGAGAGCTTAAAATTGATGAGATTTGATGCAGATTTTTATTTTATGTAAGCTAGGTAAATGATAATTTAAGCTACTAAGCAGCAGCTTAACTTCATGATGAATACGAAATCTGGGGTTATGTATTTGTGTAAATAGGATCTGGATCCGATAATTATTTAATTTTTCAAGTGATTCTTCACCATTGAGAGATAGGGCCAAAAACGATATAGTCCTGTTTAGC
>CM068961.1:44848652-44864780 GCA_035128595.1 Eptatretus atami
GGGCCCGATATGTTCTCGTGGATCAGGCATTATGTGGCGGAGGTATGCGCTCTACTGAGTGCCCTTCCAGTTGAGTTACCTCTGCCACCTAAGGTGGATGGAGGTTATGTTTTCACCTCTGTCTGTCTATTTGTCTGTTTGTCTGTTTGTGATCAGAATATCTCATAAAGTTGTGGACAGATTTGGGGAAACTTGGTGGAATGGGTGGATGCGTGACAAGGATGAATTGATGAGATTTTGGTGGAGATCCAGATCCGGAACTGGATATGAGAATTTAACTGATTCTTCAGCATTGAGAAATAGGGCCAAAAACTATATATAGTGTTCTATTAATATCTTAAAAGGTTGTGAATGGATTTGGGCAAAATTTAGTGGACAGGTTGGGTGTGTGACAAAAACGAATTGATGAGACGTTGGTGAAGATCCAGATCCGGCCTATCATTGGGATACAAAATGTAAACTGTTCAGCCTGGCGGAGGTATGCGTTCCACCAGGTGCTGTTCTAGTTGTTATTTTTTGCTATTAAAGATTGTGAATCATAATCCAAAAGTAGAATGAAGAGCTAGTCTTGCTGGTGAAGGCTGGTGTTGAACTTCATTTGCAGACAGGTAAAACAATGGAACCTGGATCTAGGTATGTACTATGCTTACAGCCACGGGAAGTGAGAAGCTGACGTTTCGGGCGTTAACTCTCTTGTGCTCCGATGAAGTGTTAACGCCCAAAACGTCAGGTTCTCCTTGCCTCCCACGGCTCTTGGCATACCTAGGTCAACATTCCATTGATGCCCGGCCATAAAGTAAGTTATGCTGGTAAACTACAGGTTATGTCTAACTAAATTAACTTCAATACAGAGGTATGTTATTGTAAAAAGCATTTTAATAGACAGAACACTTTCCTACCATAATAACTCGTGCTTTCTTGATCCTCTAGTCCACTTTTCTTTTGAGATGAAATTCTTAAAAACATGATGAATATCCACACTATGAAATGGCTCACGCCGTCTAGAACTGAGCTCTCTAAGGCAATTTGTGCAAACCCTGGCGATTATTTGTGCGCGATTGATGTGTATGTGTCATGTTCACCATAAAAGACAAATTTAAAACTCCCACGCGTTTATAGGTTTATAAATTAGAAAAAACATTTTACAAAAATAAAAAAAATAGGAAGGGAATCCCCCCAAAAAACAACCATACAAGGTAGGAAGGAATGACATCTTTTGACATTTTTGTTATAGGTGGCAATAGTAACAATTGTATGAAGACATCTATGTTAGAGGTAGTTGTGGATTTGTTGTTTGGGTTGGTGTAATTGTGTGTTTTATTTGTTGTGGGATTGAGACGCAAAAATGTGAAAAGATGTCATGGCAATCCGTAAAAGGATCGTGTTGTTATTCCTTCCTACCTTGTTTGTTTTTTGGGGAATCCATCCCCACATGTTTTTCTATTTTTTTAAAAAAGAAGTTTTTTTCTCACTTGTTTAACTCTATTTTCCTCAATCTGGACAATAGTACACATATGGTATATGGAAAGGTGACTTTAGAATGCTTTTTTTTAATACCCCGAATGAACCCATGTGAACCTCAGTGTAAGCATCAGCAGACAAAGCAGTTTCTTGGCAAGGGTTATACTGGGTGATTGGCCAGTGCCATCCCAGCATTGTTTGCCCATTCTATATCCTTTTAAATGCTGAGGATCAAGCAAGGAAGCAACACATACCATTTTTAAAGTCTTTGGTATGACCCGGATGGGGTTTTAACCAATGACCTCCCAGACTCAGAGTGGAAGAAATACGTGCTACATACACCTGAACTGGTGCTTGGTTGTCTGTCTGCACGCATTGGTCAGAACGAAATTAAAGAAATTCTATTTAAATATATATAAATATATATGTATATACATATAGAATTTTTTTTAGCAGCGTCTCACGTAGCGAACGCTGCTCATAGAGAGCTCGGTGTTCTTCTTCTCCTTCTTCTTCTTGTTCTTGTTCTTGTTCTTCTTCTTCTTGTTCTTCTTCTTGTGAAGACAAAACCTTAACCTCTAGGACTCGCTTCTTGTATATACAAGATCCGATATCCTTAAATACTGAGCACATGTACAATCCTCGCATTGACGGTGCCTTTTGAGAGTGTCTATCACGAACTTTTAAATATATTCGGACATTTGCTTTAAAGTTTCGAAAAGTTCACGTTACTATTTAAAGATTATTCCATTTATCGTATTGTAATTTCGTAAATACACTATTTATTTCGTAAATACACTATATATCGTAAATACGTAAATATATTATGACGGGTCTCGCTATTGGCTTAATCAAGGCACGTGACGAAATATCGGAAGTTGTTGTTTTTTTTTTGTTGTTTTTTTTTGCCGACAAAACCTTTAGGACGCTGCTCTTGGACAGATTTGTCCTTGTTTTTGATGTAGAGCAGGGATTAACTTGGCTTAGTAGTACATGAAATGAGAGGGTGAGTACACAACTTCTGCGACGGTGAAGTTTTCTTTTTGCACCGATTTTGAATTTGTTTTGATGGAATACATTTCCCAAATGAAAGATATCAAGATTATTGAAAGGGAAAGTTTTGGTTCTTCTGTGATGCCAGCCTACCTTTACGGTCTCAAAACAGTGGCACTGACAGACATACAACACCAGAGGTTGCAGGTCTGTGAGAACAACTGGGTCAGGAGGATTGTGGGAGTGAGGAGGATGGATGAACTGAGGGAGGAGATTGGTGTGCAGATGAGCTTGATGAGGAAATTGATAAAAAGCCAGCTGAAGTGAGATGGACAGTTGGTGCGAATGGAGGAAGAGAGGATGGCAGAGAGTGGATAGTTTGAGGGAGCAATGTAGGAGGAAAAGAGGTAGATCGTGGTTGAGATGGGAAGATTGTGTGGGTAGTGATATCAATAGCATGGGGGTGGTTGGAGAGTGGAGAGAGTTCGCTGATGACAGGGGGAAGTGGAGGGCTATCATGGTCAAGGTAGGACAGAAGCTTAGTACCGTTGGACCTCACCCCTTATAAAGGGAAGAGACCAATGGTCTCTTGTCAAAAGAGACCAATGTCCACGGGCCACAAGACTCATGGTGTGTGAAGCACGGGGAGCGTGCAGGAGTGGGTAGCCCTCTGTCACTTTCTATGTCTGTGCCGCTTCACCACAGTCTAAACCTGCACGGTCTTGGCTCTACATGGACCGGCAGCATGGCATCTCAGTTGTGGGGAATCCTTGGGCCGCTTCTGCAGGATCTGTTGGCTCTCGCCTTGCTGCAGGCCAGTTTGTGCAGCACTTACTGGGGTTATTCTTCAACAACAACAACATTATGAAAGATTTGTGGTCCTGGCTTCACATAGGGCTCCACAGCATGACTAGTTGCGAAGCAACCATGGACGCCATCTGAGAATATTAATTTTGGGATGGTCCTCGTGTCCAATTACCACGTTATATTCCCAGAAAATTATTCCCTCCCCCAGATAGGGAACAGTGCTTCTCAATGCCCCGCTCCTGTCAAATCAATATGTGGGACGTTGACTAATCCTAATTGCAGTGAAACAGCAGCGACCACAGGTTTCTTGTAGCAACTCTGAAGTTGTAGCTTAAATCCAGGAGAATGAGAATGATGTTGGCAAGCTCAAGGATGAAAGGGTCGCTGAGGAGTTTATGAACAGGCTGAGTGGGGAGTTGGAGGGGGGGGAGAGGGTCTGGGTACTTTGGGGAATCCTGAAGAGCTGTGGAGTGCCTTCAAGACCATCATCCTTGATAGTGCCAGGGGATATCTTGGAACCCATTTTCAGGCGAAGAAGAACTTTGTTTGGATACCATTGGACACCGAAGAAGGGACACTGGATACCATTGACCAGGGTCGCAGGGCCAGGCTTGATGGCAGAGATTATCTGTTCAGGGAGTTGAGGCATAAAACTATGTGTGCGCTGAGGGTGGACAAGGAGGTCTATGTGCAAGGAATCTGTGATGGGGTAGAGCATCACCTGTCAAGTGATTCTCATCTTGCTTACAGAGGAATTTATGCATTGCGTTCCTCCAAGTCCATCCCTCGGTGTACTGCAGTAAAAGTGGAGGGTGGTGGGCTCTTGACAGGGGAGTTCGAAGTGAAAGCCCGCTGGGCCAGTTACTTTGAGCGGTTGTACCAGGCTGCTCCACCAACTGTTAAGTTGGTTGTCAGGGGTGTAACTATCCCTATTGCTGACCCTCCATTCAACTGTGAACCACCTTCGTTGTGGAAACACAGCCTGCCGTGAACCAGTTGAAAGGGAGTAAAGCTCCTAGGATCGATGGCATCCATGCTGAACCTTACACGGCTGGTGGAAATGCTGTACTCATGTCATTGCATGCAGTTTTGTGCTCTGCCTGGAATACATGCATCATCCCAACTGACTGGAAGAGGGGCCTTGTTCCTCTCTAGAAAGGGAAGGGTGATCACCAGGACTGCAACAATGACCGAGGGATGACGCTGCTCTCAGTGCCGGGCAAGGTCTTTGTTCAGATCATTCTTGATAGGGTTTGCCACAATTTCCTTGAGCACCAGCTCCCAGAGAAGTCGGGCTTCACACCAAAGAGGTCAACAATTGACCATATCCTTACTCTTCGGGTCCTCACCGAATGCAGATGAAAGTTTCGGCAGGGGCTCCTTGCAGCCAATGTTTATCTCTGCAAATCGTTTGAATCAGTGATTCGGAATGGCCTCTGGAGGATTCTTGGTTTTCTTGGGGTACCACCAAAACTGAACAATCTGATTTCTGAACTATAATTGTGTTACTGAGAGTGGTGTGAGGTGTGATGGTTCCATCTCTGATTTATTTCCAGTTGTTACTGGAGTTCTTCAGGGGTGTGTAGTGGCCACCACACTTTTCATCGCTTGTATGGACTGGATTCTGGGGAGGATGTCGGAGAGATCAAGCTGCGGTGCATCGTTTGGGAATGTCAAGATCTCTGACCTTGATTTTGCAGATGATGCAGTCATATTTGTGGAGACACTGGACATCCTTAGGGAGGCCCTCAAGGCGCTGAAGGAGGAGTCAGATCCGCTAGGATTAAGGATTTACTGGGCAACCCTAAGATCCAGGATTTCATTGACATGTAGGATGCTGCTATCTTTTCTGTACCCGTTTGTGGTGAGGATGTTGAGGTCACGGAGAGATTCGCTTACCTTGGCAGTGATATTCATGTCTCCGCATGTTGTGAGCCGGAGGGCAATTGACATCTGGGTCAGGCCTGGGGAGTTATGGATTCACTGGATCATGGGGTGTGGCACTGTCAGGACAAAAGTCCTGAAGGACAAAAGGATGACGAATGTCCGAGTCTCTCAGTCCTTGGTGCTTCCAGTCTTGCTCTTCAGATGTGAGAATTGGACTCTGACCAAGGATTTGAGATAGAGACTTATCTTGTTCGGTACCAGGTCTCTTCTATATGTATGTGTGTATATATATCATCTACATGTATATATATACACATATGTATATATCTTCTAAGAAATAAACGTCATTTCTGTGTGTGTATGTACCACTAATCACACAAAACTTCAAGAGGGGGAATGGGTGGGAAGAGGGACCCACCTGGCAGGCTATATATATATAATAAATATATATATATATATATATAATATTATTATATATGTATATTATATATATTATATATATATATATATATATATATTAATATACTACTGAAGTACCCGGTAATACCGGGAAATTTGCTGGTAAGACTAAGTGCCTATTTTCCTCACGCTAGTTAGACTGAGCATTAGTTGTATGGAGAAAATTAGGAAGGCTTCTTTTATGGGGTGACGCCAGGGAGCAATCATTGTCGTCGCAACTGGTATATAGTGGTGCAGTGAATGGTCGCAGCGGTCGCAGGCTGCCTATGCGGTGATAGCACTGCCCCTGAATCTTAAATGTGGTGAAGAAACCCCGGTCCGTCAGGTCTCTGTCTGCACCAAAGGATGTCATCATGAATGAAGCATTGTACCGCCAGATTTGACTGCGAAATCGCTTTACCTCTCGCATATCCTCTGTAAGCAGCCGTCTCAATACATCTGGTGGTTCTTGTAATGACTCCAGTCTAACCTTTCCTCCAGTACAGCACATGGCTGGAGCCTCACCTGGCCACTTAACGCCCTGCAAAACTCGCAGACTTTGTCCATTCTGCCAATAGAGACGTGCGCATTGCTGCCGTAATCCTCAGAGAGGTCATAGTTGAAGGCGGCCTTGAGCCACTCAATGTTTCTAGCAGCAGTGGCAACTGTCCTTGATGTCCTGCCAAAACCCGGACCTAGAAAGCTGGAACGTGAGTTTTGTGCTTCTCTCGCCTGTCGGTGTGACGCTCTATTTGCAGTTAGGCGATGCTCTCTCCTCTCTCTCTCTCTCTCTCTTCTCTCTCTCTCTCTCTCTCTCTCTGCAGCCGACTCTGCTTGCCTGGCTCGTTCATGAGGAGATATATCAGCAGTAAGACGACTCTCTCTCTGCAGCCGACTCTGCTTGCCTGGCTCGTTCATGAAAAGATATATCAGCAGTAAGACGACTCTCTCTCTCTCTCTGCAGCTGACTCCGCTTGCCTGGCTCTTTCATGAGCAGATCTATCAGCAGTTGACGACTCTCTCTCTCCCCGCAGCTGACTCGGCTTGCCTGGCTCGTTTACAGGCAGATCTCTCGGCAGCTAGGCGAGTCTCTATCTCTGCAGCCGATTCTACTTGTCTGGCACTTTGACGACTCTCTCTCTCCTCTCTCTCTCTCTCTCTCTCCTCTTCTCTCTCTCCTCTCTTCTCTCTCTCTCTCCGCAGCCGATTCCGCTTGTCTGGCTCTTTCATGAGCATATCTATCAGCAGTCAGACGACTCTCTCTCTCCGCAGCTGACTCTGCTTGCCTGGCTCGTTTACGGGCAGATCTCTCGGCAGCTAGGCGAGTCTCTGTCTCCGCAGCCGATTTACTTGTCTGGCGCTTTGACGACTCTCTCTCTTCTCTCTCCACAGCCGATTCCGTTGTCTGGCTCTTTCATGAGCAGATCTATCAGCAGTCAGACGACTCTCGCTCTCCGCAGCCGACTCTGCTTGTCTGGCTCGTCATGAGCAGATCTGTCAGCAGTCAGATGACTCTCCCTCTCCCGAGCCGACTCTGCTTGCCTGGCTTTTCATGAGCAGATCTATCAGCAGTAAGACGACTGTCTCTGTCTGCAGCTGATTCTGCTTGCCTGGCTTGGTTACGGGCAGATGTATGGGCAGCTGGGCGAGTCTCTGTCTCTGCAGCTGATTCTGCTTGCCTGGCTTGTTTACGGGCAGATCTCTCGGCAGCTAGGCGAGTCTCTATCTCTGCAGCTGACTCTGCTTGCCTGACTCGGTCGCGGGCAGATCTCTCAGCAGCAAGGTGAACATCCCTCTGCTGACGTCTCCTGAAGAACAAAAGAGTTGCGATTTTCTTGTGAGCTCCAACTACGTCAAAATTATAACCGTTCTTGAAGTAAGAATTGGGAACGTGTATTATGAAACGGCATAACCTCTGAACGCCTCTGTCGCTGTTGCCGTGCGCGTGCAGTTCGAGAATTCAAATTTGTTTCGTTTCGCAGTGGCATAATGTTTCGGGTTTCAAAGCTGTTATAACAGGAGGAAATGTGTATGTTTAAAAAGTCAACGAATACGAACATTTTGTATTTCAAAAACCCTAGCGTTTTTAACCATGAAGCTTTTGTTACGATTAATACGCCGCGCACTATTCGAAAGCCTTTTTTTTTTTTTAATGGGAATTTTTTTTTTTGAATTATATATTTTTTATTTTTATGGAAAGCCACTTAGCGCATCCTGGGCTGAATGTTAGGTCTATATGTGTGTAAAGTTTCATCAAGATCGGTTCACTGGTCTAGGAGCTTATTGGTTACAAACAAACAGACAGACAGACAGAAGGACTGCCATTTATATAGTAGATTAATATATATATTGTATATATAAATACTATATGACCCGGACCGGTGGTTCCCGTTGTGACAGCGGTTGATTAAAAAAAATCATTAAAAAAAAATAGATAGCTCCAGCGAACTATACCGCTGAGGTTGTTTGCATTGATCAAATAATCTCGAAGAGTACTTCACTGAATCGGGAATTGATTTTTAATATGGAATAGGCAAAGCCAAGAAGCGAACGTAGACTTCTTCTTACATTCGCTTCTGACTTTACCTATTACCTCACAATTACCTTCACAACAACAACTACACCGCCTAGAACAGGATCTCATCTGAAAATAAATATTACCTCAACATACCTTCACAACCACAACTACACCGCCTAGAACAGGATCTCATCTGAAAAAAAAAATCCTCACATTATCTTCACACACAACAACTACACCGCCTAGAACAGGATGTCATCTAAAAAAAATAAACACTAGATTGAACGTAGAATTCTTCTTACATTCGCTTCTGACTTTACCTATAACTTGTTCACAACTGAATACGCAATTTCCGGTTACTTCGGCCTGGATTCGGGATCACTGATCAAATAACGTAAATCACGATTAAAAATTATTTTTGATGATGCGGGAGATATCTTTATTAAAATCAGTGGAGGAAATATACACCATGTCTGATATTTGGATCTTTCATGTCTCCGACGATGCCTTTATCTCCCGGCATGCATCATTCCCATGACAAAAACCGGAAACAAAAAAACAACAGAAGCAAAAAAAAAACGGAAGCAAAAGGGTCATAGGCAACGACACGGATTCCAAATTGCCATGGTATTGTGTTGTTGTTGTTTGTTGTTTCCTATTCTCTCATGTGCACGCGTTAAGTAATATTCACAAGATAGAAATAAAACCAATCGTGTTTATACACCGCACAGCGTTTAAAAACAACCGGAAGCAAAGGGTCATAGCCAACGACACGGATTCGAAATCGTCAGGGGTATTGTGTTGTTGTTGTTGTTATTGTTTCCTATTCTCTCATGTGCACGCGTTAAGTATGAAGCTCACTGCGTTCGCTATTCATTTTTTTCTTTGCCCGATTTTAACGAAACTTGATATTGCGCGTCAATGTGAAAAAAAAATGGAGAAAAGAAAGTCGAAGAAATTATTGTGCGTAATCTTCGAAACACAATTTTTATTTATTAATGAACACTGAATATATTTAGATCAAAATGGCGATGTTTATTTTATGCTTAAAAATAAATCGTTCTTTGTCTATACCAGTGTTTCTCAAGGTGGGGCGTGGCAATATTTTAGTAGGCATGAGGATTCAGAATTAATGAATCAATATATGATCGCTTTCATAGCTTTGCACTTTCAAATTTTCAAAAGTTTGAACCATGATGTGGCTGTCTGAGGAGAGCGAAAATAAATACCAAACTCGACTACTTTGGTAAGGAGTATTGATAAATTTTCTATCATCTTATTTAGTCGAGTGTGGATTGAGTGTTGTTACCGATTTGCTGCAAGCTAAGAAAATCGACTGGAAATCACGAAACGCGGTAATTTAAGGCTGAAACTGACAAATTGGTTCCTCGTCAAACAAATCTGCAGCCAGCGTCAAGGGCAGGGTCCATTGAAGTGAGTAGCAATTGAATAAAATTTGCAATAAAGTTTTAATAAAGTATATACTGTAGTATATACTTTTTATACATATATAGTATATACTGTAGTGTCTCCAATCATGGTGGGGTGTACGATTTTTTTGAAAATCAAAGTGGGGCTTGGGACAAAAAAGGTTGAGAAACACTGGTCTATCCTAAATGTTTGAGATTTTTAAATAAATAATTCTCCCCCAAAAATATACATATACAGTATATAGCTCACGCGAACTATACCGCTGAGGTTGTTTGCATTGATCAAATTCTCCGAAGAGTAATTCACTGAATCGGGAATGGATTTTTTATTGGTTTTTTTCGTTGCCCGATTTTAACGAAACTTGATACTGCACACCGCAGGAGAATGGCGAGTAAGGTAGCCCTAAACTTTTGCACTATCTGTACCGTTTTGGCTGTATTTCGGGAACATACATACATACTTACATATACATATATACAAGATGAGAGTTTTAATAATATATATAGCCTATTTATATATAATATATATAGCCTATTTATAAATATATTATAGCCTATTTATATATAATATATATACAGCATTTATAATATATTGTTACGGTTGGTGGATTCGCATTACACCATAAAAGGGTCCTCAGGTGAGATATATCGATAAGTTCATGTGTAGTTAGCCCAAACTCGTATAGAGGGAATATATGTGATTTATCGGGCTGCGATTCTTTGAGTTAGCCGTTTTTCTGTTCTATCGTTATTTTGGACCGTCCGAAGACTTCAAACGAAAGCCCCGTGAAAGGCCTACAACGGCTCGCGAGTTTTCCCGCCTTTTTTGCGGAGCCGGGGGCTGACGGGAGAGGCTGCGAGAGCTCGCTGGCGATTGGTGGATACGGGGTATGAGGCGGCCGTGAGGAGGAAACGCCCCTTTTCGAGGAGCTTCTCGAAAGGGCTAGAGGAGAGGCGGAGCCAAAAAGGGGGGGGGGGGAGCGACGGGCGGAGCCCCGCGCTGCGAAGGGCGGAGCCCCGCTCCATAAAGGACGGACACGGGCGGGGCGCGCTCTTCTCTTCGTCCTGGAGCTGGTTCTGCCGTTCGTCTCTTCTCTTCGTCTGGAGCTGGTCTCGCCGTTCGTCTCTTCTCTTCGTCCTGGAGCTGGTCTCGTGTTCGTCTTGGCTCGTCTCGCCTGGTGGTCTGGTCTGGTCTTCAGTCGGTGCCAAGGTCTTTCTGTCGGTGCGGTCCGAGACCCCGCTGGCGGGACGGAGCGTCTGCCATTCCTCTCTCCGACCGAGCATCAA
Organism: Eptatretus atami; assembly: GCA_035128595.1. Classification (NCBI taxonomy): domain Eukaryota; kingdom Metazoa; phylum Chordata; class Myxini; order Myxiniformes; family Myxinidae; genus Eptatretus; species Eptatretus atami. The sequence goes on from CM068961.1 coordinate 44,859,474, forward strand.
CGGTTCCCCCCCTTTTCCAGCTGAGATAGCGCCGGAAACCCCGTCCATGGCGTCGAGCGCCAACACGTGTCGGCGCGAAGCACGAGCTCACCGACCACGCCGGAGGAGCTGGGAGCTGAGGTCGCGGGAGGAGGACTCGACGCGCGCAGGGAATTACTACTTTTCTTTTCTTTGCTTTTGTGTAAATGTGTGTGTGTGGTGCCGTCCGACAAGTTGAACTGTGTAAGTGTGCCCGAGTAAGTCATATCGGTTGTAGTTTCTTGCTTCGTCTTGCTTTTGTTGCATGATGGTATGGCTGTAATACGTGCCTTCCGTGTGTGTGAAATAAATGTCTTACTTGTTGAACTGTTTTCCGCTTTGCTTCGTCTCCTTCCTTTTATTGAATCTCCATCGTGCATCACGTAAGGGATTGATAGTGGGTTTAAAATGCCCGGTAATTAATCGGAACCGTCGAGGTCGACGATAACTCCGCTCGGTTATCTCTGCAGCACGGAACGAACCGCTTAAGTGGTTCGTGTCGAAGTCGACCTGCGGCGAGGTACGATGCCCGGTCGACCACTCGCGCAGGTACTTAGGTAGGTCGAATTTGGTGAGCAACCCTATCCTGCGCGGGTGGCAATTGGCACGATCGTGGTGAGGTTAAACCCACCCGTGACTGGCTCCGGGCGGTAGTTCCGGAGGTCACGACTGAATTGTCCGTCCGGTTGGGGCGACGTGTCCGCGATTCGGTTACGTGGCCGTTCGCACGCCGGCGGGCGCCAATTCGCAACAATATATATATATATATATATATATATATATATATTATATATAATATATATATATATATCAGCATATATAATATATATATATATAATATATCCTGCGGGTGGGTCCCTCCTCCCACCCATTCCACCTCTCCAAGTTTTGGTGTGATTGGTGGTGCATACACACACAGAAAATGACATTCATTCTTCGAAGATATATACGTATATATATATATTAATATATTATAATATATATTATATATATATATATATTATATATATATATATATATATATCCACACACCACCACACCTATACAGGGCAAAATTCTCTCTCTCTCTCTCTCCTCTCTCTCTCTCTCTCTCTTCTGTCTCTGTCTCTCTCTGTGTCTCCTCTTCTCTCTCTCTCTCTCTCTCTCTCTCTCTCTTCTCTCTCTCTCTCTCTCTCTCTCTCCTCTATCTTCTCTCTCTCTCTCTCTCTTTCTTCTTTCTCTCTCATTGTATATGTTATCTGCACGGCCACATCTTTTAAGTTACAAACTCCAACTCGGGGTAAAATACAAATCTGTCTGGGTAGCATGGGCTATTTGGCTGAGGCTTGCCATGGGGGGGGGGGTGGGGAGGTGTCGTAAAATCCTCTATGTTAATGTGTACTGTGTAGCGCCACCTATGGTGCAGAGGGTATTACAATTTCAATTTATTTTGGCTACAAAGTGTTACTTCACGCTTCTCTTCCCACGCAACGTGCAGGTAAATCTGCTGTGAGTGTATGTGTGTGTGTGCGTTGTGTGTGTGTGTTATATAATATATATATATATATATTATATAATATATGTATGTGTGTGATCATATATATATATATAATGTATGTGTGTGTATACATATAATATATATTAATATATATGTATGTTGTGTGTATACATATAATATATATATATATATGTATGTGTGTGTGTGTGTGTGTGTATGTGTTGTATATATATATATTCCACTCACAACCCTTCTTCAATTTCCCTGTTTTCCTTCCTGAATGTCCTTGTAGTGTCCATATTGTTATACCATGTAACCCGCCCATCCCTCTCTTTTCCACCAATCTCATGTCTTTTTTTCAGTTTTGTGCTTCCCTCTCCCACCCTCTTGTCTCTTGTCCTCTTGTTATATGTTTCTGTGTGTTAGCTCTGATATGAGCCTCTCCAACGTATACAAAAAACACAAGCAAGCAATCTTTGAACACGTATTTACACGCAGCAAAAGGCAAAAAGGCACAGAAGAACAGTCTTACCCAGTGCGTATTCCCCTCAAACAGACTCGCTTAGACAAAAGACATATGGCCATCAATCATCTGGGAAGAAAGGAACAAGAAGTGAGGAGAAGAAGCAGAACAGCATATGGGGTATCTCCTTTCTTACCTTACGCAACATGCGCGATTAAAGCAGCCAAATATTGTGAGGGTGAGGGAGGTGGGGGGGGGGGGTTAGGATGGAAAAGATGAGCGCTAGAGTGTTGAAAGCATGTGGTGCGAGTCTCCAGGTGCTGTGACACCCAGGGGACTGCACCGCGCTTCTGAGGTTCATGCTGCCATTTGCGCTCTGGTCCTGGGCCAACTTTCTCCCACCTCCTTATCTTCAGTATAGACGGGACCTTATCATGACCTCCTCTCCGGCAGGAAATCCCGTACCAGGCAGTCAAAGATACACTCATGCCCTTCATGCATTAACACAGCTCCTGGGCATCAACAATAGCCGTGACCGCTCCTTGCATTCCATCTCTGGAGTATCGACAACAGCGGGTTCCTGTGCCCCGCCAACGTCCCCCGGGGTACCAACAGTAGCTGCGAATGCGTTTTGCATTTCATTTCTTAAAGCGGTTCTGCCTGGGCGTGATTTCGGGGAGTAAACGTCATTGCGAGCATCTCGTCATTGGTGGCAGATGGTATCACTGGCAGTGGAAAATCACACGTCATTGCTGTGAGACGGGCGATGCGATCCCCTCTACCATCACTATCATCGTGCAAGCAGCAAGGGAGCACCCCCCTCCCCACACCACCCACCGCTCTCTCTTCACATGCAAAATGTTCCACCCAGCTGCATTTGCAAGATATTTGTTTGTACTGGACGGCGTATGGGAGAAGCATTGTACTTCATTTCGGATTTGAGAAGCATTGTCCCGCATGACTCATGTGGAAGTGCAGGGAAGGAGAATGGAGGAGGTTAACCAATTCAACATGAAGGATTAATCGTCTTCATGGTGAGGGAGAATGACAGATGGTGAATGATAAAACAGTGTGAATTGTCGGATGAACGGAGGGCTAATATTGTGAATAATAACATAATGTGCGAATGGAGTGGTGAGGGAGTGATACAGATGGATCAAGTTGTGCTTAAATAAAAAAATGATTCCAGTTCGGTTCTTGAGTGATGGTGCGGTTCTTTGCTTCCAGTTAGGGTTTATTGAGTGACGGTGGCGGTTCTGCTTCCAGTTAGGGTTCTTGAGTGATGGTGGCGGTTCTACTTCCAGTTAGAGTTCTGAGTGACGGTGCGGTTCTGCTTCAGTTAGGGTTTATTGAGTGATGGTGGCGGTTCTACTTCCAGTTAGAGTTCTTGAGTGATGGTGGCGGTTCTGCTTCAGTTAGGGTTATGAGTGATGGTGGTGGTTTCTGCTTCCAGTTAGGTTATTGAGTGATGGTGGCGGTTCTGCTTCCAGTTCCGGTTCTTGAGTGACGGTGGCGGTTCTGCTTCCAGTTAGGGTTATTGAGTGATGGTGACGGTTCTACTTCCAGTTAGAGTTCTTGAGTGATGGTGGCGGTTCTGCTTCCAGTTAGGGTTTATTGAGTGATGGTGGTGTTTTCTGCTTTCAGTTTATGGTTATTGAGTGATGGTGGGGGTTCTGCTTCAGTTAGGGTTCTTGAGTGACGGTGGCGGTTCTGCTTCTGTTTCGGTTTCCGGTTGAAAATGACTTCTGGTTCGCTTCTTGAGTGACGTTAGCAGTTCTGCTTCAGGGTCTCTGCCAACTTTCTCGAAGATAAATTTTCGAGTCGTTTTTGTCGCGTTTTACTTCATTTTGTATCTCTGTTTACTGTGTGTTTTTAAGTTCAGTCTTGTGTTAAAACTTGTGCTGTTTGTGGAGTTTTCGTCCTATTTTCATATCGGGTTTCCCTTGAGGCCTACCCTTCTTCCTGTTTGTGTGCATGGATCGTGTTTATTGTATTTTCTCCTTTCTTACAATCAGTTTTTTTATTTTCTCCACTTTTCCCTCCACCCTCGCCCTTCTATCCCCTCAACTGTACCTCCGTTTCACATCCTAAATAAAAACAAATACAACAAAAAATCTTTAACCTCACGTTGCGACACCCCCCCCAATGACCAACGTGACTTCCTGTACCGATCTTCCCCTTCCAAATCCACGATCTTTTCTACCCGCAAATCCACCCCAAACCTACCTCCTTCAAATTCCCTGCTTTCCTTCCTGAAAGTTCCTGTCGTGTAAGGACCTTGAAGTCCCTGTAATGCCCATCTTGTATACCCCATGTTCCCTGCCCATCCTTCTCCCTTCCACAAGAGCTTCTCATGTCCTCTGTTCCCACTGTTTTTTCCTTCCCTCTCCTACCCCCCTGTTCTCCTGCTTCCCCTGTGTGCAATTCTGTGTGTTAGCTCTCATACGAGGCCTCGACAAGGTAACATAAAAAAAAACCAAACCCAAAACAGTGTGGATGGAGTCGTACGGAGAGGGATACAGAGGGTCTTACCTTAACTTCGACTGCCGTAAGACCAGTGGCATGAAGGGGGTGTTATTGAAATTGAGGTTTGGTGAAGTGGATTGTTGGGATTGAAAAATTGAAAGTAGCAGAGGGGGAAGACATCACAACAAAGACAGCAGACTAACCCCAATGCATCTTCCCAAACCCTCAATAAGAGGCAAAACACTCGTTTACCACATAAACTACAATAGAAATAACTCATTCTTGGAGAATTCTTCGTGTCCATGAATGCTCTCCCCGAGTACATTTTCTTACAATACCTTCAAGTAATGGTTATATATAATTATATATATATATATATTATATATATATATAATATATATGTATGTATATGTAGGCGACAGCACAGACAGACAGACAATTGTTATATTATTAGTAATATGTAGGCGACTTAGACAGACAGACATGTATATTGATATATATATTATATATATATAATAATTTATATATATTATATATATAATATATATATAATATATATATATTCGAAATATGGAGTTGTGATGAGTACTCCCCTGATCCCCAGTGGGACACACTCGACACACTCACGTTTCAATTTGCGGTGCCGATACTCATGTGCCTTCTTTTGAATGGTTTGGCATTAGCAGGAATCAATTGTCTGCGTGGCAGGAATGACGGTTGCTCTGGTGGATTTAAGCGGTTTTACATGTGAGACGTAATCTGCGCGTTACTCACCAAACAGTCAAGAGGTGTTGTGTGTTGTGTTGTGTGTGTGTGGTGTGTGTGTTGTGTGTGTGTGGTTGTGTGTGTGTTTGTATACACAAATCAAATACTAGGTTTCAAA